>CM039617.1:29520842-30061283 GCA_022457205.1 Saccharum spontaneum | reverse complement strand
TTGTTCCATCAAGGAGGGGCGTTCGTTGCCGCATGATCATTGATGGAGGTAGCTGCAACAACTTGGCAAGTAGTGACATGGTACAGAAGCTCGCCCTCACCACCAAACCACATCCCCATCCCTACTACATCCAATGGCTGAACAAACAGTGGTAAGGCAAAGGTAACGAGACTGGTGCGAATCGATTTTGCCATCGGATCATACAAAGATATTGTTGAAGTGTGATGTTGTGCCTATGCAAGCTTGCAATATTCTGCTAGTAGACCATGGCAATTTGATAGAGATTCGATGCATCATGGTAGATCAAATCAATATTCGTTTCTATACCATGATCGAAAAATTGTGTTTGCATCCTATGTCTCTTGAAGCTATTATGCAATCTGATGTTACTAAGGCTGCAAAAGCAAAGAGCGAGAGTGACAAATCTGTTGTTGATGACAAAGATGAGATAACATTGAAAGGACGTTGTATGCTTGCTACAAAATCTGATATTAATGAGTTCAATGCATCCACCTCTGTTGCTTATGCTTTGGTATGCAAGGATGCTTTGATTTCATTTGAGGATATGCAACGTTCTTTGCCCCCTGCTGTTGCTAACATTTTGTAGGAGTATTCTGATGTGTTCCCCATTGAGATACCAGCGGGGTTGCCACCAATACGAGGGATTGAGCACCAAATTGATCTTATCCCTGGAGCATCTTTACCAAACCATGCGCCATACAGGACCAATCCGGAGGAAACAAAGGAAATTCAGCGACAAGTGCAAGAACTACTAGACAAAGGTTATGTGCGTGAGTCTCTTAGTCCTTGTGCTGTTCCAGTGATTTTAGTACCTAAGAAAGATGGAACATAGCGCATGTGTGTTGATTGTAGGGCTATTAATAATATCACCATTCGATATCGACACCCTATTGCACGATTAGATGATATGCTTGATGAATTGAGTGGTGCTGTTGTGTTTTCAAAGGTTGATTTGCGTATGTGGGGTACCATCAGATTCGTATGAAATTGGGGAGATGAATGGAAAACTGCTTTCAAAACCAAGTTCGGTCTATATGAGTGGTTAGTCATGCCTTTTGGGTTAACTAATGCACTGAGTACTTTTCATGAGATTAATGAACGAGGTTTTGCGTGCTTTCATTGGGAAATTTGTTGTCGTCTACTTTGATGATATACTGATTTATAGCAAATCCATGGATGAACACCTTGATCACTTATGTGCTGTTTTCAATGCTCTACGTGATGCACGTTTGTTTGGTAACCTTGAGAAGTGCACTTTCTGCACCGATCGAGTATCGTTTCTTGGCTATGTTGTCACTCCACAGGGAATTGAGGTTGATAAAGCCAAGGTGGAAGCTATACAAGGATGGCCTGTACCCACGACGGTCACACAAGTGCGGAGTTTCCTAGACTTGCTGGTTTCCTATCGCCGTTTTGTGAAGGACTTCAGCACCATTGCTGCACCATTGAGTGAGCTTACAAAGAAGGGAGTGCCCTTTTCTTGGGGCAAAAGCACAAGAGCACGCCTTCCATGTGCTGAAAGATAAGTTAACACATGCACCTCTACTCCAACTCCCTGATTTTAATAAGACTTTCGAGCTTGAATGTGATGCGAGTGAATTGGATGGGTGGTGTTTTGTTACAAGAAGGAAAACCCTGTTGCATACTTTAGTGAGAAATTGAGCGGGCCTATTCTTAATTATTCTACATATGATAAGGAATTATATGCTCTAGTGCGGACATTAGAAACATGGCAGCATTATTTGTGGCCCAAAGAATTTGTTATACATTCTGATCATGAATCTTTGAAGCATATTCGTAGTCAAGGAAAACTGAATCGTAGACATGCAAAATGGGTTGAATTTATTGAATCTTTTCCTTATGTTATCAAACACAAGAAAGGGAAGGATAATATCATTGCAGATGCATTGTCTAGGAGATATACTTTGCTGAATCAACTTGATTACAAGATCTTTGGGTTAGAAACAATTAAAGACCGATATGCTCATGATGCTGATTTTAAAGAAGTGCTGCTGCATTGTAAAGATAGGAAAACGTGGAACAAATTCATCCTCAATGATGGGTTTGTGTTTAGAGCTAACAAGCTATGCATTCCAGCTAGCTCCGTTCGCTTGTTGTTGCTGCAGGAAGCACATGGAGGTGGCTTAATGGGGCATTTTGAAGCGAAGAAGACGGAGGACATTCTTGCTGGTCATTTCTTTTGGCCAAAGATGCGACGAGACGTGGACATATTTGTTGCTTGCTGCACAACATGTCAAAAGGCTAATGATATGAACCCGCTAGGGTGAATCCTGATCTTTCGATGAGAGAAGGTGGATAACTCGATTTGGGGATGGAGATGACGTTCACGGCCCGACTACAACCATCCAAGGATGCTGCGCCTTAGCAACCGATACACCACCTCCAACAGCCGTCGCGATCTTGTGGAACACGATCAACCAAACCACTAGGGTAATTCCTGCAAGCAATCGAGGAACAAGCAAGAACAAGTAGAACAAGCAACTCAATTGCAAATATGGAGATGAAAACCAATCTGAAATCACAAAGTTGGGGTTCTGAATCGAGTAGAACGGATGGTCTAGTCGACACACGCGTCTACAAGGAAGTAGCAATGGCTAAACTTTCAACAAAACAAAAACCCCCATCTGTTTGTGGCGGCTCTAATCCTTATTAATACCTAGGGGAACGACCAGGGGGTGTTGGGGTCGTTCTCCAACCCTAGGACACGTCCCTAATGAACCCAACTTGATACATGGGCCATCAGCCCAAAATAGGGTGACACAGCACCAAAGGCAGAAAAGGCCCCGGCGTTGAAACGACGATTGCGGAAGCATCGGATAAGATATAGCTATGAGTCCAGATCCATTGGAAAATAGACTTGATAAGCTTTCCAAAAAGTGCTAGAACGTCCCAATCCGAGTCCGTATGCGACCGTGGTGAACATCACAAGTTGGAGCTGTCCTGGAGTCCGAATCCAGCCCCAAAACGTGTTGGATTTGATCTCTTTCTTTCCTTGGACCAAAAGTGACGTGGTGTCCAGGTGCAGGACGTTGGGAATACTTGGATTTGGTCCCCAATCAACTTCATTAACCTTCCATGCTTTCCATATGCAATCAAACCTTTCCTTGATCCATGTAAGTAATTCTGAAAATGAAAATATACACATTTTATGGTGGAGCACCAATTCATCAAATGCATCAATGATAAGCCTCATATAGAATGGTTGCACCTTTGGTATAGAAGTGGTTGACATGGTCATATTTGAGCTAATGATGTCCTCATCAATAGGCTCATAAATCATTTTGGATGCACCCGATGGTACTCCTAGGTGACAAGGCTCAAGTGGATGCTCGTTTTGGTCTGTTCGGAGATGGAGCTAATGTTGACGCAGGATAGATGCATGGTTTCGCTGAACGTACCATAGGCTCAGAAATCGTTAGGGACGCACCCGATGGTACTCCTAGGTATTGAGGCTCAAGTGGATGCTCATTTTGGTCCATTTGGAGATAGCACTAATCTTGGTGCAAGATAGGGGCATGGGTGCGTCGAACATACCATACGCTCGGAAATCATTGTTGGATGCACCCGATGGATCTCCACGGTAACATTGGTCATGTGGAATCTCGTCTCTGTCCATTTGGAGACAGTGTTATTATCAGTGCAAGATAGGTGCATGGTCTGCTCCAAACATACCATAGGCTCAGAAATCATTTAGGACGCACCTGATGGTACTCCTAGGTGACGAGGCGCAAGTGGATGCTTGTTTCGGTCTGTTTGCAGATAGTGCTAACCTTGACACAAGATAGGTGCATGGTTTGCGTCGAACGTACCATACGCTCAGAAATTGTGGTTGGACGCACCCGATGGATCCCCTAGGTGACGTTGGTCATGTGGAATGTTGTTTCAGTCCATTTGGAGATAGTGTTAGTCTCACTGCAAGATTGGTGCACGGTTTGCAAAAAACGTACCATAGGCTCAGAAATCATTTTGGACGCACCCGATGGTACTCCTAGGTGACGAGGCTCAAGTGGATGCTCGTTTAGGTCTGTTTGCAGATAGAGCTAATCTTGATGCAAGACAGATGCATGCTTTCGTAGAACGTACCATACGCTCAGAAATAGTTTTCGACGCACCCGATGGTACTCCTAGGTGTTGAGGCTCAAGTGGATGATCGTTTCGATCTATTTGAAGATATTGCTAACTTGATGCAAAATAGGTGCACGGTTTGCGTCGAACGTACCATAGGCTCAAAAATCATTTTTTACACACCCGATGTGGGTCATCTGGAGTCTCATTTCGGTCCATTTGGATATAGTGTTAGTATAAGTGCAAGATAGGTGTAAGGTTTTCGCCGAACGTACCATGAGCTCGAAAATCATTTTGGACACACCCAAAGCACACCTTGGTGACATGGGTCATGTCTAATCTCATTTTGATCCGTTTGGAGATAGTGTTAGTATTGGTGCAAGACAGGTGCATGGTTTGCACCAAATGTACCATAGGCTCAGAAATCATTTTGGACGCACACGATGGTACTCCTAGGGGACGAGTCTCAAGTGGATGCTTGTTTCGGTCCGTTTGCAGATATTGCTAACCTTGACGCAAGATAGGTGCATGGTTTGCGTCGAACGTACCATATGCTCAGAAATCATTGTTGGACGCACCCGATGGATCCCCTAGCTGACGTTGGTCATATGGAATGTTATTTCAGTCCATTTGGAGATAGTGTTAGCCTCAGTGCAAGATAGGTGCACGGTTTGCGCCAAATGTACCATAGGCTCAGAAATCATTTTGGACGCACCCGATGGTACTCCTAGGGGACGAGGCTCAAGTGGATGCTCATTTTGGTCTGTTTGGAGATTGTGCTAATCTTGACGCAAGATAGCTGCAAGGTTTCGTAGAATGTACCATAGGCATAGAAATTGTTTTGTAGGCACCCGATGGTACTACTAGGTGACGAGGCTCAAGTGGATGATCGTTTTGGTCTATTTGGAGATAGTGCTAACTTGATGCAAAATAGGTGCACGGTTTGCGTCGAACGTACCATAGGCTCAAAAATCATTTTGGACACACCCGATAGAACACCTAGGTGATGTGGGTCATGTGGAATCTCATTTCGGTCCATTTGGATATAGTGTTAGTATAAGTGCAAGATAGGTGCATGATTTGTGCCAAACGTACCATGAGCTTGAAAATCATTTTGGACATACCCGAAGAACACCTTGGTGACATGGGTCATATGGAATCTCATTTCGATCCGTTTGGAGATAGTGTTAGTATTGGTGCAAGATAGGTGCACGGTTTGCGCCAAATGTACCATAGGCTCATAAATCGTTTTGGATGCACCCGATGGTACTCCTAGTTGACGAGGCTCAAGTGGATGCTCGTTTTGGTCTATTTGGAGATAGAGCTAATGTTGACGCAGGATAGATGCATGGTTTCGCTGAACGTACCATAGGCTCAGAAATCATTTGGGACGCACCCGATGGTACTCCTAGGTGTTGAGGCTCAAGTGGATGCTTGTTTTGGTCCATTTGGAGATAGCACTAATCTTGGTGCAAGATAGGTGCATGGGTGCGTCGAATATACCATACGCTCGAAAATCATTGTTGGATGCACCCGATGGATCTCCACGGTGACATTGGTCATGTGGAATCTCGTCTCTGTCCATTTGGAGACAGTGTTAGTGTCAGTGCAAGATAGGTGCATGGTCTGCTCCAAACATACCATAGGCTCAGAAATCATTTAGGACGCACCTGATGGTACTCCTAGGTGACGAGGCGCAAGTGGATGCTTGTTTTGGTCTGTTTGCAGATAGTGCTAACCTTGACGCAAGATAGGTGCATGGTTTGCGTCAAACGTACCATACGCTCAGAAATCGTTGTTGGACGCACCCAATGGATCCCCTGGTGACGTTGGTCATGTGGAATGTTGTTTCAGTCCATTTGGAGATAGTGTTAGTCTCACTGCAAGATTGGTGCACGGTTTGCGCCAAACGTACCATAGGCTCAGAAATCGTTTTGGACGCACCCGATGGTACTCCTAGGTGACGAGGCTCAAGTGGATGCTCGTTTAGGTCTGTTTGTAGATAGAGCTAATCTTGACGCAAGATAGATGCTTGCTTTCGCAGAACGTACCATATGCTCAGAAATCGTTTTGGACGCACCCGATGGTACTCCTAGGTGACGAGGCTCAAGTGGATGATCGTTTCGGTCTATTTGGAGATAGTGCTAACTTGATGCAAAATAGGTGCACGGTTTGCGTCGAACGTACCATAGGCTCAAAAATCATTTTGGACACACCCGATAGAACACCTGATGTGGGTCATGTGGAGTCTCATTTTGGTCCATTTGGATATAGTGTTAGTATAAGTGCAAGATAGGTGCAGGGTTTTCGCCGAACGTACCATGAGCTCGAAAATCATTTTGGACACACCCGAAGAACAACTTGGTGACATGGGTCATGTGTAATCTCAGTTCGATCCGTTTGGAGATAGTGTTAGCATCGGTGCAAGACAGGTGCATGGTTTGTGCCAAACGTACCATAGGCTCAGAAATCGTTTTGGACGCACCCGATGGTACTCCTAGGGGACGAGGCTCAAGTGGATGCTTGTTTCGGTCCGTTTGCAGATAGTGCTAACCTTGACGCAAGATAGGTGCATGGTTTGCGTCGAATGTACCATATGCTCAGAAATCGTTGTTGGACGCACCTGATGGATCCCCTAGGTGACGTTGGTCATATGGAAAGTTGTTTCTGTCCATTTGGAGATAGTGTAAGCCTCTGTGCAAGATAGGTGCACGGTTTGCGCCAAACGTACCATAGGCTCAGAAATCGTTTTGGACGCACCCGATGGTACTCCTAGGGGACGACGCTCAAGTGGATGCTCGTTTTGGTCTGTTTGGAGATGGTGCTAATCTTGACGCAAGATGGCTGCATGGTTTCACAGAATGTACCATTGGCTTAGAAATTGTTTTCGAGGCACCCGATGGTACTCCTAACTGACGAGGCTCAAGTGGATGATCGTTTCGGTCTATTTGGAGATAGTGCTAACTTGATGCAAAATAGGTGCACGGTTTGCGTCGAATGTACCATAGGCTCAAAAATCATTTTGGACACACCCGATAGAACACCTAGGTGATGTGGGTCATGTGGAATCTCATTTTGGTCCATTTGGATATAGTGTTAGTATAAGTGCAAGATAGGTGCACGATTTGCGCCAAACGTACCATGAGCTTGAAAATAATTTTGGACACACTCAAAGAACACCTTGGTGACATGGGTCATGTGGAATCTCATTTCGATCCATTAGGAGATAGTGTTAGTATCTGTGCGAGATAGGTGCACGGTTTGCGCCAAACGTACCATAGGCTCATAAATCGTTTTGGATGCACCCGATGGTACTCCTAGGTGACGAGGCTCAAGTGGATGCTCGTTTTGGTCTGTTTGGAGATAGAGCTAATGTTGACGCAGGATAGATGCATGGTTTCGCTGAACGTACCATAGGCTCAGAAATCGTTTGGGACGCACCCGATGGTACTCCTAGGTGTTGAGGCTCAAGTGGATGCTCGTTTCTGTCCATTTGGAGATAGCACTAATCTTGGTGCAAGATAGGTGCATGGGTGCGTCGAACATACCATACGCTCGGAAATCTTTGTTGGATGCACCCGATGGATCTCTAAGATGACATTGGTCATGTGGAATCTCATCTGTGTCCATTTGGAGATAGTGTTAGTGTCAGTGCAAGATAGGTGCATGGTTTGCTCCAAACATACCATAGGCTCATAAATCATTTAGGACGCACCTGATGGTACTCCTAGGTGACGAGGCGCAAGTTGATGCTTGTTTCGGTCTGTTTGCAGATAGTGCTAACCTTGACGCAAGATAGGTGCATGGTTTGCATCGAACGTACCATACGCTCAGAAATCGTTGTTGGACGCACCCGATGGATCCCCTAGGTGACGTTGGTCATGTGGAATGTTGTTTCAGTCCATTTGGAGATAGTGTTAGTCTCACTGCAAGATCGGTGCACGGTTTGCGCCAAACGTACCATAGGCTCAAAAATCATTTTGGACGCACCCGATGGTACTCTAGGGGACGAGGCTCAAGTGGATGCTTGTTTCAGTCCGTTTGTAGATAGTGCTAACCTTGACGCAAGATAGGTGCATGGTTTGCGTCGAACGTTCCATATGCTCAGAAATCATTGTTGGACGCACCCGATGGATCCCCTAGTTGACGTTGGTTATATGGAATGTTGTTTCAGTCCATTTGGAGATAGTGTTAGCCTCAGTGCAAGATAGGTGCACGGTTTGCGCCAAACGTACCATAGGCTCAGAAATCGTTTTGGACGCACCCGATGGTACTCCTAGGGGACGACGCTCAAGTGGATGCTCGTTTTGGTCTGTTTGGAGATGGTGCTAATCTTGACGCATGATAGCTGCATGGTTTCACAGAACGTACCATTGGCTTAGAAATTGTTTTCGAGGCACCCGATGGTACTCCTAACTGACGAGGCTCAAGTGGATGATCGTTTCGGTCTATTTGGAGATAGTGCTAACTTGATGCAAAATAGGTGCACGGTTTGCGTCGAATGTACCACAGGCTCAAAAATCATTTTGGACACACCCGATAGAACACCCAGGTGATGTGGGTCATGTGGAATCTCATTTCGGTCCATTTGGATATAGTGTTAGTATAAGTGCAAGACAGGTGCACGAATTGTGCCAAACATACCATGAGCTTGAAAATCATTTTGGACACACCCGAAGAACACCTTGGTGACATGGGTCATGTGGAATCTCATTTCGATCCGTTTGGAGATAGTGTTAGCATCGGTGCAAGATAGGTGCACGGTTTGCGCCAAACGTACCGTTGGCTCAGATATCGTTTTGGACGCACCTGATGGATCCCCTAGGTGACGTTGGTCATATGGAATGTTGTTTCAGTCCATTTGGAGATCGTGTTAGCCTTAGTGCAAGATAGGTGCACGGTTTGTGCCAAACGTACCATAAGCTCATAAATCATTTCGGACGCACCAGATGGTACTCCTAGGGGACGAGGCTCAAGTGGATGCTCATTTTGGTCTGTTTGGAGATGGTGCTAATCTTGACGCAAGATAGCTGCATGGTTTCGCAGAACGTACCATAGGCTCAGAAATTGTTTTGGACGCACCCGATGGTACTCCTAGGTGATGAGTCTCAAGGGGATGATCGTTTCGGTCTATTTGGAGATAGTGCTCACCTGATGCAAAATAGGTGCACGGTTTGCATCGAACGTACCATAGGCTCAAAAATCATTTTGGACACACCCGATAGAACACCTAGGTGATGTGGGTCATGTGGAATCTCATTTCGGTCCATTTGGATATAGTGTTAGTATAAGTGCAAGATAGGTGCACGGTTTTCACCGAACGTACCATGAGCTCGAAAATCATTTTCGACACACCCGTAGAACAACTTGGTGACATGGATCATGTGTAATCTCATTTCGATCCATTTGGAGATAGTGTTAGCATCGGTGCAAGACAGCTGCATGGTTTGCGCCAAACGTACCATAGGCTCAGAAATCATTTTGGACGCACCTGATGGTACTCCTAGGGGACGAGGCTCAAGTGGATGCTTGTTTCGGTCCATTTGCAGATAGTGCTAACCTTGACGCAAGATAGGTGCATGGTTTGCGTCGAACGTACCATACGCTCAGAAATCGTTGTTGGACGCACCCGATGGATCCCCTAGGTGACGTTGGTCATATGGAATGTTGTTTCAGTCCATTTGGAGATAGTGTTAGCCTCAGTGCAAGATAGGTGCATGGTTTGCGCCAAACATACCATAGGCTCAGAAATTGTTTTGGAGGCACCCGATGGTACTCCTAGGTCTCGAAGCTCAAGTGGATGCTCGTTTCGGTCTATTTGGAGATTGTGCTAACTTGATGCAAAATAGGTGCACGGTTTGCGTCGAATGTACCATAGGCTCAAAAATCATTTTGGACACACCCAATAGAACACCTAGGTGATGTGGGTCATGTGGAATCTCATTTTGGTCCATTTGGATATAGTGTTAGTATAAGTGCAAGATAGGTGCACGATTTGCGCCAAACGTACCATGAGCTTGAAAATAATTTTGGACACACTCGAAGAACACCTTGGTGACATGGGTCATGTGGAATCTCATTTCGATCCATTAGGAGATAGTGTTAGTATCTGTGCAAGATAGGTGCACGGTTTGCGCCAAACGTACCATAGGCTCATAAATCGTTTTGGATGCACCCGATGGTACTCCTAGGTGACGAGGCTCAAGTGGATGCTCGTTTTGGTCTGTTTGGAGATAGAGCTAATGTTGACACAAGATAGATGCATGGTTTCGCTGAACGTACCATAGGCTCAGAAATCATTTGGGACGCACCCAATGGTACTCCTAGGTGTTGAGGCTCAAGTGGATGCTCGTTTTGGTCCATTTGGAGATAGCACTAATCTTGGTGCAAGATAGGTGCATGGGTGCGTTGAACATACCATACGCTCAAAAATCATTGTTGGATGCACCCGATGGATCTCCAAGGTGACATTGGTCATGTGGAATCTCGTCTCTGTCCATTTGGAGACAGTGTTAGTGTCAGTGCAAGATAGGTGCATGGTCTGCTCCAAACATACCATAGGCTCAGAAATCATTTAGGACGCACCTGATGGTACTCCTAGGTGACGAGGCGCAAGTGGATGCTTGTTTCGGTCTGTTTGCAGATAGTGCTAACCTTGACGCAAGATCGGTGCATGGTTTGCGTCGAACGTACCATACGCTCAGAAATCGTTGTTGGACGCACCCGATGGATTCCCTAGGTGACGTTGGTCATGTGGAATGTTGTTTTAGTCCATTTGGAGATAGTGTTAGTCTCACTGCAAGATTGATGCACGGTTTGCGCCAAACGTAACATAGGCTCAGAAATCGTTTTGGACACACCCGATGGTACTCCTAGGTGACGAGGCTCAAGTGGATGCTTGTTTAGGTCTGTTTGCAGATAGAGCTAATCTTAACGCAAGATAGATGCTTGCTTTCGCAGAACGTACCATATGCTCAGAAATCGTTTTGAACGCACCCGATGGTACTCCTAGGTGTTGAGGCTCAAGTGGATGATCATTTCGGTCTATTTGGAGATAGTGCTAACTTGATGCAAAATAGGTGCATGGTTTGCGTTGAACGTACCATAGGCTCAAAAATCAGTTTGGACACACTTGATAGAACACCTAGGTGAAGTGGGTCATGTGGAATCTCATTTTGGTCCATTTGGATATAGTGTTAGTATAAGTGCAAGATAGGTGCAGGGTTTTCACCGAACGTACCATGAGCTCGAAAATCATTTTCGACACACCCGTAGAACACGTTGGTGACATGGGTCATGTGTAATCTCATTTCGATCCGTTTGGAGATAGTGTTAGCATCGGTGCAAGACAGTTGCAAGGTTTGCGCCAAACGTACCATAGGCTCAGAAATCGTTTTGGATGCACCTGATGGTACTCCTAGGGGACGAGGCTCAAGTGGATGCTTGTTTCGGTCTGTTTGCAGATAGTGCTAACCTTGACGCAAGATAGGTGCATGGTTTGCGTCGAATGTACCATACGCTCAGAAATCATTGTTGGACGCACCCGATGGATCCCTTAGGTGACGTTGGTCATGTGGAAAGTTGTTTCAGTCCATTTGGAGATAGTGTTAGTCTCACTGCAAGATAGGTGCACGGTTTGCGCCAAACGTACCATAGGCTCAGAAATCGTTTTGGACGCACCCGATGGTACTCCTAGGTGATGAGGCTCAAGTGGATGCTCGTTTAGGTCTGTTTGCAGATAGAGCTAATCTTGACGCAAGATAGATGCATGCTTTCGCAGAACGTACCATACGCTCAGAAATCGTTTTGGACGCACCCGATGGTACTCCTAGGTGACGAGGCTCAAGTGGAAGCTCGTTTAGGTCTGTTTGCAGATAGAGCTAATCTTGACGCAAGATAGATGCATGCTTCCGCAGAACGTACCATACGCTCAGAAATCGTTTTGGATGCACCCGATGGTACTCCTAGCTGTTGAGGCTCAAGTGGATGATCGTTTCGGTCTATTTGGAGATAGTGCTAACTTGATGCAAAATAGGTGCTCAGTTTGCGTCGAACGTACCATAGGCTCAAAAATCATTTTGGACACACCCGATATAACACCTACGTGATGTGGGTCATGTGGAATCTCATTTCGGTCCATTTGGATATAGTGTTAGTATAAGTGCAAGATAGGTGCACGATTTGTGCCCAACATACCATGAGCTTGAAAATCATTTTGGACACACCCGAAGAACACCTTGGTGACATGGGTCATGTGTAATCTCATTTTGATCCGTTTGAAGATAGTCTAAGCATCGGTGCAAGACAGTTGCATGGTTTGCACCAAACATACCATAGGCTCAGAAATTGTATTGGACTCACCCGATGGTACTCCTAGGGGACGAGGCTCAAGTGTATGCTTGTTTCGGTCTGTTTTCAGATAGTGCTAACTTGACGCAAGATAGGTGCATGGTTTGCGTCGAACGTACCATATGCTCAGAAATCATTGTTGGACACACCCGATGGATCCCTTAGGTGACATTGGTCATGTGGAATGTTGTTTCAGTCCATTTGGAGATAGTGTTAGTCTCACTGCAAGATAGATGCACAGTTTGCGCCAAACGTACCATAGGCTCAGCAATCGTTTTGGACTCACGCGATGGTACTCCTAGGTGACGAGGCTCAAGTGGATGCTTGTTTAGGTCAATTTACAGATAGAGCTAATCTTAACGCAAGATAGATGCTTGCTTTCGCAGAACATACCATATGCTCAGAAATCGGTTTGGACGCACCCGATGGTACTCCTAGGTGTTGAGGCTCAAGTGGATGATCGTTTCGGTCTATTTGGAGATATTGCTAACTTGTTGCAAAATAGGTGCATGGTTTGCGTTGAACGTACCATAGGCTCAAAAATCAGTTTGGACACACTTGATAGAACACCTAGGTGAAGTGGCTCATGTGGAAACTCATTTTGGTCCATTTGGATATAGTGTTAGTATAAGTGCAAGATAGGTGCAGGGTTTTCACCGAACGTACCATGAGCTCGAAAATCATTTTTGACACACCCGAAGAACACCTTGGTGACATGGGTCATGTGTAATCTCATTTCGATCCGTTTGGAGATAGTGTTAGCATCGGTGCAAGACAGTTGCATGGTTTGCGCCAAACGTACCATAGGCTCAGAAATCGTTTTGGATGCACCTGATGGTACTCCTAGGGGACGAGGCTCAAGTGGATGCTTGTTTCGGTCTGTTTGCAGATAGTGCTAACCTTGACGCAAGATAGGTGCATGGTTTGCGTCGAACGTACCATACGCTCAGAAATCATTGTTGGACGCACCCGATGGATCCCTTAGGTGACGTTGGTCATGTGGAATGTTGTTTCAGTCCATTTGGAGATAGTGTTAGTCTCACTGCAAGATAGGTGCACGGTTTGTGCCAAACGTACCATACGTTCAAAAATCATTTTGGACGCACCTGATGGTACTCCTAGGTGATGAGGCTCAAGTGGATGCTCGTTTAGGTCTGTTTGCAGATAGAGCTAATCTTGACGCAAGATAGATGCATGCTTTCGCAGAACGTACCATACGCTCAGAAATCGTTTTGGACGCACCCAATAGTACTCCTAGGTGACGAGGCTCAAGTGGAAGCTCGTTTAGGTCTGTTTGCAGATAGAGCTAATCTTGACGCAAGATAGATGCATGCTTTCGCAGAACGTACCATACGCTCAGAAATCGTTTTGGATGCACCCGATGGTACTCCTAGCTGTTGAGGCTCAAGTGGATGATCGTTTCGGTCTATTTGGAGATAGTGCTAATGTTGACGCAGGATAGGTGCTCGGTTTGCGTCGAACGTACCATAGGCTCAAAAATCATTTTGGACACACCCGATAGAACACCTAGGTGATGTGGGTCATGTGGAATCTCATTTCGGTCCATTTGCATATAGTGTTAGTATAAGTGCAAGATAGGTGCATGATTTGCGCCAAACATACCATGAGCTTGAAAATCATTTTGGACACACCCGAAGAACACCTGGGTGACATGGGTCATGTGGAATCTCATTTCGATCCGTTTAGAGATAGTGTTAGCATTGGTGCAAGAGAGGTGCAAGGTTTGCGCCAAACGTACAACAGGCTCAGAAATCGTTTTGGACGCACCCGATGGTACTCCTAGGGGACGAGGCTCAAGTGGATGCTCAATTTGGTCCGTTTGCAGATAGTGCTAACCTTGACGCAAGATAGGTGCATGGTTTGCGTCGAACCTACCATACGCTCAGAAATCGTTGTTGGACGCACCCGATGGATCCCCTAGGTGATGTTGGTCATATGGAATGTTGTTTCAGTCCATTTGGAGATAGTGTTAGCCTCAGTGCAAGATAGGTGCACGGTTTGCGCCGAACGTACCATAGGCTCAGAAATCATTTTGGACGCACCCGATGGTACTCCTAGGGGACGAGGCTCAAGTGGATGCTCATTTTGGTCTGTTTGGAGATGGTGCTAATCTTGACGCAAGATTGCTGCATGGTTTCGCAGAACGTACCATAGGCTCAGAAATTGTTTTGGAGGCACCCGATGGTACTCCTAGGTGACGAGGCTCAAGTGGATGATCGTTTCGGTCTATTTGGAGATAGTGCTAACTTGATGCAAAATAGGTGCACGGTTTGCGTCGAACGTACCATAGGCTCAAAAATCATTTTGGACACACCCGATAGAACACCTAGGTGATGTGGGTCATGTGGAATCTCATTTTGGTCCATTTGGATATAGTGTTAGTATAAGTGCAAGATAGGTGCACGACTTGCGCCAAACGTACCATGAGCTTGAAAATCATTTTGGACACACCCGAAGAACACCTTGTTGACATGGGTCATGTGGAATCTCATTTCGATCCGTTTGGAGATAGTGTTAGTATCGGTGTAAGATAGGTGCACGGTTTCGCCAAATGTACCATGGGCTCATAAATTGTTTTGGATGCACCCGATGGTACTCCTAGGTGACGAGGCTCAAGTGGATGCTCATTTTGGTCTGTTTGGAGATAGAGCTAATGTTGACGCTGGATAGATGCATGGTTTCGCAGAACGTACCATACGCTCAGAAAACGTTTTCGACGCACCCGATGGTACTCCTAGGTGACGAGGCTCAAGTGGATGACCGTTAAGGTCTATTTGGACATATTGCTAACTTGATGCAAAATAGGTGCATGGTTTGCGTCGAACGTACCATAGGCTCAAAATCATTTTGGACACACCCGATAGAGCACCTAGGTGAAGTGGGTCATCTGGAATCTCATTTCAGTCCATTTGGATATAGTGTTAGTATAAGTGCAAGGTTTGCGTCGAACGTACCATGAGCTCGAAAATCATGTTGGACACACCCGAAGAAGAACTTGGTGACATGAGTCATGTGGAATCTCATTTCGATCCGTTTGGAGATAGTGTTAGCATCGGTGCAAGATTGGTGTGTGGTTTGCGCCAAACGTACCATAGGCTCAAAAATCGTTTTGGACGCACCCGATGGTACTCCTAGGGGACGAGGCTCAAGTGGATGCTTGTTTTGGTCCGTTTGCAGATAATGCTAACCATGACGCAAGATAGGTGCATGGTTTGCGACGAACGTACCATACGCTCACAAATCGTTGTTGGACGCACCCGATGGATCCCCTAGGTGACGTTGGTCATATGGAATGTTGTTTCAGTCCATTTGGAGATAGTGTTAGCCTCAGTGCAAGATAGGTGTGCGGTTTGCGCCAAACGTACCATAGGTCAGAAATCGTTTTGGACGCACCCGATGGTACACCTAGGGGACGAGGCTCAAGTGGATGCTCAATTTGGTCTGTTTGGAGATGGTGCTAATCTTTACGCAAGATAGATGCTTGCTTTCGCAGAACGTACCATATGCTCAGAAATCATTTTGGATGCACCCGATGGTACTCCTAGCTGTTGAGGCTCAAGTGGATGATCGTTTCGGTCTATTTGGAGATAGTGCTAACTTGATGCAAAATAGGTGCACGGTTTGCGTCGAACGTACCATAGGCTCAAACATCATTTTGGACACACCCGATAGAACACCTAGGTGATGTGGGTCATGTGGAATCTCATTTCGGTCCATTTTGGATATAGTGTTAGTATAAGTGCAAGATAGGTGCACGATTTGTGCCCAACATACCATGAGCTTGAAAATCATTTTGGACACACCCGAAGAACACCTTGGTGACATGGGTCATGTGTAATCTCATTTTGATCCGTTTGAAGATAGTCTAAGCATCGGTGCAAGACAGTTGCATGGTTTGCACCAAACATACCATAGGCTCAGAAATTGTATTGGACTCACCCGATGGTACTCCTTGGGGATGAGGCTCAAGTGTATGCTTGTTTCGGTCTGTTTTCAGATAGTGCTAACTTGACGCAAGATAGGTGCATGGTTTGCGTCGAACGTACCATACGCTCAGAAATCATTGTTGGACACACCCGATGGATCCCTTAGGTGACATTGGTCATGTGGAATGTTGTTTCAGTCCATTTGGAGATAGTGTTAGTCTCACTGCAAGATAGATGCACAGTTTGCGCCAAACGTACCATAGGCTCAGCAATCGTTTTGGACTCACGCGATGGTACTCCTAGGTGACGAGGCTCAAGTGGATGCTTGTTTAGGTCAATTTACAGATAGAGCTAATCTTAACGCAAGATAGATGCTTGCTTTCGCAGAACATACCATATGCTCAGAAATCGGTTTGGACGCACCCGATGGTACTCCTAGGTGTTGAGGCTCAAGTGGATGCTCGTTTTGGTACATTTGGAGATAGCGCTAATCTTGGTGCAAGATAGATGCATGGGTGCGTCGAACATACCATACGCTCGAAAATCTTTGTTGGATGCACCCGATGGATCTCCAAGGTGACATTGGTCATGTGGAATCTCGTCTCTGTCCATTTGGAGACAGTGTTAGTGTCAGTGTAAGATAGGTGCATGGTCTGCTCCAAACATACCATAGGCTCAAAAATCATTTAGGACGCACCTAATGGTACGCCTAGGTGACGAGGCGCAAGTGGATGCTTGTTTTGGTCTGTTTGCAGATAGTGCTAACCTTGACGCAAGATAGGTGCAAGGTTTGCATCGAACGTGCTATACGCTCAGAAATCGTTGCTGGACGCACCCGATGGATCCCCTAGGTGACGTTGGTCATGTGGAATGTTGTTTCAGTCCATTTGGAGATAGTGCTAGTCTCACTGCAAGATTGGTGCACGGTTTGCGCCAAACGTAACATAGGCTCAGAAATCATTTTGGACACACCCGATGGTACTCCTAGGTGACGAGTCTCAAGTGGATGCTTGTTTAGGTCTGTTTGCAGATAGAGCTAATCTTAACGCAAGATAGATGCTTGCTTTCGCAGAACGTACCATATGCTCAGAAATCGTTTTGAACGCACCCGATGGTACTCCTAGGTGTTGAGGCTCAAGTGGATGATCATTTCGGTCTATTTGGAGATAGTGCTAACTTGATGCAAAATAGGTGCATGGTTTGCGTTGAACGTACCATAGGCTCAAAAATCAGTTTGGACACACTTGATAGAACACCTAGGTGAAGTGGGTCATGTGGAATCTCATTTTGGTCCATTTGGATATAGTGTTAGTATAAGTGCAAGATAGGTGCAGGGTTTTCACCGAACGTACCATGAGCTCGAAAATCATTTTTGACACACCCGTAGAACACCTTGGTGACATGGGTCATGTGTAATCTCATTTCGATCCGTTTGGAGATAGTGTTAGCATCGGTGCAAGACAGTTGCATGGTTTGCGCCAAACGTACCATAGGCTCAGAAATCGTTTTGGATGCACCTGATGGTACTCCTAGGGGACGAGGCTCAAGTGGATGCTTGTTTCGGTCTGTTTGCAGATAGTGCTAACCTTGACGCAAGATAGGTGCATGGTTTGCGTCGAACGTACCATACGCTCAGAAATCATTGTTGGACGCACCTGATGGATCCCTTAGGTGACGTTGGTCATGTGGAATGTTGTTTCAGTCCATTTGGAGATAGTGTTAGTCGCACTGCAAGATAGGTGCACGGTTTGCGCCAAACGTACCATACGCTCAAAAATCATTTTGGACGCACCTGATGGTACTCCTAGGTGACGAGGCTCAAGTGGATGCTCGTTTAGGTCTGTTTGTAGATAGAGCTAATCTTGACGCAAGATAGATGCATGCTTTCGCAGAACGTACCATACGCTTAGAAATCGTTTTGGACGCACCCAATGGTACTCCTAGGTGACGAGGCTCAAGTGGAAGCTCGTTTAGGTCTGTTTGCAGATAGAGCAAATCTTGACGCAAGATAGATGCATGCTTTCGCAGAACGTACCATACGCTCAGAAATCATTTTGGATGCACCCGATGGTACTCCTAGCTGTTGAGGCTCAAGTGGATGATCGTTTCGGTCTATTTGGAGATAGTGCTAATGTTGACGCAGGATAGGTGCTCGGTTTGCGTCGAACGTACCATAGGCTCAAAAATCATTTTGGACACACCCGATAGAACACCTAGGTGATGTGGGTCATGTGGAATCTCATTTCGGTCCATTTGCATATAGTGTTAGTATAAGTGCAAGATAGGTGCATGATTTGCGCCAAACATACCATGAGCTTGAAAATCATTTTGGACACACCCGAAGAACACCTGGGTGACATGGGTCATGTGGAATCTCGTTTCGATCCGTTTAGAGATAGTGTTAGCATTGGTGCAAGAGAGGTGCAAGGTTTGCGCCAAACGTACAACAGGCTCAGAAATCGTTTTGGACGCACCCGATGGTACTCCTAGGGGACGAGGCTCAAGTGGATGCTCAATTTGGTCCGTTTACCGATAGTGCTAACCTTGATGCAAGATAGGTGCATGGTTTGCGTCGAACGTACCATACGCTCAGAAATCGTCGTTGGACGGACCCGATGGATCCCCTAGGTGATGTTGGTCATATGGAATGTTGTTTCAGTCCATTTGGAGATAGTGTTAGCCTCAGTGCAAGATAGGTGCACGGTTTGCGCCGAACGTACCATAGGCTCAGAAATCATTTTGGACGCACCCGATGGTACTCCTAGGGGACGAGGCTCAAGTGGATGCTCATTTTGGTCTGTTTGGAGATGGTGCTAATCTTGACGCAAGATTGCTGCATGGTTTCGCAGAACGTACCATAGGCTCAGAAATTGTTTTGGAGGCACCCGATGGTACTCCTAGGTGACGAGGCTCAAGTGGATGATCGTTTCGGTCTATTTGGAGATAGTGCTAACTTGATGCAAAATTGGTGCACGGTTTGCGTCGAACGTACCATAGGCTCAAAAATCATTTTGGACACACCCGATAGAACACCTAGGTGATGTGGGTCATGTGGAATCTCATTTTGGTCCATTTGGATATAGTGTTAGTATAAGTGCAAGATAGGTGCACGACTTGCGCCAAACGTACCATGAGCTTGAAAATCATTTTGGACACACCCGAAGAACACCTTGTTGACATGGGTCATGTGGAATCTCATTTCGATCCGTTTGGAGATAGTGTTAGTATCGGTGTAAGATAGGTGCACGGTTTCGCCAAATGTACCATGGGCTCATAAATTGTTTTGGATGCACCCGATGGTACTCCTAGGTGACGAGGCTCAAGTGGATGCTCGTTTTGGTCTGTTTGGAGATAGAGCTAATGTTGACGCTGGATAGATGCATGGTTTCGCTGAACGTACCATAGGCTCAGAAATCATTTGGGATGCACCCGATGGTACTCCTAGGTGACGAGGCTCAAGTGGAAGCTCGTTTAGGTCTGTTTGCAGATAGAGCTAATCTCGACGCAAGATACATGCATGCTTTCGCAGAACGTACCATACGCTCAGAAAACGTTTTCGACGCACCCGATGGTACTCCTAGGTGACGAGGCTCAAGTGGATGACCATTAAGGTCTATTTGGACATATTGCTAACTTGATGCAAAATACGTACCATAGGCTCAAAATCATTTTGGACACACCCGATAGAACACCTAGGTGAAGTGGGTCATCTGGAATCTCATTTCAGTCCATTTGGATATAGTGTTAGTATAAGTGCAAGGTTTGCGTCGAACGTACCATGAGCTCGAAAATCATGTTGGACACACCCGAAGAAGAACTTGGTGACATGGGTCATGTGGAATCTCATTTCGATCCGTTTGGAGATAGTGTTAGCATCGGTGCAAGATTGGTGCGTGGTTTGCGCCAAACGTACCATAGGCTCAAAAATCGTTTTGGACGCACCCGATGGTACTCCTAGGGGACGAGGCTCAAGTGGATGCTTGTTTTGGTCCGTTTGCAGATAATGCTAACCATGACGCAAGATAGGTGCATGGTTTGCGACGAACGTACCATACGCTCACAAATCGTTGTTGGACGCACCCGATGGATCCCCTAGGTGACGTTGGTCATATGGAATGTTGTTTCAGTCCATTTGGAGATAGTGTTAGCCTTAGTGCAAGATAGGTGCGCGGTTTGCGCCAAACGTACCATAGGCTCAGAAATCGTTTTGGACGCACCCGATGGTACACCTAGGGGACGAGGCTCAAGTGGATGCTCAATTTGGTCTGTTTGGAGATGGTGCTAATCTTGACGCAAGATAGATGCTTGCTTTCGCAGAACGTACCATATGCTCAGAAATCGTTTTGGATGCACCCGATGGTACTCCTAGCTGTTAAGGCTCAAGTGGATGATCGTTTCGGTCTATTTGGAGATAGTGCTAACTTGATGCAAAATAGGTGCACGGTTTGCGTCGAACGTACCATAGGCTCAAAAATCATTTTGGACACACCCGATAGAACACCTAGGTGATGTGGGTCATGTGGAATCTCATTTCAGTCCATTTGGATATAGTGTTAGTATAAGTGCAAGATAGGTGCACTATTTGCGCCAAACATACCATGAGCTTGAAAATCATTTTGGACACACCCGAAGAACACCTGGGTGACATGGGTCATGTGGAATCTCATTTCGATCCGTTTGGAGATAGTGTTAGCATCGGTGCAAGATAGGTGCATGGTTTGCGCCAAACGTACCACAGGCTCAGAAATCATTTTGGACGCACCCGATGGTACTCCTAGGGGACGAGGCTCAAGTGGATGCTTGTTTCGGTCCGTTTGCAGATAGTGCTAACCTTGACGCAAGATAGGTGCATGGTTTGCGTCGAACGTACCATACGCTCGGAAATCGTTGTTGGACCCACCCGATGGATCCCCTAGGTGACATTGGTCATATGGAATGTTGTTTCAGTCCATTTGGAGACAGTGTTAGCCTCAGTGCAAGATAGATGCACGGTTTGCGCCAGACGTACCATAGGCTCAGAAATCATTTTGGACGCACCCGATGGTACTCCTAGGGGACGAGGCTCAAGTGGATGCTCATTTTGGTCTGTTTGGAGATGGTGCTAATCTTGACGCAAGATAGCTGCATGGTTTCGCAGAACATACCAAAGGCTCAGAAATTGTTTTGGAGGCACCCGATGGTACTCCTGGGTGACGAGGCTCAAGTGGATGATCGTTTCGGTCTATTTGGAGATAGTGCTAACTTGATGCAAAATAGGTGCACGGTTTACGTCGAACGTACCATAGGCTCAAAAAACATTTTGGACACACCCGATAGAACAACCTAGGTGATGTGGGTCATGTGCAATCTCATTTTGGTCCATTTGGATATAGTGTTAGTATAAGTGCAAGATAGGTGCACGACTTGCGCCAAACGTACCATGAGCTTGAAAATCATTTTGGACACACCCGAAGAACACCTTGGAGACATGGGTCATGTGGAATCTCATTTCGATCCGTTTAGAGATAGTGTTAGTATCGGTGCAAGATAGGTGCACGGTTTCGCCAAACGTACCATAGGCTCATAAATCGATTTTGATGCACCCGATGGTACTCCTAGGTGACGAGGCTCAAGTGGATGCTCGTTTTGGTCTGTTTGGAGATAGAGCTAATGTTGACGCAGGATAGATGCATGGTTTCGCTGAATGTACCATAGGCTCAGAAATCATTTGGGATGCACCCGATGGTACTCCTAGGTGTTGAGGCTCAAGTGGATGCTCATTTTGGTCTGTTTGGAGATGGTGCTAATCTTGACGCAAGATTGCTGCATGGTTTCGCAGAACGTACCATAGGCTCAGAAATTGTTTTGGAGGCACCCGATGGTACTCCTAGGTGACGAGGCTCAAGTGGATGATCGTTTCGGTCTATTTGGAGATAGTGCTAACTTGATGCAAAATAGGTGCACGGTTTGCGTCGAACGTACCATAGGCTCAAAAATCATTTTGGACACACCCAATAGAACACCTAGGTGATGTGGGTCATGTGGAATCTCATTTTGGTCCATTTGGATATAGTGTTAGTATAAGTGCAAGATAGGTGCACGACTTGCGCCAAACGTACCATGAGCTTGAAAATCATTTTGGACACACCCGAAGAACACCTTGGAGACATGGGTCATGTGGAATCTCATTTCGATCCGTTTAGAGATAGTGTTAGTATCGGTGCAAGATAGGTGCACGGTTTCGCCAAACGTACCATAGGCTCATAAATCGATTTTGATGCACCCGATGGTACTCCTAGGTGACGAGGCTCAAGTGGATGCTCGTTTTGGTCTGTTTGGAGATAGAGCTAATGTTGACGCAGGATAGATGCATGGTTTCGCTGAATGTACCATAGGCTCAGAAATCATTTGGGATGCATCCGATGGTACTCCTAGGTGTTGAGGCTCAAGTGGATGCTCATTTTGGTCTGTTTGGAGATGGTGCTAATCTTGACGCAAGATTGCTGCATGGTTTCGCAGAACGTACCATAGGCTCAGAAATTGTTTTGGGGGCACCCGATGGTACTCCTAGGTGACGAGGCTCAAGTGGATGATCGTTTCGGTCTATTTGGAGATAGTGCTAACTTGATGCAAAATAGGTGCACGGTTTGCGTCGAACGTACCATAGGCTCAAAAATCATTTTGGACACACCCGATAGAACACCTAGGTGATGTGGGTCATGTGGAATCTCATTTTGGTCCATTTGGATATAGTGTTAGTATAAGTGCAAGATAGGTGCACGACTTGCGCCAAACGTACCATGAGCTTGAAAATCATTTTGGACACACCCGAAGAACACCTTGGAGACATGGGTCATGTGGAATCTCATTTCGATCCGTTTAGAGATAGTGTTAGTATCGGTGCAAGATAGGTGCACGGTTTCGCCAAACGTACCATAGGCTCATAAATCGATTTTGATGCACCCGATGGTACTCCTAGGTGACGAGGCTCAAGTGGATGCTCGTTTTGGTCTGTTTGGAGATAGAGCTAATGTTGACGCAGGATAGATGCATGGTTTCGCTGAATGTACCATAGGCTCAGAAATCATTTGGGATGCACCCGATGGTACTCCTAGGTGTTGAGGCTCAAGTGGATGCTCATTTTGGTCTGTTTGGAGATGGTGCTAATCTTGACGCAAGATTGCTGCATGGTTTCGCAGAACGTACCATAGGCTCAGAAATTGTTTTGGAGGCACCCGATGGTACTCCTAGGTGACGAGGCTCAAGTGGATGATCGTTTCGGTCTATTTGGAGATAGTGCTAACTTGATGCAAAATAGGTGCACGGTTTGCGTCGAACGTACCATAGGCTCAAAAATCATTTTGGACACACCCAATAGAACACCTAGGTGATGTGGGTCATGTGGAATCTCATTTTGGTCCATTTGGATATAGTGTTAGTATAAGTGCAAGATAGGTGCACGACTTGCGCCAAACGTACCATGAGCTTGAAAATCATTTTGGACACACCCGAAGAACACCTTGGAGACATGGGTCATGTGGAATCTCATTTCGATCCGTTTAGAGATAGTGTTAGTATCGGTGCAAGATAGGTGCACGGTTTCGCCAAACGTACCATAGGCTCATAAATCGATTTTGATGCACCCGATGGTACTCCTAGGTGACGAGGCTCAAGTGGATGCTCGTTTTGGTCTGTTTGGAGATAGAGCTAATGTTGACGCAGGATAGATGCATGGTTTCGCTGAATGTACCATAGGCTCAGAAATCATTTGGGATGCATCCGATGGTACTCCTAGGTGTTGAGGCTCAAGTGGATGCTCATTTTGGTCTGTTTGGAGATGGTGCTAATCTTGACGCAAGATTGCTGCATGGTTTCGCAGAACGTACCATAGGCTCAGAAATTGTTTTGGGGGCACCCGATGGTACTCCTAGGTGACGAGGCTCAAGTGGATGATCGTTTCGGTCTATTTGGAGATAGTGCTAACTTGATGCAAAATAGGTGCACGGTTTGCGTCGAACGTACCATAGGCTCAAAAATCATTTTGGACACACCCGATAGAACACCTAGGTGATGTGGGTCATGTGGAATCTCATTTTGGTCCATTTGGATATAGTGTTAGTATAAGTGCAAGATAGGTGCACGACTTGCGCCAAACGTACCATGAGCTTGAAAATCATTTTGGACACACCCGAAGAACACCTTGGAGACATGGGTCATGTGGAATCTCATTTCGATCCGTTTAGAGATAGTGTTAGTATCGGTGCAAGATAGGTGCACGGTTTCGCCAAACGTACCATAGGCTCATAAATCGATTTTGATGCACCCGATGGTACTCCTAGGTGACGAGGCTCAAGTGGATGCTCGTTTTGGTCTGTTTGGAGATAGAGCTAATGTTGACGCAGGATAGATGCATGGTTTCGCTGAATGTACCATAGGCTCAGAAATCATTTGGGATGCACCCGATGGTACTCCTAGGTGTTGAGGCTCAAGTGGATGCTCATTTTGGTCTGTTTGGAGATGGTGCTAATCTTGACGCAAGATTGCTGCATGGTTTCGCAGAACGTACCATAGGCTCAGAAATTGTTTTGGAGGCACCCGATAGTACTCCTAGGTGACGAGGCTCAAGTGGATGATCGTTTCGGTCTATTTGGAGATAGTGCTAACTTGATGCAAAATAGGTGCACGGTTTGCGTCGAACGTACCATAGGCTCAAAAATCATTTTGGACACACCCGATAGAACACCTAGGTGATGTGGGTCATGTGGAATCTCATTTTGGTCCATTTGGATATAGTGTTAGTATAAGTGCAAGATAGGTGCACGACTTGCGCCAAACGTACCATGAGCTTGAAAATCATTTTGGACACACCCGAAGAACACCTTGTTGACATGGGTCATGTGGAATCTCATTTCGATCCGTTTGGAGATAGTGTTAGTATCGGTGTAAGATAGGTGCACGGTTTCGCCAAATGTACCATGGGCTCATAAATTGTTTTGGATGCACCCGATGGTACTCCTAGGTGACGAGGCTCAAGTGGATGCTCGTTTTGGTCTGTTTGGAGATAGAGCTAATGTTGACGCTGGATAGATGCATGGTTTCGCTGAACGTACCATAGGCTCAGAAATCATTTGGGATGCACCCGATGGTACTCCTAGGTGACGAGGCTCAAGTGGAAGCTCGTTTAGGTCTGTTTGCAGATAGAGCTAATCTTGACGCAAGATAGATGCATGCTTTCGCAGAACGTACCATACGCTCAGAAAACGTTTTCGACGCACCCGATGGTACTCCTAGGTGACGAGGCTCAAGTGGATGACCGTTAAGGTCTATTTGGACATATTGCTAACTTGATGCAAAATAGGTGCACGGTTTACGTCGAACGTACCATAGGCTCAAAAAACATTTTGGACACACCCGATAGAACAACCTAGGTGATGTGGGTAATGTGCAATCTCATTTTGGTCCATTTGGATATAGTGTTAGTATAAGTGCAAGATAGGTGCACGATTTGCGCCAAACGTACCATGAGCTTGAAAATCATTTTGGACACACCCGAAGAACACCTTGGAGACATGGGTCATGCGGAATCTCATTTTGATCCGTTTAGAGATAGTGTTAGTATCGGTGCAAGATAGGTGCACGGTTTCGCCAAACGTACCATAGGCTCATAAATCGATTTTGATGCACCCGATGGTACTCCTAGGTGACGAGGCTCAAGTGGATGCTCGTTTTGGTCTGTTTGGAGATAGAGCTAATGTTGACGCAGGATAGATGCATGGTTTCGCTGAATGTACCATAGGCTCAGAAATCATTTGGGATGCACCCGATGGTACTCCTAGGTGTTGAGGCTCAAGTGGATGCTCATTTTGGTCTGTTTGGAGATGGTGCTCAAGATTGCTGCATGGTTTCGCAGAACGTACCATAGGCTCAGAAATTGTTTTGGAGGCACCCGATGGTACTCCTAGGTGACGAGGCTCAAGTGGATGATCGTTTCGGTCTATTTGGAGATAGTGCTAACTTGATGCAAAATAGGTGCACGGTTTGCGTCGAACGTACCATAGGCTCAAAAATCATTTTGGACACACCCGATAGAACACCTAGGTGATGTGGGTCATGTGGAATCTCATTTTGGTCCATTTGGATATAGTGTTAGTATAAGTGCAAGATAGGTGCACGACTTGCGCCAAACGTACCATGAGCTTGAAAATCATTTTGGACACACCCAAAGAACACCTTGGAGACATGGGTCATGTGGAATCTCATTTCGATCCGTTTAGAGATAGTGTTAGTATCGGTGCAAGATAGGTGCACGGTTTCGCCAAACGTACCATAGGCTCATAAATCGATTTTGATGCACCCGATGGTACTCCTAGGTGACGAGGCTCAAGTGGATGCTCGTTTTGGTCTGTTTGGAGATAGAGCTAATGTTGACGCAGGATAGATGCATGGTTTCGC
Source organism: Saccharum spontaneum (assembly GCA_022457205.1). Classification (NCBI taxonomy): domain Eukaryota; kingdom Viridiplantae; phylum Streptophyta; class Magnoliopsida; order Poales; family Poaceae; genus Saccharum; species Saccharum spontaneum. Next base: position 30,034,449 of record CM039617.1, on the reverse strand, counting down.
TGAATGTACCATAGGCTCAGAAATCATTTGGGATGCACCCGATGGTACTCCTAGGTGTTGAGGCTCAAGTGGATGCTCATTTTGGTCTGTTTGGAGATGGTGCTAATCTTGACGCAAGATTGCTGCATGGTTTCGCAGAACGTACCATAGGCTCAGAAATTGTTTTGGAGGCACCCGATGGTACTCCTAGGTGACGAGGCTCAAGTGGATGATCGTTTCGGTCTATTTGGAGATAGTGCTAACTTGATGCAAAATAGGTGCACGGTTTGCGTCGAACGTACCATAGGCTCAAAAATCATTTTGGACACACCCGATAGAACACCTAGGTGATGTGGGTCATGTGGAATCTCATTTTGGTCCATTTGGATATAGTGTTAGTATAAGTGCAAGATAGGTGCACGAGTTGCGCCAAACGTACCATGAGCTTGAAAATCATTTTGGACACACCCGAAGAACACCTTGTTGACATGGGTCATGTGGAATCTCATTTCGATCCGTTTGGAGATAGTGTTAGTATCGGTGTAAGATAGGTGCACGGTTTCGCCAAATGTACCATGGGCTCATAAATTGTTTTGGATGCACCCGATGGTACTCCTAGGTGACGAGGCTCAAGTGGATGCTCGTTTTGGTCTGTTTGGAGATAGAGCTAATGATGACGCTGGATAGATGCATGGTTTCGCTGAACGTACCATAGGCTCAGAAATCATTTGGGATGCACCCGATGGTACTCCTAGGTGACGAGGCTCAAGTGGAAGCTCGTTTAGGTCTGTTTGCAGATAGAGCTAATCTTGACGCAAGATAGATGCATGCTTTCGCAGAACGTACCATACGCTCAGAAAACGTTTTCGACGCACCCGATGGTACTCCTAGGTGACGAGGCTCAAGTGGATGACCGTTAAGGTCTATTTGGACATATTGCTAACTTGATGCAAAATAGGTGCATGGTTTGCGTCGAACGTACCATAGGCTCAAAATCATTTTGGACACACCCGATAGAACACCTAGGTGAAGTGGGTCATCTGGAATCTCATTTCAGTCCATTTGGATATAGTGTTAGTATAAGTGCAAGGTTTGCGTCGAACGTACCATGAGCTCGAAAATCATGTTGGACACACCCGAAGAAGAACTTGGTGACATGGGTCATGTGGAATCTCATTTCGATCCGTTTGGAGATAGTGTTAGCATCGGTGCAAGATTGGTGCGTGGTTTGCGCCAAACGTACCATAGGTTCAAAAATCGTTTTGGACGCACCCGATGGTACTCCTAGGGGACGAGGCTCAAGTGGATGCTTGTTTTGGTCCGTTTGCAGATAATGCTAACCATGACGCAAGATAGGTGCATGGTTTGCGACGAACGTACCATACGCTCACAAATCGTTGTTGGACGCACCCGATGGATCCCCTAGGTGACGTTGGTCATATGGAATGTTGTTTCAGTCCATTTGGAGATAGTGTTAGCCTCAGTGCAAGATAGGTGCGCGGTTTGCGCCAAACGTACCATAGGCTCAGAAATCGTTTTGGACGCACCCGATGGTACACCTAGGGGACGAGGCTCAAGTGGATGCTCAATTTGGTCTGTTTGGAGATGGTGCTAATCTTGACGCAAGATAGATGCTTGCTTTCGCAGAACGTACCATATGCTCAGAAATCGTTTTGGATGCACCCAATGGTACTCCTAGCTGTTGAGGCTCAAGTGGATGATCGTTTCGGTCTATTTGGAGATAGTGCTAACTTGATGCAAAATAGGTGCACGGTTTGCGTCGAACGTACCATAGGCTCAAAAATCATTTTGGACACACCCGATAGAACACCTAGGTGATGTGGGTCATGTGGAATCTCATTTCAGTCCATTTGGATATAGTGTTAGTATAAGTGCAAGATAGGTGCACTATTTACGCCAAACATACCATGAGCTTGAAAATCATTTTGGACACACCCGAAGAAACACCTGGGTGACATGGGTCATGTGGAATCTCATTTCGATCCGTTTGGAGATAGTGTTAGCATCGGTGCAAGATAGGTGCATGGTTTGCGCCAAATGTACCACAGGCTCAGAAATCATTTTGGACGCACCCGATGGTACTCCTAGGGGACGAGGCTCAAGTGGATGCTTGTTTCGGTCCGTTTGCAGATAGTGCTAACCTTGACGCAAGATAGGTGCATGGTTTGCGTCGAACGTACCATACGCTCAGAAATCGTTGTTGGACCCACCCGATGGATCCCCTAGGTGACATTGGTCATATGGAATGTTGTTTCAGTCCATTTGGAGACAGTGTTAGCCTCAGTGCAAGATAGATGCACGGTTTGCGCCAGACGTACCATAGGCTCAGAAATCATTTTTGACGCACCCGATGGTACTCCTAGGGGACGAGGCTCAAGTGGATGCTCATTTTGGTCTGTTTGGAGATGGTACTAATCTTGACGCAAGATAGCTGCATGGTTTCGCAGAACATACCAAAGGCTCAGAAATTGTTTTGGAGGCACCCGATGGTACTGCTGGGTGACGAGGCTCAAGTGGATGATCGTTTCGGTCTATTTGGAGATAGTGCTAACTTGATGCAAAATAGGTGCACGGTTTACGTCGAACGTACCATAGGCTCAAAAAACATTTTGGACACACCCGATAGAACAACCTAGGTGATGTGGGTCATGTGCAATCTCATTTTGGTCCATTTGGATATAGTGTTAGTATAAGTGCAAGATAGGTGCACGATTTGCGCCAAACGTACCATGAGCTTGAAAATCATTTTGGACACACCCGAAGAACACCTTGGAGACATGGGTCATGTGGAATCTCATTTCGATCCGTTTAGAGATAGTGTTAGTATCGGTGCAAGATAGGTGCACGGTTTCGCCAAACGTACCATAGGCTCATAAATCGATTTTGATGCACCCGATGGTACTCCTAGGTGACGAGGCTCAAGTGGATGCTCGTTTTGGTCTGTTTGGAGATAGAGCTAATGTTGACGCAGGATAGATGCATGGTTTCGCTTAATGTACCATAGGCTCAGAAATCATTGGGGATGCACCCGATGGTACTCCTAGGTGTTGAGGCTCAAGTGGATGCTCGTTTTGGTACATTTGGAGATAGCACTAATCTTGGTGCAAGATAGATGCATGGGTGCGTCGAACATACCGTATGCTCGAAAATCTTTGTTGGATGCACCCGATGGATCTCCAAGGTGACATTGGTCATGTGGAATCTCGTCTCTGTCCATTTGGAGACAGTGTTAGTGTCAGTGTAAGAGAGGTGCATGGTCTGCTCCAAACATAGGCTCAAAAATCATTTAGGACGCACCTAATGGTACGCCTAGGTGACGAGGCGCAAGTGGATGCTTGTTTTGGTCTGTTTGCAGATAGTGCTAACCTTGACGCAAGATAGGTGCAAAGTTTGCATCGAACGTGCTATACGCTCAGAAATCGTTGTTGGACGCACCCGATGGATCCCCTAGGTGACGTTGGTCATGTGGAATGTTGTTTCAGTCCATTTGGAGATAGTGCTAGTCTCACTGCAAGATTGGTGCACGGTTTGCGCCAAACGTAACATAGGCTCAGAAATCATTTTGGACACACCCGATGGTACTCCTAGGTGACGAGGCTCAAGTGGATGCTTGTTTAGGTCTGTTTGCAGATAGAGCTAATCTTAACGCAAGATAGATGCTTGCTTTCGCAGAACGTACCATATGCTCAGAAATCGTTTTGAACGCACCCGATGGTACTCCTAGGTGTTGAGGCTCAAGTGGATGATCATTTCGGTCTATTTGGAGATAGTGCTAACTTGATGCAAAATAGGTGCATGGTTTGCGTTGAACGTACCATAGGCTCAAAAATCAGTTTGGACACACTTGATAGAACACCTAGGTGAAGTGGGTCATGTGGAATCTCATTTTGGTCCATTTGGATATAGTGTTAGTATAAGTGCAAGATAGGTGTAGGGTTTTCACCGAACGTACCATGAGCTCAAAAATCATTTTCGACACACCCGTAGAACACCTTGGTGACATGGGTCATGTGTAATCTCATTTCGATCCGTTTGGAGATAGTGTTAGCATCGGTGCAAGACAGTTGCATGGTTTGCGCCAAACGTACCATAGGCTCAGAAATCGTTTTGGATGCACCTGATGGTACTCCTAGGGGACGAGGCTCAAGTGGATGCTTGTTTCGGTCTGTTTGCAGATAGTGCTAACCTTGACGCAAGATAGGTGCATGGTTTGCGTCGAACGTACCATACGCTCAGAAATCATTGTTGGACGCACCCGATGGATCCCTTAGGTGACGTTGGTCATGTGGAATGTTGTTTCAGTCCATTTGGAGATAGTGTTAGTCTCACTGCAAGATAGGTGCACGGTTTGCGCCAAAAGTACCATAGGCTCAGAAATCGTTTTGGACGCACCCGATGGTACTCCTAGGTGATGAGGCTCAAGTGGATGCTCGTTTAGGTCTGTTTGCAGATAGAGCTAATCTTGACGCAAGATAGATGCATGCTTTCGCAGAACGTACCATACGCTCAGAAATCGTTTTGACGCACCCGATGGTACTCCTAGGTGACGAGGCTCAAGTGGAAGCTTGTTTAGGTCTGTTTGCAGATAGAGCTAATCTTGACGCAAGATAGATGCATGCTTCCGCAGAACGTACCATACGCTCAGAAATCGTTTTGGATGCACCCGATGGTACTCCTAGCTGTTGAGGCTCAAGTGGATGATCGTTTTGGTCTATTTGGAGATAGTGCTAACTTGATGCAAAATAGGTGCTCGATTTGCGTCGAACGTACCATAGGCTCAAAAATCATTTTGGACACACCTGAAGAACTCCTTGGTGACATGGGTCATGTGGAATCTCATTTCGATCCATTTGGAGATAGTGTTAGCATCGGTGCAAGACAGGTGCATGGTTTCCGCCAAATGTACCATAGGCTCAAAAATCGTTTTGGACGCACCCGATGGTACTCCTAGGGGACGAGGCTCAAGTGGAAGCTCGTTTAGGTCTGTTTGCAGATAGAGCTAATCTTGATGCAAGATAGATGCATGCTTCCGCAGAACGTACCATACACTCAAAAATCGTTTTGGATGCACCTGATGGTACTCCTAGCTGTTGAGGCTCAAGTGGATGATCGTTTCGGTCTATTTGGAGATAGTGCTAACTTGATGCAAAATAGGTGCTCGATTTGCGTCGAACGTACCATAGGCTCAAAAATCATTTTGGACACACCTGAAGAACTCCTTGGTGACATGGGTCATGTGGAATCTCATTTCGACCCATTTGGAGATAGTGTTAGCATCGGTGCAAGACAGGTGCATGGTTTCCGCCAAACGTACCATAGGCTCAAAAATCGTTGTTGGACGCACCCGATGGATCCCCTAGTTGACGTTGGTCATATGGAATGTTGTTTCAGTCCATTTGGAGATAGTGTTAGCCTCAGTGCAAGATAGGTGCACGGTTTGCGCCAAACGTACCATAGGCTCAGAAATCATTTTGGACGCACCCAATGGTACTCCTAGGGGACGAGGCTCAAGTGGATGCTCATTTTGGTCTGTTTGGAGATGGTGCTAATCTTCACGCAAGATAGCTGCATGGTTTCGCAGAACGTACCATAGGCTCAGAAATTGTTTTGGAGACACCCGATGGTACTCCTAGGTGACGAGGCTCAAGTGGATGATCGTTTCGGTCTATTTGGAGACAATGCTAACTTGATGCAAATTAGGTGCATGGTTTGCATCGAACGTACCATAGGCTCAAAAATCATTTTGGACACACCCGATAGAACACCTAGGTGATGTGGGTCTTGTGGAGTCTCATTTCAGTCCATTTGGATATAGTGTTAGTATAAGTACAAGATAGGTGCACAATTTGCGCCAAACGTACCATGAGCTTGAAAATCATTTTGGACACACCCGAAGAAAAACTTGGTGACATGGGTCATGTGGAATCTCATATCGATCCGTTTGGAGATAGTGTTAGTATCGGTGCAAGATAGGTGCACGGTTTGCGCCAAACGTACCATAGGCTCATAAATCGTTTTGGATGCACCCGATGGTACTCTTAGGTGACGAGGCTCAAGTGGATGCTCGTTTTGGTCTATTTGGAGATAGAGCTAATGTTGACGCAGGATAGATGCATGGTTTCGCTGAACGTACCATAGGCTCAGAAATCATTTGGGACGCACCCAATGGTACTCCTAGGTGTTGAGGCTCAAGTGGATGCTCGTTTTGGTCCATTTGGAGATAGCACTAATCTTGGTGCAAGATAGGTACATGGGTGCGTCGAATATACCATACGCTCGAAAATCATTGTTGGATGCACCCGATGGATCTCCAAGGTGACATTGGTCATGTGGAATCTCGTCTCTGTCCATTTGGAGATAGTGTTAGTGTCAGTGCAAGATAGGTGCATGGTCTGCTCCAAACATACCATAGGCTCAAAAATCATTTAGGACGCACCTGATGGTATGCCTAGGTGACGAGGCACAAGTGGATGCTTGTTTTGGTCTGTTTGCATATAGTGCTAACCTTGACGCAAGATAGGTGCAAGGTTTTGCGTCGAACGTACTATACGCTCAGAAATCGTTGTTGGACACACCCGATGGATCCCCTAGGTGACGTTGGTCATGTGGAATGTTGTTTCAGTCCATTTGGAGATAGTGTTAGTCTCACTGCAAGATTGGTGCACGGTTTGCGCCAAACGTACCATAGGCTCAGAAATCGGTGGACACACCCGATGGTACTTCTAGGTGACGAGGCTCAAGTGGATGCTCATTTAGGTCTGTTTGCATATAGAGCTAATCTTGACGCAAGATAGATGCTTGCTTTCGCAGAACATACCATATGCTCAGAAATCGTTTTGGATGCACCCATGGTACTCCTAGGTGTTGAGGCTCAAGTGGATGATCGTTTCGGTCTATTTGGAGATATTGCTAACTTGATACAAATTAGGTGCACGGTTTGCGTCGAACGTACCATAGGCTCAAAAATCATTTTGGACACACCCGATAGAACACTTAGGTGATGTGGGTCATGTGGAATCTCATTTCGGTCCATTTGGATATAGTGTTAGTATAAGTGCAAGATAGGTGCACGATTTGCGCCAAACGTACCATGAGCTCAAAAATCATTTTCGACACACCCGTAGAACAACTTGGTGACATGGGTCATGTGTAATCTCATTTCGATCCATTTGGAGATAGTGTTAGCATCAGCGCAAGACAAGTGCATGGTTTGCGCCAAACGTACCACAGGCTCAGAAATCGTTTTGGACGCACCTGATGGTACTCCTAGGGGACGAGGCTCAAGTGGATGCTTGTTTTGGTCCATTTGCAGGTAGTGCTAACCTTGACGCAAGATAGGTGCATGGTTTGCGTTGAACGTACCATACGCTCAGAAATCGTTGTTGGACGCACCCGATGGATCCCTTAGGTGACGTTGGTCATGCGCAATGTTGTTTCAGTCCATTTGGAGATAGTGTTAGTCTCACTGCAAGATAGGTGCACGGTTTGCGCCAAACATACCATAGGCTCAGAAATTATTTTGGACGCACCCGATGGTACTCCTAGGGGACAAGGCTCAAGTGGATGCTCATTTTGGTCTGTTTGGAGATGGTGCTAATCTTGACGCAAGATAGCAGCATGGTTTCGCAGAACGTACCATAGCCTCAGAAATTGTTTTGGAGGCACCCGATGGTACTCCTAGGTGACGAGGCTCAAGTGGATGATCATTTCGGTCTATTTGGAGATAGTGCTAACCTGATGCAAAATAGGTGCTCGGTTTGCGTCGAACGTACCATAGGCTCAAAAATCATTTTGGACACACCCGATAGAACACCTAGGTGATGTGGGTCATGTGGAATCTCATTTCGGTCCATTTGGATATAGTGTTAGTATAAGTGCAAGATAGGTGCACGATTTGCGCCAAACGTACCATGAGCTTGAAAATCATTTTGGACACACCTGAAGAACTCCTTGGTGACACGGGTCATGTGGAATCTCATTTCGATCCATTTGGAGATAGTGTTAGCATTGGTGCAAGACAGGTGCATGGTTTGCGCCAAACGTACCATAGGCTCAAAAATCGTTTTGGACGCACCCGATGGTACTCCTAGGGGACGGGGCTCAAGTGGATGCTCATTTTGGTCTGTTTGGAGATGGTGCTAATCTTGACGCAAGATTGCTGCATGGTTTCGCAGAACGTACCATAGGCTCAGAAATTGTTTTGGAGGCACCCGATGGTACTCCTAGGTGACGAGGCTCAAGTGGATGATCGTTTCGGTCTATTTGGAGACAATGCTAACTTGATGCAAATTAGGTGCATGGTTTGCGTCGAACGTACCATAGGCTCAAAAATCATTTTGGACACACCCGATAGAGCACCTAGGTGATGTGGGTCATGTGGAATCTCATTTTGGTCCATTTGGATATAGTGTTAGTATAAGTGCAAGATAGGTGCACGATTTGCGCCAAACGTACCATGAGCTTGAAAATCATTTTGGACACACCCGAAGAACACCTTGTTGACATGGGTCATGTGGAATCTCATTTCGATACGTTTGGAGATAGTGTTAGTATCGGTGTAAGATAGGTGCACGGTTTCGCCAAATGTACCATAGGCTCATAAATTGTTTTGGATGCACCCGATGGTACTCCTAGGTGACGAGGCTCAAGTGGATGCTCGTTTTGGTCTGTTTGGAGATAGAGCTAATGTTGACGCTGGATAGATGCATGGTTTCGCTGAACGTACCATAGGCTCAGAAATCATTTGGGACGCACCCGATGGTACTCCTAGGTGACGAGGCTCAAGTGGAAGCTCGTTTATGTCTGTTTGCAGATAGAGCTAATCTTGACGCAAGATAGATGCATGCTTTCGCAGAACGTACCATACGCTCAGAAATCGTTTTGGACGCACCCGATGGTACTCCTAGGTGACGAGGCTCAAGTGGATGACCGTTAAGGTCTATTTGGACATATTGCTAACTTGATCCAAAATAGGTGCATGGTTTGCGTCGAACGTACCATAGGCTCAAAATCATTTTGGACACACCCGATAGAACACCTAGGTGAAGTGGGTCATCTGGAATCTCATTACAGTCCATTTGGATATAGTGTTAGTATAAGTGCAAGGTTTGCGTCGAACGTACCATGAGCTCAAAAATCATGTTGGACACACCCGAAGAAGAACTTGGTGACATGGGTCATGTGGAATCTCATTTCGATCCGTTTGGAGATAGTGTTAGCATCGGTGCAAGATTGGTGCGTGGTTTGCGCCAAATGTACCATAGGCTCAAAAATCATTTTGGACGCACCCGATGGTACTCCTAGGGGACGAGGCTCAAGTGGATGCTTGTTTTGGTCCGTTTGCAGATAATGCTAACCTTGACGCAAGATAGGTGCATGGTTTGCGACGAACGTACCATACGCTCACAAATCGTTGTTGGACGCACCCGATGGATCCCCTAGGTGACGTTGGTCATATGGAATGTTGTTTCAGTCCATTTGGAGATAGTGTTAGCCTCAGTGCAAGATAGGTGTGCGGTTTGCGCCAAACGTACCATAGGCTCATAAATCGTTTTGAACGCACCCGATGGTACGCCTAGGGGACGAGGCTCAAGTGGATGCTCAATTTGGTCTGTTTGGAGATGGTGCTAATCTTGACGCAAGATAGATGCTTGCTTTCGCAGAACGTACCATATGCTCAGAAATCGTTTTGGATGCACCCGATGGTACTACTAGCTGTTGAGGCTCAAGTGGATGATCGTTTCGGTCTATTTGGAGATAGTGCTAACTTGATGCAAAATAGGTGCACGGTTTGCGTCGAACGTACCATAGGCTCAAAAATCATTTTGGACACACCCGATAGAACACCTGATGAGGACATCATTGGCTCAAATATGACCATGTCAACCACTTCTATACCAAAGAATTACTTACATGGATCAAGGAAAGGTTTGCTTGCATATGGAAAACATGGAAGGTTAATGAAGTTGATTGGGGACCAAATCCAAGTATTCCCAACGTCCTCCACCTGGACACCACGTCACTTTTGGTCCAAGGAAAGAAAGAGATCAAATCCAACACGTTTTGGGGCTGGATTCGGACTCCAGGACAGCTCCAACTTGTGATGTTCACCATGGTCGCATACGGACTCAGATTGGGACGTTCTAGCACTTTTTGGAAAGCTTATCAAGTCTATTTTCCAACGGATCTGGACTCATGGCTATATCTTATCCGATGCTTCCGCAATCGTCGTTTCAAAGCCGGGGCCTTTTCTGCCTTTGGTGCTGTGTCACCCTATTTTGGGCTGATGGCCCATGTATCAAGTTGGGTTCATTAGGGACATGTCCTAGGGTTGGAGAACAACCCCAACACCCCCTGGTCATTCCCCTAGGTATTAATAAGGATTAGAGCCGCCACAAACAGATTGGGTTTTTGTTTTGTTGAAAGTTTAGCCATTGCTACTTCCTTGTAGACGCGTGTGTCGACTAGACCATCCGTTCTACTCGATTTAGAACCCCAACTTTGTGATTTCAGATTGGTTTTCATCTCCATATTTGCAATTGAGTTGCTTGTTCTACTTGTTCTTGCTTGTTCCTCGATTGCTTGCAGGAATTACCCTAGTGGTTTGGTTGATCGTGTTCCACAAGATCGCGACGGCTGTTGGAGGTGGTGTATCGGTTGCTAAGGCGCAGCATCCTTGGATGGTTGTAGTCGGGCCGTGAACGTCATCTCCATCCCCAAATCGAGTTATCCACCTTCTCTCATCGAAAGATCAGAATTCACCCTAGCGGGTTCATATCAGTTGGTAATCAGAGCAAGGTTGATCGGTGAGAGACTTCTAGTTCTTTGCTGTTTTTAATCTCCTATGGTCCAGAAAAAGCCAAAACAAAATTAGTAGATTAGTTCTTCATAATCCCAAAAACCCCTTTGAGCTTAATACTATTACTGCTTAGTTAGGGCTTATTGAATTAACGGTTGCATCGTTGTGCAAGTTGCTGGTCTTAGCGTCTAGTCGTTTAGAGTTTCGAGTTCTAGTCACGTTTCTGTCACCATCGCAGATTTGAGTTTATTTGTTTCTCTCAGGAATCTGAGTGGATTTTCAAATTCCTTTGTTTTGTTTACCACCATTATCCTAGCCACGTCCTTGGAGGTTTCATCCACGTCCATATTTCCATCTACAAAAAGGAAATCCAACAAGATCAAGATAGAATTCGATTCGGAGTCCTGTTTTATCTTGAAAACAAAAGCACCATATTTCCTTTGTTAGGAGTCTGAATAGGGAGTTTAAATACAATTTGGAAACCTTAACTTGTCCTCTTTCCAACGGATCAGAGCTTGGTCCCAAATTCATTCTGAGCGCTTCGCAATTGCCCTGGAGATTTGCGTGTTTGCTGGTTTTGCAAAACAACCACTTGTTTCACTTTGCTACTGAATCACCCTTCCCAAGGAAACATTTAATTGCTGTAAGTAGCTTGTTATTTCTTGTTGCAAAATTTCAGTTTTGTGCTAGTTGAAAGAAAAAAAACAGAAGAAAAAAAAGACAGAAAGAAAGAAAAGAAAGAAAGAAAACAAAGACAGAAAGAAAGAAAGAAAAGAAAGAGAAAGAAGAAGAGAAGAGTTTTTCTTTTGTTGTTATTCCTGTCCTTGTGATCCTTCTTTGCTGCTGCTCAGTGACTTCGTTTGTGGCCAGGCTCGCGTCTCTAGCATGTACTAGCCTAGGACCAGCATAATAACGTCGTTGAGCGTTTGGTTCAATTTGCTTGCAACTAACGTGGTTCTAGTACTTCCTTGCTTTAGCCCACCTATAGCTCCACATATTTCGACTATAGCTTGACAGGTGTTGTTGTTGCGGCACCGATACACTTCACTCCACGGTTGTAGACTTGTTGGTTGCCGTCACCTCCTGTTTGGCTTGGTAAGAACTTGTAAGGGCTTGTTTTAACAAGTTGAGTTTGAGAGAATTACATCTGACACATCCTAGTAGTTGATAGGAGGATACATATTACTTTTGTGTTTCTTGTTTTCTACTAATCATGGCAGGTGATATGGAGATTTTTGAGCTGTTGAAACTAGACCCTCATATTCAGGATGTCATTCAACACTTGCCATTATATGATGGTAAGTTTGATCCTCAAGCTTACATTGATTGGGAGTTAAAAGTAGACAATGAATTTGATGAGCATGACCTATCCGAGAAACAAAAGATTTGTATTGCCTCTAATATTTTGATTGAATATGCTTTGCTCGAATGGAAACACATTTGTAGGCACATCAAAGTTCCAGAATCTTGGAAAGACTTCAAATTTCTTTTTAGAGATGCATTCGTTCCTGCATATTATGTTGATTATTTGCTTGCAAAATTAGACAACTTGAAGCAGGGTAGCAAGACTGTGAAACAATACTACCATAATTTTAAGATTTGTATCATGTTTGGTGGATTGGATGAATGCATGGAAGATGTTATGAGTAGATTCATGAGAGGGCTCAATTCTGAAATTCGAACCTTATTAATTAGCAAATCATATTACCATATTGGTCAATTGTTTTGTCTGGCTCTCATAGCTGAAAAAGAGATTCTATTATCTGTGAATACTTGCCAGAATGATGTGACCCATAATGTCCAAAATTTGTCCACTCTGCATGCTAATGAAGAGCAACAAATAGTGGAACCCACTACTGATTTTCTTTTGTCACAAAATGAATTACTCGCGGTTCCTTGTGATAAAGAGGAGTTGTGTGTTGATGATTCTTTTACTCCTATGCCACAAGTAGCAAATAAGTGTGATACTTTTGGTTTGGAACCATACAAATGTGCTGAAGATAAGCTTTTTCATCCTATTACATGTGCACAAGATGAACTGAATTTGTTGTCCTCTTTAAATACTTTGGGTTATATTGAATTTGATATTCTGTGTAATCTAAATTGTCTAAAAGAGAAACTTAAATTTGATTCTATTTTGCCAAGTTTTAATCATTGTTCGCTTCATGCAATTGGCAAATATGACAACAAAGGAGAATATTTGGTGCATAAAGTTTATATTTGCTCTAATCTGAAATATCCTTTTGGGCCACAATACCATGATCAAATTGAGGGCTGCACTAACACTAATGATGTCTTGCAAAGTTTTTCTAGTTTTTCCCAAATGCAATAGGATAAATATCAAGAAGGGGAGCACGGTTCACTTTTACCTACAACACATCCTCCAACAAAGGTCAAACCGAGGACGGTTTGCTGTCAAGAAGGGGAGAATGATGAGGACATCATTGGCTCAATATGACCATGTCAACCACTTCTATACCAAAGAATTACTTACATGGATCAAGGAAAGGTTTGATTGCATATGGAAAACATGGAAGGTTAATGAAGTTGATTGGGGACCAAATCCAAGTATTCCCAACGTCCTCCACCTGGACACCACGTCACTTTTGGTCCAAGGAAAGAAAGAGATCAAATCCAACACGTTTTGGGGCTGGATTCGGACTCCAGGACAGCTCCAACTTGTGATGTTCACCACGGTCGCATACGGACTCGGATTGGGACGTTCTAGCACTTTTTGGAAAGCTTATCAAGTCTATTTTCCAATGGATCTGGACTCATGGCTATATCTTATCCGATGCTTCCGCAATAGTCGTTTCAACGCCGGGGCCTTTTCTGCCTTTGGTGCTGTGTCACCCTATTTTGGGCTGATGGCCCATGTATCAAGTTGGGTTCATTAGGGACGTGTCCTAGGGTTGGAGAACAACCCCAACACCCCCTGGTCATTCCCCTAGGTATTAATAAGGATTAGAGCCGCCACAAACAGATTGGGTTTTTGTTTTGTTGAAAGTTTAGCCATTGCTACTTCCTTGTAGACGCGTGTGTCGACTAGACCATCCGTTCTACTCAATTCAGAACCCCAACTTTGTGATTTCAGATTGGTTTTCATCTCCATATTTGCAATTGAGTTGCTTGTTCTACTTGTTCTTGCTTGTTCAGTCCAGGTGACGTTGGTTATGTGCAATGTTGTTTCAGTCCATTTGGAGATAGTGTTAGTCTCACTGCAAGATAGGTGCATAGTTTGCGCCAAACATACCATAGGCTCAGAAATTATTTTGGACGCACCCGATGGTACTCCTAGGGGACGAGGCTCAAGTGGATGCTCATTTTGGTCTATTTGGAGATGGTGCTAATCTTGACGCAAGATAGCAGCATGGTTTCGCAGAACGTACCATAGCCTCAGAAATTGTTTTGGAGGCACCCGATGGTACTCCTAGGTGACGAGGCTCAAGTGGATGATCATTTCGGTTTATTTGGAGATAGTGCTAACCTGATGCAAAATAGGTGCTCGGTTTGCATCGAACGTACCATAGGCTCAAAAATCATTTTGGACACACCCGATAGAACACCTAGGTGATGTGGGTCATGTGGAATCTCATTTCGGTCCATTTGGATATAGTGTTAGTATAAGTGCAAGATAGGTGCACGATTTGCGCCAAACGTACCATGAGCTTGAAAATCATTTTGGACACACCTGAAGAACTCCTTGGTGACACGGGCCATGTGGAATCTCATTTCGATCCATTTGGAGATAGTGTTAGCATTGGTGCAAGACAGGTGCATGGTTTGCGCCAAACGTACCATAGGCTCAAAAATCGTTTTGGACGCACCCGATGGTACTCCTAGGGGACGAGGCTCAAGTGGATGCTTGTTTCGGTCCGTTTGCAGATAGTGCTAACCTTGACGCAAGATAGGTGCATGGTTTGCGTCGAACGTACCATACGCTCATAAATCGTTGTTGGACACACAAGATGGATCCCCTAGTTGACGTTGGTCATATGGAATGTTGTTTCAGTCCATTTGGAGATAGTGTTAGCCTCAGTGCAAGATAGGTGCACGGTTTGCGCCAAACGTACCATAGGCTCAGAAATCATTTTGGACGCACCCAATGGTACTCCTAGGGGACGAGGCTCATTTTGGTCTGTTTGGAGATGGTGCTAATCTTCACGCAAGATAGCTGCATGGTTTCGCAGAACGTACCATAGGCGCAGAAATTGTTTTGGAGGCACCCGATGGTACTCCTAGGTGACGAGGCTCAAGTGGATGATCGTTTTGGTCTATTTGGAGACAATGCTAACTTGATGCAAATTAGGTGCATGGTTTGCGTCGAACGTACCATAGGCTCAAAAATCATTTTGGACACACCCGATAGAACAACTAGGTGATGTGGGTCATGTGGAGTCTCATTTCGGTCCATTTGGATATAGTGTTAGTATAAGTGCAAGATAGGTGCACGATTTGCGCCAAACGTACCATGAGCTTGAAAATCATTTTGGACACACCCGAAGAACACCTTGGTGACATGGGTCATGTGGAATCTCATATCGATCCGTTTGGAGATAGTGTTAGTATCGGTGCAAGATAGGTGCACGGTTTGCGCCAAACGTACCATAGGCTCATAAATCGTTTTGGATGCACCCGATGGTACTCTTAGGTGACGAGGCTCAAGTGGATGCTCGTTTTGGTCTGTTTGGAGATAGAGCTAATGTTGATGTAGGATAGATGCATGGTTTCGCTGAACGTACCATAGGCTCAGAAATCATTTGGGACGCACCCAATGGTACTCCTAGGTGTTGAGGCTCAAGTGGATGCTCGTTTTGGTCCATTTGGAGATAGCACTAATCTTGGTGCAAGATAGGTGCATGGGTGCGTCGAACATACCATACGCTCGAAAATCATTGTTGGATGCACCCGATGGATCTCCAAGGTGACATTGGTCATGTGGAATCTCGTCTCTGTCCATTTGGAGACAGTGTTAGTGTCAGTGCAAGATAGGTGCATGGTCTGCTCCAAACATACCATAGGCTCAAAAATCATTTAGGACGCACCTGATGGTACGCCTAGGTGACGAGGCACAAGTGGATGCTTGTTTTGGTCTGTTTGCAGATAGTGCTAACCTTGACGCAAGATAGGTGCAAGGTTTTGCGTCGAACGTACTATACGCTCAGAAATCGTTGTTGGACACACCCGATGGATCCCCTAGGTGACGTTGGTCATGTGGAATGTTGTTTCAGTCCATTTGGAGATAGTGTTAGTCTCACTGCAAGATTGGTGCACGGTTTGCGCCAAACGTACCATAGGCTCAGAAATCGGTGGACGCACCCGATGGTACTCCTAGGTGACGAGGCTCAAGTGGATGCTCATTTAGGTCTGTTTGCATATAGAGCTAATCTTGACGCAAGATAGATGCTTGCTTTCGCAGAACATACCATATGCTCAGAAATCATTTTGGATGCACCCATGGTACTCCTAGGTGTTGAGGCTCAAGTGGATGATCGTTTTGGTCTATTTGGAGATATTGCTAACTTGATGCAAAATAGGTGCACGGTTTGCGTCGAACGTACCATAGGCTCAAAAATCATTTTGGACACACCCGATAGAACACCTAGGTGATGTGGGTCATGTGGAATCTCATTTCGGTCCATTTGGATATAGTGTTAGTATAAGTGCAAGATAGCTGCACGGTTTTCGCCGAACGTACCATGAGCTCAAAAATCATTTTCGACACACCCGTAGAACAACTTGGTGACATGGGTCATGTGTAATCTCATTTCGATCCATTTGGAGATAGTGTTAGCATCGGCGCAAGACAGGTGCATGGTTTGCGCCAAACGTACCACAGGCTCAGAAATCGTTTTGGACGCACCTGATGGTACTCCTAGGGGACGAGGCTCAAGTGGATGCTTGTTTTGGTCCGTTTGCAGATAGTGCTAACCTTGACGCAAGATAGGTGCATGGTTTGCGTTGAACGTACCATACGCTCAGAAATCGTTGTTGGACGCACCCGATGGATCCCTTAGGTGACGTTGGTTATGTGCAATGTTGTTTCAGTCCATTTGGAGATAGTGTTAGTCTCACTGCAAGATAGGTGCATGGTTTGCGCCAAACATACCATAGGCTCAGAAATTATTTTGGACGCACCCGATGGTACTCCTAGGGGACGAGGCTCAAGTGGATGCTCATTTTGGTCTATTTGGAGATGGTGCTAATCTTGACGCAAGATAGCAGCATGGTTTCGCAGAACGTACCATAGCCTCAGAAATTGTTTTGGAGGCACCCGATGGTACTCCTAGGTGACGAGGCTCAAGTGGATGATCATTTCGGTTTATTTGGAGATAGTGCTAACCTGATGCAAAATAGGTGCTCGGTTTGCGTCGAACGTACCATAGGCTCAAAAATGATTTTGGACACACCCGATAGAACACCTAGGTGATGTGGGTCATGTGGAATCTCATTTCGGTCCATTTGGATATAGTGTTAGTATAAGTGCAAGATAGGTGCACGATTTGCGCCAAACGTACCATGAGCTTCAAAATCATTTTGGACACACCTGAAGAACTCCTTGGTGACACGGGCCATGTGGAATCTCATTTCGATCCATTTGGAGATAGTGTTAGCATTGGTGCAAGACAGGTGCATGGTTTGCGCCAAACGTACCATAGGCTCAAAAATCGTTTTGGACGCACCCGATGGTACTCCTAGGGGACGAGGCTCAAGTGGATGCTTGTTTCGGTCCGTTTGCAGATAGTGCTAACCTTGACGCAAGATAGGTGCATGGTTTGCGTTGAACGTACCATACGCTCATAAATCGTTGTTGGACACACAAGATGGATCCCCTAGTTGACGTTGGTCATATGGAATGTTGTTTCAGTCCATTTGGAGATAGTGTTAGCCTCAGTGCAAGATAGGTGCACGGTTTGCGCCAAACGTACCATAGGCTCAGAAATCATTTTGGACGCACCCAATGGTACTCCTAGGGGACGAGGCTCATTTTGGTCTGTTTGGAGATGGTGCTAATCTTCACGCAAGATAGCTGCATGGTTTCGCAGAACGTACCATAGGCGCAGAAATTGTTTTGGAGGCACCCGATGGTACTCCTAGGTGACGAGGCTCAAGTGGATGATCGTTTTGGTCTATTTGGAGACAATGCTAACTTGATGCAAATTAGGTGCATGGTTTGCGTCGAACGTACCATAGGCTCAAAAATCATTTTGGACACACCCGATAGAACAACTAGGTGATGTGGGTCATGTGGAGTCTCATTTCGGTCCATTTGGATATAGTGTTAGTATAAGTGCAAGATAGGTGCACGATTTGCGCCAAACGTACCATGAGCTTGAAAATCATTTTGGACACACCCGAAGAACACCTTGGTGACATGGGTCATGTGGAATCTCATATCGATCCGTTTGGAGATAGTGTTAGTATCGGTGCAAGATAGGTGCACGGTTTGCGCCAAACGTACCATAGGCTCATAAATCGTTTTGGATGCACCCGATGGTACTCTTAGGTGACGAGGCTCAAGTGGATGCTCGTTTTGGTCTGTTTGGAGATAGAGCTAATGTTGATGTAGGATAGATGCATGGTTTCGCTGAACGTACCATAGGCTCAGAAATCATTTGGGACGCACCCAATGGTACTCCTAGGTGTTGAGGCTCAAGTGGATGCTCGTTTTGGTCCATTTGGAGATAGCACTAATCTTGGTGCAAGATAGGTGCATGGGTGCGTCGAACATACCATACGCTCGAAAATCATTGTTGGATGCACCCGATGGATCTCCAAGGTGACATTGGTCATGTGGAATCTCGTCTCTGTCCATTTGGAGACAGTGTTAGTGTCAGTGCAAGATAGGTGCATGGTCTGCTCCAAACATACCATAGGCTCAAAAATCATTTAGGACGCACCTGATGGTACGCCTAGGTGACGAGGCACAAGTGGATGCTTGTTTTGGTCTGTTTGCAGATAGTGCTAACCTTGACGCAAGATAGGTGCAAGGTTTTGCGTCGAACGTACTATACGCTCAGAAATCGTTGTTGGACACACCCGATGGATCCCCTAGGTGACGTTGGTCATGTGGAATGTTGTTTCAGTCCATTTGGAGATAGTGTTAGTCTCACTGCAAGATTGGTGCATGGTTTGCGCCAAACGTACCATAGGCTCAGAAATCGGTGGACGCACCCGATGGTACTCCTAGGTGACGAGGCTCAAGTGGATGCTCATTTAGGTCTGTTTGCATATAGAGCTAATCTTGACGCAAGATAGATGCTTGCTTTCGCAGAACATACCATATGCTCAGAAATCATTTTGGATGCACCCATGGTACTCCTAGGTGTTGAGGCTCAAGTGGATGATCGTTTTGGTCTATTTGGAGATATTGCTAACTTGATGCAAAATAGGTGCACGGTTTGCGTCGAACGTACCATAGGCTCAAAAATCATTTTGGACACACCCGATAGAACACCTAGGTGATGTGGGTCATGTGGAATCTCATTTCGGTCCATTTGGATATAGTGTTAGTATAAGTGCAAGATAGCTGCACGGTTTTCGCCGAACGTACCATGAGCTCAAAAATCATTTTCGACACACCCGTAGAACAACTTGGTGACATGGGTCATGTGTAATCTCATTTCGATCCATTTGGAGATAGTGTTAGCATCGGCGCAAGACAGGTGCATGGTTTGCGCCAAACGTACCACAGGCTCAGAAATCGTTTTGGACGCACCTGATGGTACTCCTAGGGGACGAGGCTCAAGTGGATGCTTGTTTTGGTCCGTTTGCAGATAGTGCTAACCTTGACGCAAGATAGGTGCATGGTTTGCGTTGAACGTACCATACGCTCAGAAATCGTTGTTGGACGCACCCGATGGATCCCTTAGGTGACGTTGGTTATGTGCAATGTTGTTTCAGTCCATTTGGAGATAGTGTTAGTCTCACTGCAAGATAGGTGCATGGTTTGCGCCAAACATACCATAGGCTCAGAAATTATTTTGGACGCACCCGATGGTACTCCTAGGGGACGAGGCTCAAGTGGATGCTCATTTTGGTCTATTTGGAGATGGTGCTAATCTTGACGCAAGATAGCAGCATGGTTTCGCAGAACGTACCATAGCCTCAGAAATTGTTTTGGAGGCACCCGATGGTACTCCTAGGTGACGAGGCTCAAGTGGATGATCATTTCGGTTTATTTGGAGATAGTGCTAACCTGATGCAAAATAGGTGCTCGGTTTGCGTCGAACGTACCATAGGCTCAAAAATGATTTTGGACACACCCGATAGAACACCTAGGTGATGTGGGTCATGTGGAATCTCATTTCGGTCCATTTGGATATAGTGTTAGTATAAGTGCAAGATAGGTGCACGATTTGCGCCAAACGTACCATGAGCTTCAAAATCATTTTGGACACACCTGAAGAACTCCTTGGTGACACGGGCCATGTGGAATCTCATTTCGATCCATTTGGAGATAGTGTTAGCATTGGTGCAAGACAGGTGCATGGTTTGCGCCAAACGTACCATAGGCTCAAAAATCGTTTTGGACGCACCCGATGGTACTCCTAGGGGACGAGGCTCAAGTGGATGCTTGTTTCGGTCCGTTTGCAGATAGTGCTAACCTTGACGCAAGATAGGTGCATGGTTTGCGTCGAACGTACCATACGCTCATAAATCGTTGTTGGACACACAAGATAGATCCCCTAGTTGACGTTGGTCATATGGAATGTTGTTTCAGTCCATTTGGAGATAGTGTTAGCCTCAGTGCAAGATAGGTGCACGGTTTGCGCCAAACGTACCATAGGCTCAGAAATCATTTTGGACGCACCCAATGGTACTCCTAGGGGACGAGGCTCATTTTGGTCTGTTTGGAGATGGTGCTAATCTTCACGCAAGATAGCTGCATGGTTTCGCAGAACGTACCATAGGCGCAGAAATTGTTTTGGAGGCACCCGATGGTACTCCTAGGTGACGAGGCTCAAGTGGATGATCGTTTTGGTCTATTTGGAGACAATGCTAACTTGATGCAAATTAGGTGCATGGTTTGCGTCGAACGTACCATAGGCTCAAAAATCATTTTGGACACACCCGATAGAACAACTAGGTGATGTGGGTCATGTGGAGTCTCATTTCGGTCCATTTGGATATAGTGTTAGTATAAGTGCAAGATAGGTGCACGATTTGCGCCAAACGTACCATGAGCTTGAAAATCATTTTGGACACACCCGAAGAACACCTTGGTGACATGGGTCATGTGGAATCTCATATCGATCCGTTTGGAGATAGTGTTAGTATCGGTGCAAGATAGGTGCACGGTTTGCGCCAAACGTACCATAGGCTCATAAATCGTTTTGGATGCACCCGATGGTACTCTTAGGTGACGAGGCTCAAGTGGATGCTCGTTTTGGTCTGTTTGGAGATAGAGCTAATGTTGATGTAGGATAGATGCATGGTTTCGCTGAACGTACCATAGGCTCAGAAATCATTTGGGACGCACCCAATGGTACTCCTAGGTGTTGAGGCTCAAGTGGATGCTCGTTTTGGTCCATTTGGAGATAGCACTAATCTTGGTGCAAGATAGGTGCATGGGTGCGTCGAACATACCATACGCTCGAAAATCATTGTTGGATGCACCCGATGGATCTCCAAGGTGACATTGGTCATGTGGAATCTCGTCTCTGTCCATTTGGAGACAGTGTTAGTGTCAGTGCAAGATAGGTGCATGGTCTGCTCCAAACATACCATAGGCTCAAAAATCATTTAGGACGCACCTGATGGTACGCCTAGGTGACGAGGCACAAGTGGATGCTTGTTTTGGTCTGTTTGCAGATAGTGCTAACCTTGACGCAAGATAGGTGCAAGGTTTTGCGTCGAACGTACTATACGCTCAGAAATCGTTGTTGGACACACCCGATGGATCCCCTAGGTGACGTTGGTCATGTGGAATGTTGTTTCAGTCCATTTGGAGATAGTGTTAGTCTCACTGCAAGATTGGTGCACGGTTTGCGCCAAACGTACCATAGGCTCAGAAATCGGTGGACGCACCCGATGGTACTCCTAGGTGACGAGGCTCAAGTGGATGCTCATTTAGGTCTGTTTGCATATAGAGCTAATCTTGACGCAAGATAGATGCTTGCTTTCGCAGAACATACCATATGCTCAGAAATCATTTTGGATGCACCCATGGTACTCCTAGGTGTTGAGGCTCAAGTGGATGATCGTTTTGGTCTATTTGGAGATATTGCTAACTTGATGCAAAATAGGTGCACGGTTTGCGTCGAACGTACCATAGGCTCAAAAATCATTTTGGACACACCCGATAGAACACCTAGGTGATGTGGGTCATGTGGAATCTCATTTCGGTCCATTTGGATATAGTGTTAGTATAAGTGCAAGATAGCTGCACGGTTTTCGCCGAACGTACCATGAGCTCAAAAATCATTTTCGACACACCCGTAGAACAACTTGGTGACATGGGTCATGTGTAATCTCATTTCGATCCATTTGGAGATAGTGTTAGCATCGGCGCAAGACAGGTGCATGGTTTGCGCCAAACGTACCACAGGCTCAGAAATCGTTTTGGACGCACCTGATGGTACTCCTAGGGGACGAGGCTCAAGTGGATGCTTGTTTTGGTCCGTTTGCAGATAGTGCTAACCTTGACGCAAGATAGGTGCATGGTTTGCGTTGAACGTACCATACGCTCAGAAATCGTTGTTGGACGCACCCGATGGATCCCTTAGGTGACGTTGGTTATGTGCAATGTTGTTTCAGTCCATTTGGAGATAGTGTTAGTCTCACTGCAAGATAGGTGCATGGTTTGCGCCAAACATACCATAGGCTCAGAAATTATTTTGGACGCACCCGATGGTACTCCTAGGGGACGAGGCTCAAGTGGATGCTCATTTTGGTCTATTTGGAGATGGTGCTAATCTTGACGCAAGATAGCAGCATGGTTTCGCAGAACGTACCATAGCCTCAGAAATTGTTTTGGAGGCACCCGATGGTACTCCTAGGTGACGAGGCTCAAGTGGATGATCATTTCGGTTTATTTGGAGATAGTGCTAACCTGATGCAAAATAGGTGCTCGGTTTGCGTCGAACGTACCATAGGCTCAAAAATGATTTTGGACACACCCGATAGAACACCTAGGTGATGTGGGTCATGTGGAATCTCATTTCGGTCCATTTGGATATAGTGTTAGTATAAGTGCAAGATAGGTGCACGATTTGCGCCAAACGTACCATGAGCTTCAAAATCATTTTGGACACACCTGAAGAACTCCTTGGTGACACGGGCCATGTGGAATCTCATTTCGATCCATTTGGAGATAGTGTTAGCATTGGTGCAAGACAGGTGCATGGTTTGCGCCAAACGTACCATAGGCTCAAAAATCGTTTTGGACGCACCCGATGGTACTCCTAGGGGACGAGGCTCAAGTGGATGCTTGTTTCGGTCCGTTTGCAGATAGTGCTAACCTTGACGCAAGATAGGTGCATGGTTTGCGTCGAACGTACCATACGCTCATAAATCGTTGTTGGACACACAAGATGGATCCCCTAGTTGACGTTGGTCATATGGAATGTTGTTTCAGTCCATTTGGAGATAGTGTTAGCCTCAGTGCAAGATAGGTGCACGGTTTGCGCCAAACGTACCATAGGCTCAGAAATCATTTTAGACGCACCCAATGGTACTCCTAGGGGACGAGGCTCATTTTGGTCTGTTTGGAGATGGTGCTAATCTTCACGCAAGATAGCTGCATGGTTTCGCAGAACGTACCATAGGCGCAGAAATTGTTTTGGAGGCACCCGATGGTACTCCTAGGTGACGAGGCTCAAGTGGATGATCGTTTCGGTCTATTTGGAGACAATGCTAACTTGATGCAAATTAGGTGCATGGTTTGCGTCGAACGTACCATAGGCTCAAAAATCATTTTGGACACACCCGATAGAACAACTAGGTGATGTGGGTCATGTGGAGTCTCATTTCGGTCCATTTGGATATAGTGTTAGTATAAGTGCAAGATAGGTGCACGATTTGCGCCAAACGTACCATGAGCTTGAAAATCATTTTGGACACACCCGAAGAACACCTTGGTGACATGGGTCATGTGGAATCTCATATCGATCCGTTTGGAGATAGTGTTAGTATCGGTGCAAGATAGGTGCACGGTTTGCGCCAAACGTACCATAGGCTCATAAATCGTTTTGGATGCACCCGATGGTACTCTTAGGTGACGAGGCTCAAGTGGATGCTCGTTTTGGTCTGTTTGGAGATAGAGCTAATGTTGATGTAGGATAGATGCATGGTTTCGCTGAACGTACCATAGGCTCAGAAATCATTTGGGACGCACCCAATGGTACTCCTAGGTGTTGAGGCTCAAGTGGATGCTCGTTTTGGTCCATTTGGAGATAGCACTAATCTTGGTGCAAGATAGGTGCATGGGTGCGTCGAACATACCATACGCTCGAAAATCATTGTTGGATGCACCCGATGGATCTCCAAGGTGACATTGGTCATGTGGAATCTCGTCTCTGTCCATTTGGAGACAGTGTTAGTGTCAGTGCAAGATAGGTGCATGGTCTGCTCCAAACATACCATAGGCTCAAAAATCATTTAGGACGCACCTGATGGTACGCCTAGGTGACGAGGCACAAGTGGATGCTTGTTTTGGTCTGTTTGCAGATAGTGCTAACCTTGACGCAAGATAGGTGCAAGGTTTTGCGTCGAACGTACTATACGCTCAGAAATCGTTGTTGGACACACCCGATGGATCCCCTAGGTGACGTTGGTCATGTGGAATGTTGTTTCAGTCCATTTGGAGATAGTGTTAGTCTCACTGCAAGATTGGTGCACGGTTTGCGCCAAACGTACCATAGGCTCAGAAATCGGTGGACGCACCCGATGGTACTCCTAGGTGACGAGGCTCAAGTGGATGCTCATTTAGGTCTGTTTGCATATAGAGCTAATCTTGACGCAAGATAGATGCTTGCTTTCGCAGAACATACCATATGCTCAAAAATCATTTTGGATGCACCCATGGTACTCCTAGGTGTTGAGGCTCAAGTGGATGATCGTTTCGGTCTATTTGGAGATATTGCTAACTTGATGCAAAATAGGTGCACGGTTTGCGTCGAACGTACCATAGGCTCAAAAATCATTTTGGACACACCCGATAGAACACCTAGGTGATGTGGGTCATGTGGAATCTCATTTCGGTCCATTTGGATATAGTGTTAGTATAAGTGCAAGATAGCTGCACGGTTTTCGCCGAACGTACCATGAGCTCAAAAATCATTTTCGACACACCCGTAGAACAACTTGGTGACATGGGTCATGTGTAATCTCATTTCGATCCATTTGGAGATAGTGTTAGCATCGGCGCAAGACAGGTGCATGGTTTGCGCCAAACGTACCACAGGCTCAGAAATCGTTTTGGACGCACCTGATGGTACTCCTAGGGGATGAGGCTCAAGTGGATGCTTGTTTTGGTCCGTTTGCAGATAGTGCTAACCTTGACGCAAGATAGGTGCATGGTTTGCGTTGAACGTACCATACGCTCAGAAATCGTTGTTGGACGCACCCGATGGATCCCTTAGGTGACGTTGGTTATGTGCAATGTTGTTTCAGTCCATTTGGAGATAGTGTTAGTCTCACTGCAAGATAGGTGCATGGTTTGCGCCAAACATACCATAGGCTCAGAAATTATTTTGGACGCACCCGATGGTACTCCTAGGGGACGAGGCTCAAGTGGATGCTCATTTTGGTCTATTTGGAGATGGTGCTAATCTTGACGCAAGATAGCAGCATGGTTTCGCAGAACGTACCATAGCCTCAGAAATTGTTTTGGAGGCACCCGATGGTACTCCTAGGTGACGAGGCTCAAGTGGATGATCATTTCGGTTTATTTGGAGACAGTGCTAACCTGATGCAAAATAGGTGCTCGGTTTGCGTCGAACGTACCATAGGCTCAAAAATGATTTTGGACACACCCGATAGAACACCTAGGTGATGTGGGTCATGTGGAATCTCATTTCGGTCCATTTGGATATAGTGTTAGTATAAGTGCAAGATAGGTGCACGATTTGCGCCAAACGTACCATGAGCTTGAAAATCATTTTGGACACACCTGAAGAACTCCTTGGTGACACGGGCCATGTGGAATCTCATTTCGATCCATTTGGAGATAGTGTTAGCATTGGTGCAAGACAGGTGCATGGTTTGCGCCAAACGTACCATAGGCTCAAAAATCGTTTTGGACGCACCCGATGGTACTCCTAGGGGACGAGGCTCAAGTGGATGCTTGTTTCGGTCCGTTTGCAGATAGTGCTAACCTTGACGCAAGATAGGTGCATGGTTTGCGTCGAACGTACCATACGCTCATAAATCGTTGTTGGACACACAAGATGGATCCCCTAGTTGACGTTGGTCATATGGAATGTTGTTTCAGTCCATTTGGAGATAGTGTTAGCCTCAGTGCAAGATAGGTGCACGGTTTGCGCCAAACGTACCATAGGCTCAGAAATCATTTTGGACGCACCCAATGGTACTCCTAGGGGACGAGGCTCATTTTGGTCTGTTTGGAGATGGTGCTAATCTTCACGCAAGATAGCTGCATGGTTTCGCAGAACGTACCATAGGCGCAGAAATTGTTTTGGAGGCACCCGATGGTACTCCTAGGTGATGAGGCTCAAGTGGATGATCGTTTCGGTCTATTTGGAGACAATGCTAACTTGATGCAAATTAGGTGCATGGTTTGCGTCGAACGTACCATAGGCTCAAAAATCATTTTGGACACACCCGATAGAACAACTAGGTGATGTGGGTCATGTGGAGTCTCATTTCGGTCCATTTGGATATAGTGTTAGTATAAGTGCAAGATAGGTGCACGATTTGCGCCAAACGTACCATGAGCTTGAAAATCATTTTGGACACACCCGAAGAACACCTTGGTGACATGGGTCATGTGGAATCTCATATCGATCCGTTTGGAGATAGTGTTAGTATCGGTGCAAGATAGGTGCACGGTTTGCGCCAAACGTACCATAGGCTCATAAATCGTTTTGGATGCACCCGATGGTACTCTTAGGTGACGAGGCTCAAGTGGATGCTCGTTTTGGTCTGTTTGGAGATAGAGCTAATGTTGATGTAGGATAGATGCATGGTTTCGCTGAACGTACCATAGGCTCAGAAATCATTTGGGACGCACCCAATGGTACTCCTAGGTGTTGAGGCTCAAGTGGATGCTCGTTTTGGTCCATTTGGAGATAGCACTAATCTTGGTGCAAGATAGGTGCATGGGTGCGTCGAACATACCATACGCTCGAAAATCATTGTTGGATGCACCCGATGGATCTCCAAGGTGACATTGGTCATGTGGAATCTCGTCTCTGTCCATTTGGAGACAGTGTTAGTGTCAGTGCAAGATAGGTGCATGGTCTGCTCCAAACATACCATAGGCTCAAAAATCATTTAGGACGCACCTGATGGTACGCCTAGGTGACGAGGCACAAGTGGATGCTTGTTTTGGTCTATTTGTAGATAGTGCTAACCTTGACGCAAGATAGGTGCAAGGTTTTGCGTCGAACGTACTATACGCTCAGAAATCGTTGTTGGACACACCCGATGGATCCCCTAGGTGACGTTGGTCATGTGGAATGTTGTTTCAGTCCATTTGGAGATAGTGTTAGTCTCACTGCAAGATTGGTGCACGGTTTGCGCCAAACGTACCATAGGCTCAGAAATCGGTGGACGCACCCGATGGTACTCCTAGGTGACGAGGCTCAAGTGGATGCTCATTTAGGTCTGTTTGCATATAGAGCTAATCTTGACGCAAGATAGATGCTTGCTTTCGCAGAACATACCATATGCTCAGAAATCATTTTGGATGCACCCATGGTACTCCTAGGTGTTGAGGCTCAAGTGGATGATCGTTTCGGTCTATTTGGAGATATTGCTAACTTGATGCAAAATAGGTGCACGGTTTGCGTCGAACGTACCATAGGCTCAAAAATCATTTTGGACACACCCGATAGAACACCTAGGTGATGTGGGTCATGTGGAATCTCATTTCGGTCCATTTGGATATAGTGTTAGTATAAGTGCAAGATAGCTGCACGGTTTTCGCCGAACGTACCATGAGCTCAAAAATCATTTTCGACACACCCGTAGAACAACTTGGTGACATGGGTCATGTGTAATCTCATTTCGATCCATTTGGAGATAGTGTTAGCATCGGCGCAAGACAGGTGCATGGTTTGCGCCAAACGTACCACAGGCTTAGAAATCGTTTTGGACGCACCTGATGGTACTCCTAGGGGATGAGGCTCAAGTGGATGCTTGTTTTGGTCCGTTTGCAGATAGTGCTAACCTTGACGCAAGATAGGTGCATGGTTTGCGTTGAACGTACCATACGCTCAGAAATCGTTGTTGGACGCACCCGATGGATCCCTTAGGTGACGTTGGTTATGTGCAATGTTGTTTCAGTCCATTTGGAGATAGTGTTAGTCTCACTGCAAGATAGGTGCATGGTTTGCGCCAAACATACCATAGGCTCAGAAATTATTTTGGACGCACCCGATGGTACTCCTAGGGGACGAGGCTCAAGTGGATGCTCATTTTGGTCTATTTGGAGATGGTGCTAATCTTGACGCAAGATAGCAGCATGGTTTCGCAGAACGTACCTGATATGAACCCGCTAGGGTTAATGGATGATCTTTCGATGAGAGGTGTGAGATCACTCGATTTGGTGGATGGAGATGACGTTCACGGCCCGACTACAGCCTTCCAAGACCACGCCTTAGCAACCGATACACCACCTCCAAAGGCTGTCACGATCTTGTGGAGCGCGACAACCAGCCACTAGGGCTCCCGTCCTGCAAGCAATCGAAGAACTAGCAAGAACAAGGAAACAAGCACTGAATTTGCAAGATGAAATTGAAATCCTCAAACTGAATCTTATTATAAGTGGAGTTCTGAAGACAAGGAGACGGGTGGCTGGATCAGCACACGCGCCTACAAGCAAGTAGCAAAGGCTAAACTTGATCTAAACAAAACCCAAGTGTTCCTGGTGGCGGCTAAGGGGTATATAATGTGTGGAGGACGACCACAAGAGAGTTTGGGTCGTGCTCCAACCCTAGGACGCGTCCCTACTGGACTCTAAAAGATACAAGCCCATTGGGCTAACTTAAGGTGGCGCAGCACCCTGGACAGAATAGACCTCTCGGTGATTTTTGGACTGTTGACGCCGTTTCTGAGCAGGTATGAGTATGGGGTCAGATCCGTATGAAAGTAGACTTTATTAGCTTTCCAACAAGTCCAGAATCACCCCAATCCGACTCCGTATGTAATCGTGGCGACCGTCACAAGTTGGAGGTGTGCTGCAGTCCGAATCCAGCCTACGCGAGTCCTTTTCCCTTTTGGTCTTCTCCTTGATTCCTAATCAAAACAAGAGTGCACGTGTCTCCAAGATCTAAACAGGATGGACAAGAGCTCAAGAAGGAACTCACTTGATGATTAAGTGTTCGAGCACGAGCACGGGTAATAGGACCAGCAGGTGTCGGCGTGGACGGCGTGGATGTATGATTGGTGTTGATGTCCTCATCATCCTCCCTTTCTTGAATTTGAGTCGTCCTCGACTCAAGCTCATCTTCCTCACCCAAATAAGGCTTCAGATCTGCAATGTTAAATGTGGGACTAACCCCAAAATCTGCAGGAAGATCAAGCTTATATGCATTCTCATTTATTCGCTGCATCACTTTAAAAGGACCATCCGCTCTAGGCATCAATTTAGATTTTCTTAATTCAGGAAACCTATCCTTTCGCAAATGCAACCAAACCCAATCTCCAGGTTCAAGAATCAATTCCCTTCTACCTTTATCTACAGCAAATTTGTACTTAGCATTCATGCGCTCTATGTTTTCTTTAGTGGTTTCATGTAGTTTTAGCATCAATTCAGCACGTTGCTTAGCATCAAAATTCAACTTTTCAGAACTTGGCAATGGCATTAAATCAATAGGAGCACGTGGTAACAAGCCATAAACAATCTCAAAGGGACACATCTTCGTAGTAGAATGCAGCGAACGATTATAAGCAAACTCAATATGAGGCAAACAATCTTCCCACATCTTAATATTCTTCTTTAAAACAGTCCTTAACATAGTAGACAAAGTTCTATTCACAACTTCAGTTTGACCATCAGTTTGGGGGTGACAAGTGGTGGAAAATAAAAGCTTAGTCCCCAATTTGGCCCATAAAGTTCTCCAAAAATGGCTAAGAAATTTAGCATCACGATCAGAAACAATTGTATTTGGCACACCATGCAAGCGAACAACTTCTCGAAAGAACAAATCAGCAATATTTGTAGCATCATCAGTTTTATGACATGGTATGAAATGTGCCATTTTAGAGAATCGATCCACAACCACAAAAACACTATCTCGCCCTTTCCTAGTCCGTGGCAATCCCAACACAAAATCCATAGAAATATCCTCCCAAGGAGCACTAGGAACAGGAAGAGGCATATACAAACCGTGTGGATTCAACCGGGACTTAGCCTTTTGACATGTTGTGCAGCGAGCAACAAATCTCTCCACATCTCGTCGCATCTTGGGCCAAAAGAAATGACCAGCAAGAATGTCCTCCGTCTTCTTCGCTCCAAAATGCCCCATCAAGCCACCTCCATGCGCTTCCTGCAGCAACAATAAGCGAACGGAGCTAGCTGGAATGCATAGCTTGTTAGCTCTAAACACAAACCCATCATTGAGGATGAATTTGTTCCATGTTTTCCCATCTTTACAATGCAGCAGCACTTCTTTAAAATCAGCATCATGAGCATATCGTTCTTTAATTGTTTCTAACCCAAAGATCTTGTAATCAAGTTGATTCAGCAAAGTATATCTCCTAGACAATGCATCTGCAATGATATTATCCTTCCCTTTCTTGTGTTTGATAACATAAGGAAAAGATTCAATAAATTCAACCCATTTTGCATGTCTACGATTCAGTTTTCCTTGACTACGAATATGCTTCAAAGATTCATGATCAGAATGTATAACAAATTCTTTGGGCCACAAATAATGCTGCCATGTTTCTAATGTCCGCACTAGAGCATATAATTCCTTATCATATGTAGAATAATTAAGAATAGGCCCGCTCAATTTCTCACTAAAGTATGCAACAGGTTTTCCTTCTTGTAACAAAACACCACCCAATCCAATTCCACTCGCATCACATTCAAGCTCGAAAGTCTTATTAAAATCAGGGAGTTGGAGTAGAGGTGCATGTGTTAACTTATCTTTCAGCACATGGAAGGCATGCTCTTGTGCTTTGCCCCAAGAAAAGGACACTCCCTTCTTTGTAAGCTCATTCAATGGTGCAGCAATGGTGCTGAAGTCCTTCACAAAACGGCGATAGAAACCAGCAAGTCCTAGGAAACTCCGCACTTGTGTGACCGTCGTGGGTACAGGCCATCCTTGTATAGCTTCCACCTTGGCTTTATCAACCTCAATTCCCTGTGGAGTGACAACATAGCCAAGAAACGATACTCGATCGGTGCAGAAAGTGCACTTCTCAAGGTTACCAAACAAACGTGCATCACGTAGAGCATTGAAAACAGCACGTAAGTGATCAAGGTGTTCATCAATGGATTTGCTATAAATCAGTATATCATCAAAGTAGACGACAACAAATTTCCCAATGAAAGCACGCAAAACCTCGTTCATTAATCTCATGAAAGTACTAGGTGCATTAGTTAACCCAAAAGGCATGACTAACCACTCATATAGACCGAACTTGGTTTTGAAAGCAGTTTTCCATTCATCTCCCAATTTCATACGAATCTGGTGGTACCCACTACGCAAATCAACCTTTGAAAACACAACAGCACCACTCAATTCATCAAGCATATCATCTAATCGTGGAATAGGGTGTCGATATCGAATGGTGATATTATTAATAGCCCTACAATCAACACACATGCGCCATGTTCCATCTTTCTTAGGCACTAAAATCACTGGAACAGCACAAGGACTAAGAGACTCACGCACATAACCTTTGTCTAGTAGTTCTTGCACTTGTCGCTGAATTTCCTTCGTTTCCTCCGGATTTGTCCTGTATGGCGCACGGTTTGGCAAAGATGCTCCAGGGATAAGATCAATTTGGTGCTCAATCCCTCGTATTGGTGGCAGCCCCGCTGGTATCTCAATGGGAAACACATCAGAATACTCCTGCAAAATGTTAGCAACAGCAGGGGGCAAAGAACGTTGCATATCCTCAAATGAAATCAAAGCATCCTTGCATACCAAAGCATAAGCAACAGAGGTGGATGCATTGAACTCATTAATATCAGATTTTGTAGCAAGCATACAACGTCCTTTCAATGTTATCTCATCTTTGTCATCAACAACAGATTTGTCACTCTCGCTCTTTGCTTTTGCAGCCTTAGTAACATCAGATTGCATAATAGCTTCAGGAGACATAGGATGCAACACAATTTTTCGATCATGGTATAGAAACGAATATTGATTTGATCTACCATGATGCATCGAATCTCTATCAAATTGCCATGGTCTACCTAGCAGAATATTGCAAGCTTGCATAGGCACAACATCACATTCAACAATATCTTTGTATGATCCGATGGCAAAATTGATTCGCACCAGTCTCGTTACCTTTGCCTTACCACTGTTGTTCAGCCATTGGATGTAGTAGGGATGGGGATGTGGTTTGGTGGTGAGGGCGAGCTTCTGTACCATGTCGCTACTTGCCAAGTTGTTGCAGCTACCTCCATCAATGATCATGCGACACGAACGCTCCTTGATGACACACTTTGTTTGGAATAAAGTGTGTCGCTGATTTTGCTCAGCCTTCTCCATTTGTGCACTAAGCACTCGCTGTACAATCAAGCTCTCATAGTGCTCCGCGTCACCTGCATTGATGTGTTCTTCTATGTGTTCCTCACTACCTGCATAGTCAGCCGCAAGCAATGCAAGTGTATCTTCATCAAAATCACTAGCAGATGAACACTCACCATCATCTTTGACAATCATAACACGCTTGTTTGGGCAGTCACGCATCATATGGCCATATCCCTTGCACCGATGACATTGTATGTTGCTTGTTCTACCTGTCGATGCCACGGATGAAGTACTCGCAGCCGGCTTTTGCGCTGTCTTCACTACTGAATTGGTGGGGGCAGCTCGAGTCTTGTCACTAGATGATGGCGTAGGAGTACGTGTAGACGGAGTTGTAGATGGGCGCGGCTGCCATGAACTAGCTTTCCCTGCAGAAACATTAGTCCTTGCGCTAGCACGTCGTCCCTGCACTTCCCGTTCAGCTTTACAAGCAAGATGAAACAGTTTGGTTACGTTATTGTATTCTTTGTAAGCGAGGATATCCTGAATTTCCCGATTTAATCCACCTAAAAATCTAGCCATAGCAGGTTCCTCATCCTCCTCTAAATTACAACGCAACATACCCGTTTGTAATTCCTGATAGTATTCTTCTACACATTTAGAACCTTGTCTCAATTGCTGCAACTTATTTATCATATCACGGGCATAGTAAGATGGAACAAATCTAGCTCTCATGTCTCGTTTCAGTGCATTCCAAGTTCTAGGTATGTTATTAGGATTTTTCTTGCCATATTCGATCCACCAAACAGAAGCAAAATCTGTGAACTCACTAGTAGCAGCCCTAACACGCGTGTTCTCAGGAAATTCATGGCATGCAAACTTTTGATCAACAGCAATCTCCCAAGTAATGTATGCATCAGGGTCATATTTACCATCAAAAGGAGGTATTTTAAATTTAATCTTACTGAAAGCATCATCATTATTGTGTACCTCGCGTCGGCGGCGACCACCCATACCTCTACGGTTGTGACGTAGGCGACGTCGATCACGAGTGTCTCGATCATCATGTTCAGTATCACCTGTGTATTCTTCATCATAACTAGCATCCTCTCGATCTTCCTCCTTCTTTTCTTCTTTATGCTGGTCTTTATCATTGTTGTGGAGGTCATCAAAACGCCTCAGCAGAGCAGCAAGGCTTTTGTCCACACTAGCAATGGACTGCTCCAAACCTGCAAGCTTGTTGTTTGCGACAATCTGAGTAGCCTCCAACTGCCCAAGTTTGTCATTTGTCACCTGCAAGTCATTATCAAGTCCCTCCGTGTGCAACTTCACTTTCCTTTCAAAATGTTGTATGATGCCCTTTGTGCGAGGCGAATGTGGAATTTGGTTATCTTCGTCGGTCCCTGACATGGTTCAAAGACAAAGACAACAAGAAGACAAGTGAAGAAATAAAAGCCCTACAACTACTAGGATGTAGCTACAGCAAGTCGCTCACTCTCCACCTATTACACAAGTTCTTACCAGTTCTTACCTTGCTCGATAGGAGGGGTCAGCTACCAACAAGTCTGCAGCAATGGATGAAGTGTATCGGTGCCGCAGCACGAGACCTGTCAAGCTGTAGGATATGTGGAGCTATAGGTGGGCTGAAACAAGGAACGAACTAGCACCACGTTAGTTACAAAAAGCAAGCTGAATAATCGTTCAACCGGCGGTACTGTGCTGGTCCTAGTCTAGACCGTGCTAGAGACGCGAGCCTAGACACAAAGGAGAGCACAACACACCACCCAAAGTGAACGAAGAATCTCTAAGATCAGCCCCTTTCTCTTCTTTTCTTTTGCTTCTTTCTTTTTTCTTTTTTTTTTTCTTTTTTTTTTGAATATTTTTTTTTTCAGGAGCTCTCAAAACTGATTATATGAACAAGAACACTCCCAAAGAGCAACTCAGCACACACACTTTTTCCGAAAGGGCAGGGGTATTCTGGTAAGCCACTCTAGAGTAAGCCACTCGTTTAGATATGAATACTTGCTACGTGGTTCGTTTGATATTTGTAGCACAGGGAAACTGATTCCTCGTCTGATTAGAACTTCCAATTCTACTCGGACTTGGTCAACAGCGAGGAATATCCGATTCCTTGATCCGACTCAAACTTGAAAACCGACTTGGATTTGGCCAACAGAGAGGAACAGCCGATTCCTTGTCCGATTCAAACTTCAAACCCTACTTGGATTCGGCCAACAGAGAGACTATATGATAGCGTGTGTTGTGATAGAACGTGACAAGAACTCAAAACTCTAAAGGACTAAAACTAAGACCAGCAACTTGACACAACCGATGCAACCGACGACTCAACAAGCCCTAACTAGGTAGCACTAGCCACGGCCCAAAAGTCTATAGGATTGTAGGAAAACTAATCTACTTTTTTTTTGGCTTTTTTTTTTGGAACTGTAGGAAAAAAAATAAAAACAGCGAAGAATTATAAGTCTCTCACCGATAAACCTTGCTCTGATTACCAATTGATATGAACCCGCTAGGGTTAATGGATGATCTTTCGATGAGAGGTGTGAGATCACTCGATTTGGTGGATGGAGATGACGTTCACGGCCCGACTACAGCCTTCCAAGACCACGCCTTAGCAACCGATACACCACCTCCAAAGGCTGTCACGATCTTGTGGAGCGCGACAACCAGCCACTAGGGCTCCCGTCCTGCAAGCAATCGAAGAACTAGCAAGAACAAGGAAACAAGCACTGAATTTGCAAGATGAAATTGAAATCCTCAAACTGAATCTTATTATAAGTGGAGTTCTGAAGACAAGGAGACGGGTGGCTGGATCAGCACACGCGCCTACAAGCAAGTAGCAAAGGCTAAACTTGATCTAAACAAAACCCAAGTGTTCCTGGTGGCGGCTAAGGGGTATATAATGTGTGGAGGACGACCACAAGAGAGTTTGGGTCGTGCTCCAACCCTAGGACGCGTCCCTACTGGACTCTAAAAGATACAAGCCCATTGGGCTAACTTAAGGTGGCGCAGCACCCTGGACAGAATAGACCTCTCGGTGATTTTTGGACTGTTGACGCCGTTTCTGAGCAGGTATGAGTATGGGGTCAGATCCGTATGAAAGTAGACTTTATTAGCTTTCCAACAAGTCCAGAATCACCCCAATCCGACTCCGTATGTAA
Organism: Saccharum spontaneum; assembly: GCA_022457205.1. NCBI lineage: Eukaryota > Viridiplantae > Streptophyta > Magnoliopsida > Poales > Poaceae > Saccharum > Saccharum spontaneum. The sequence continues at coordinate 29,998,633 of CM039617.1, read as the reverse complement.
TCGTGGCGACCGTCACAAGTTGGAGGTGTGCTGCAGTCCGAATCCAGCCTACGCGAGTCCTTTTCCCTTTTGGTCTTCTCCTTGATTCCTAATCAAAACAAGAGTGCACGTGTCTCCAAGATCTAAACAGGATGGACAAGAGCTCAAGAAGGAACTCACTTGATGATTAAGTGTTCGAGCACGAGCACGGGTAATAGGACCAGCAGGTGTCGGCGTGGACGGCGTGGATGTATGATTGGTGTTGATGTCCTCATCAGTACCATAGCCTCAGAAATTGTTTTGGAGGCACCCGATGGTACTCCTAGGTGACGAGGCTCAAGTGGATGATCATTTCGGTTTATTTGGAGATAGTGCTAACCTGATGCAAAATAGGTGCTCGGTTTGCGTCGAACGTACCATAGGCTCAAAAATGATTTTGGACACACCCGATAGAACACCTAGGTGATGTGGGTCATGTGGAATCTCATTTCGGTCCATTTGGATATAGTGTTAGTATAAGTGCAAGATAGGTGCACGATTTGCGCCAAACGTACCATGAGCTTGAAAATCATTTTGGACACACCTGAAGAACTCCTTGGTGACACGGGCCATGTGGAATCTCATTTCGATCCATTTGGAGATAGTGTTAGCATTGGTGCAAGACAGGTGCATGGTTTGCGCCAAACGTACCATAGGCTCAAAAATCGTTTTGGACGCACCCGATGGTACTCCTAGGGGACGAGGCTCAAGTGGATGCTTGTTTCGGTCCGTTTGCTGATAGTGCTAACCTTGACGCAAGATAGGTGCATGGTTTGCGTCGAACGTACCATACGCTCATAAATCGTTGTTGGACACACAAGATGGATCCCCTAGTTGACGTTGGTCATATGGAATGTTGTTTCAGTCCATTTGGAGATAGTGTTAGCCTCAGTGCAAGATAGGTGCACGGTTTGCGCCAAACGTACCATAGGCTCAGAAATCATTTTGGACGCACCCAATGGTACTCCTAGGGGACGAGGCTCATTTTGGTCTGTTTGGAGATGGTGCTAATCTTCACGCAAGATAGCTGCATGGTTTCGCAGAACGTACCATAGGCGCAGAAATTGTTTTGGAGGCACCCGATGGTACTCCTAGGTGACGAGGCTCAAGTGGATGATCGTTTCGGTCTATTTGGAGACAATGCTAACTTGATGCAAATTAGGTGCATGGTTTGCGTCGAACGTACCATAGGCTCAAAAATCATTTTGGACACACCCGATAGAACAACTAGGTGATGTGGGTCATGTGGAGTCTCATTTCGGTCCATTTGGATATAGTGTTAGTATAAGTGCAAGATAGGTGCACGATTTGCGCCAAACGTACCATGATCTTGAAAATCATTTTGGACACACCCGAAGAACACCTTGGTGACATGGGTCATGTGGAATCTCATATCGATCCGTTTGGAGATAGTGTTAGTATCGGTGCAAGATAGGTGCACGGTTTGCGCCAAACGTACCATAGGCTCATAAATCGTTTTGGATGCACCCGATGGTACTCTTAGGTGACGAGGCTCAAGTGGATGCTCGTTTTGGTCTGTTTGGAGATAGAGCTATTGTTGACGCAGGATAGATGCATGGTTTCGCTGAATGTACCATAGGCTTAGAAATCATTTGGGACGCACCCAATGGTACTCCTAGGTGTTGAGGCTCAAGTGGATGCTCGTTTTGGTCCATTTGGAGATAGCACTAATCTTGGTGCAAGATAGGTGCATGGGTGCGTCGAACATACCATACGCTCGAAAATCATTGTTGGATGCACCCAATGGATCTCCAAGGTGTCATTGGTCATGTGGAATCTCGTCTCTATACATTTGGAGACAATGTTAGTGTCAGTGCAAGATAGGTGCATGGTCTGCTCCAAACATACCATAGGCTCAAAAATCATTTAGGACGCACCTGATGGTACGCCTAGGTGACGAGGCACAAGTGGATGCTTGTTTTGGTTTGTTTGCAGATAGTGCTAACCTTGACGCATGATAGGTGCAAGGTTTTGCGTCGAACGCACTATACACTCAGAAATCATTGTTGGACACACCCGATGGATCCCCTAGGTGCATGGTGCGTCGAACATACCATACGCTCGAAAATCATTGTTGGATGCACCCGATGGATCTCCGAGGTGACATTGGTCATGTGGTGTCTTGTCTCTGTCCATTTGGAGACAGTGTTAGTGTCAGTGCAAGATAGGTGCATGGTCTGCTCCAAACATACCATAGGCTCAAAAATCATTTAGGACGCACCTGATGGTACTCCTAGGTGACGAGGCGCAAGTGGATGCTCGTTTAGGTCTGTTTGCAGATGTAGCTAATCTTGACGCAAGATAGATGAATGCTTTCGCAGAACGTACCAAAGGCTCAGAAATCATTTTGGACGCACCCGATGGTACTCCTAGGTGACGAGGCTCAAGTGGATGATCATTTCGGTCTATTTGGAGATATTGCTAACTTGATGCAAAATAGGTGCTCGAAAATCATTTTGGACACACCCGATAGAACACCTAGGTGACGTGGGTCATGTGGAATCTCATTTCGATCCATTTGGAGATAGTGTTAGCATCGATGCAAGATAGGTGCATGGTTTGCACCTAATGTACCATAGGCTCAGAAATCGTTTTGGATGCACCCGATGGTACTTCTAGGGGACGAGGCTCAAGTGGATGCTTGTTTCAGTCCGTTTGCAGATAGTGCTAACCTTGACGCAAGATAGGTGCATGGTTTGCGTCGAACGTACCATAAGCTCAGAAAATCATTGTTGGACGCACCCGATGGAACCCCTAGGTGATGTTGGTCATATGGAATATTGTTTCAGTCCATTTGGAGATAGTGTTAATCTTTTTGGAGGCTCAAGTGGATGCTCATTTTGGTCTATTTGGAGATGGTGCTAATCTTGACGCAAGTTAGCTGCATGGTTTTGCAGAACGTACCATAGCCTCAGAAATTATTTTGGAGGCACCCGATGGTACTCCTAGGTGACGAGGCTCAAGTGGATGCTTGTTTAGGTCTGTTTGCATATAGAGCAAATCTTGACGCAAGATAGATGCATGGTTTCGTAGAACGTACCATAGGCTCAGAAATCGTTTTGGACGCACCCGATGGTACTCCTAGGTGACGAGGCTCAAGTGGATAATCATTTCGGTCTATTTGGAGATAGTGCTAACTTGATGCAAAATAGGTGCACGGTTTGCGTCGAACGTACCATAGGCTCAAAAATCATTTTGGACACACTCGATAGAACACCTAGGTGATGTGGGTCATGTGGAATCTCATTTCGGTCGATTTGGATAAAGTGTTAGTATAAGTGCAAGATAGGTGCACGGTTTGCGCCGAACGTACCATGAGCTCGAAAATCATTAAGGACACACCCGAAGAACAACTTGGTGACATGGGTCATGTGGAATCTCATTTTGATCCGTTTGGAGATAGTGATAGCATCAGTGCAAGATAGGTGCATGGTTTGCGCCAAACGTACCATAGGCTCAAAAATCGTTTTTGATGCACCCGATGGTACTCCTAGGGGACAAGGCTCAAGTGGATGCTTGTTTCGGTCCGTTTGCAGATAGTGCTAACCTTGACGCAAGATAGGTGCATGGTTTGCGTCGAACGTACGATACACTCAGAAATCGTTGTTGGACGCACCTGATGGATCCCCTAGGTGACGTTGGTCATATGGAATGTTGTTTCAGTCCATTTGGAGATAGTGTTAGTCTCAGTGCAAGATAGGTGCACGGTTTGCGCCAAACGTACCATAGTCCCGGAAATCATTTTGGACGCACCCGATGGATCCCCTAGGTGACGTTGGTCATGTGCAATGTCATTTGAGTCCAATTGGATATAGTGTTAGTCTCAGTGCAAGATAGGTGCACAGTTTGCGCCAAACATACCATAAGCTCAGAAATCGTTTTGGACGCACCCGATGGTACTCCTAGGGGACGAGGCTCAAGTGGATGCTCGTTTTGGTCTGTTTGGAGATAGTGCTAATCTTGACGCAAGATAACTGCATGGTTTGCGCCAAACATACCATAGGCTCAGAAATCATTTTTGACGCACATGATGGTACTCCTAGGTGACGAGGCTCAAGTGGATGCTCATTTCGGTCCATTTGGAATAGTACTATTCTTGGTGCATGATAGTTGCACGGTTTGCGTCGAACATACCATACGCTCGAAATTGTTGTTGGATGGACCCGATGGATCTCCAAGGTGAAGTTGGTCATGTGGAATCTCGTTTCTGTCCATTTAGGGATAATGTTAGTGTTAGTGCAAGATAGGTGCATGGTCTGCTCCAAACATACCAAAGGCTCAAAATCGTATTGGTCGCACCTGATGGATCCCCTAGGTGATGTTGGTCATGTGGAATGTCATTTCAGTCCATTTGGAGATAGTATTAGTCTCAGTGCAAGATAGGTGCACGATTTGCGCCAAACGTACCGTTGGCTTAGAAATCGTTTTGAATACACCCGATGGTACTCCTAGGTGACGAGGCTCAAGTGGATGATCATTTCGGTCTATTTGGAGATAGTGCTAACTTGATGCAAAATAGGTGCACGGTTTTTGCACCGAACATACCATGAGCTCAAAAATCATTTTGGACACACCTGAAGAACACCTTCGAGACATGGGTCATGTGGAATCTCATTTCGATCTGTTTGGAGATAGTGTTAGTATCGGTGCAAGGTAAGTGCTTTGTTTGCGCCAAACATACCATAGGCTCAGAAATCGTTTTGGACGCACCCGATGGAATTCCTAGGAGACGACGCTCAAGTGGATGCTTATTTTGGTCTGTTTGGAGATAGTGCTAATCTTGACACAAGAGAACTGCATGGTTTGCGCCGAATGTACCATAGGCTCAGAAATCATTTTGGACGCACTCGACGGTCCTCCTAGGTTACGAGGCTGAAGTGCATGCTCGTTTAGGTCTGTTTGGAGATAGTGCTAATCTTGACGTAAGATAGCTGCATGGTTTTGCAGAACGTACCTTAGGCTTGGAAATCGTTTTGGACGCACCTGTTGGTACTCCTAGGTGACAGGCTCAAGTGGATGATCATTTCATTCTATTTGGAGATAGTTCTAACTTGATGCAAAATAGGTGCACGGTTTAAGTCAAACGTACCCAAGGCTCGAAAATCATTTTGGACACACCCGATAGAACACCTAGGTGATGTGGGTGATGTGGAATCACATTTTGGTCCATTTGGAGATAGTGTTAGTATTGGTGCAAGATAGGTGACGAGGTGGATGTGGATGCTTGTTTCGGTCCGTTTGGAGATAGTGCTAACCTTGACGTAAGATAGGTGCATAGTTTGTGTCAAACGTACCATATGCTTAGAAATCATTGTTGGACGCACCCGATGGATCCCCTAGGTGATGTTGGCCACGTGGAATGTCGTTTCAGTCCATTTGGAGATAGTGTTAGCCTCTGTGCAAGATAGGTGCATGGTTTGCGCCATAGGCTTAGAAATCATTCTGGACACACCCGATGGTAGTCCTAGGTGACGAGGCTCAAGTGGATGCTCGTTTAGGTCTGTTTGCAGATAGAGCTAATCTTGACGCAAGATAGATGCATAGTTTCGCAGAACGTACCATAGGCTGAGAAATCATTTTGGACGCACTCGATGGTACTCCTAGTTGACGAGGCTCAAGTGGATGATCATTTCGGACTATTTGGAGATAGTGCTAACTTGATGAAAAATAGGTGCACGGTTTGCGTCGAACGTACCATAGGCTCAAAAATCATTTTGGACATGGTTTGCAAGATAGGTGCAGAAACGTACCATAGGCTCAGAAATCATTTGGAGATAGTGTTAGTCCCAGTGCAAGATAGGTGCACGGTTTGTGCCAAACGTACCATAGGCTCAGAAATTGTGTTGGACACACCTGATGGTACTTCTAGGGGATGAGGCTCAAGTGGATGCTTGTTTCAGTCCGTTTGCAGATACCATACGCTCAGAAATCGTTGTTGGATGCACCTGATGGATCCCCTAGGTGATGTTGGTCATGTGGAATGTTGTTTCAGTCCATTTGGAGATAGTGTTGGTCTCACTGCAAGATAGGTGCACAGTTTGTGCCAAACATACCATAGGCTCAGAAATCGTTTTGGACGCACCTGATGGAACTCCTAGGAGACGAGGCTCAAGTGGATGCTTATTTTGGTCTGTTTGGTGATAGTGCTAATCTTGACACAAGAGAACTGCATGGTTTGCGCCGAATGTACCATAGGCTCAGAAATCATTTTGGACGCACCCGACGGTCCTCCTAGGTTACGAGGCTAAAGTGGATGCTCGTTTAGGTCTGTTTGGAGATAGTGCTAATCTTGACGTAAGATAGCTGCATGGTTCGTAGAACGTACCTTAGGCTTAGAAATCGTTTTGGACGCACCTGTTGATTGTTTCATTCTATTTGGAGATAGTGCTAACTTGATGCAAAATAGGTGCACGGTTTAAGTCAAACGTACCCTAGGCTCAAAAATCATTTTGTACACACCCGATAGAACACCTAGGTGATGTGGGTGATGTGGAATCACATTTCGGTCCATTTGGAGATAGTGTTAGTATTGGTGCAAGATAGGTGACGAGGTGCATGTGGATGCTTGTTTCGGTCCGTTTTGAGATAGTGCTAACCTTGACGCAAGATAGGTGCATAGTTTGCGTCGAACATACCATATGCTCAGAAATCGTTGTTGGACGCACCCGATGGATCCCCTAGGTGACGTTGGGCACATGGAATGTCGTTTCAATCCATTTGGAGATAGTGTTTGTCTCTGTGCAAGATAGGTGCATGGTTTGCGCCATAGTCTTAGAAATCGTTTTGGACACACCCGAAGGTACTCCTAGGTGACGAGGCTCAAGTGGATGCTCGTTTAGGTCTGTTTGCAGATAGAGCTAATCTTGACGCAAGATAGATGCATGGTTTCACAGAACGTACCATAGGCTCATAAATCATTTTGGACGCACTCGATGGTACTCCTAGTTGACGAGGCTCAAGTGGATGATCGTTTCGGTCTATTTGGAGATAGTGCTAACTTGATGCAGAATAGGTGCATGGTTTGCGTCGAACGTACCATAGGCTCAAAAATCATGTGGAATGTTGTTTTAGTCCATTTGGAGACAGTGTTAGTCCCAGGGCAAGATAGGTGCACGGTTTGCGCCAAACATACCATAGGCTTAGAAATCGTTTTGGACGCACCCGATTGTACTCCTAGGGGACGAGGCTCAAGTGGATGCTTGTTTCGGTCCGTTTGCAGATAGTGCTAACATTGACGCAAGATAGGTGCATGGTTTGCGCCGAATGTACCATAACCTCATAAATCGTTGCTGGACGCACCTGATGGATCCCCAAGGTGACGTTGGTCATGTGGAATGTTGTTTCAGACCATTTGGAGATAGTGTTAGTCACACTGCAAGATAGGTGCACGGTTTGCGCCAAACGTACCATTGGCTCAGAAATCATTTTGGACGCACCCGATGGGACTCCTAGGTAACGAGGCTCAAGTGGATGCTCGTTTAGGTCTGTTTGCAGATAGAGCTAATGTTGACGCAAGATAGATGCATGGTTTCGCAGAATGTACAATAGGCTCAGAAATCATTTTGGACGCACCCTATGGTACTCCTAGGTGACGAGGCTCAAGTGGATGATCGGTTTGGTCTATTTGGAAATAGTGCTACCTTGATGCAAAATAGGAGCACGATTTGCGTCGAATGTACCAGAGGCTCAAAAATCATTTTGGACACACCGATAGAACACCTAGGTGATGTGGGTAAGGTGGAGTCTCATTTTGGTCCATTTGGATATAGTGTTAGTATCAGTGCAAGATAGGTGCACGGTTTGCGCCGAACGTTCCATGAGCTCAAAAATCATTTTGGACACACCCGAAGAACACCTTGGTGACATGGGTCATGTGGAATCTCATTTCAATCCGTTTGAAGATAGTGTTAGTACCGATGCAAGATAGGTGCACGGTTTTCACCAAACGTACCATAGGCTCATAAATCGTTTTGGATGCACCCGATGGTACTCCTAGGTGACGAGGCTCAAGTGGATGCTCGTTTTGGTCTGTCTGGAGATAGGGCTAATATTGACGCAAGATAGATGCATGGTTTCGCAGAACGTACCATAGGCTCAGAAATCGTTTTGGACGCACACTATGGTACACCTAGGTGCTGAGGCTCAAGTGGATGCTCGTTTTGGTCCATTTGGAGATAGTGCTAACCTTGACACAAGATAGGTGCATGGTTTGCGTGGAGCATACCATACCCTCAAAAATCGTTGTTGGATCCACCCTTGACGCAAGATAGGTGCATGGTTTGCACCGAACGTACCATATCCTCATAAATCATTGTTGGACGCACCTGATGGGTCCCCTAGGTGTCGTTGGTCATGTGGAATGTTGTTTCAGTCCATTTGGAGATAGTGTTAGTCACACTGCAGGATAGCTGCACGGTTTGCGCCAAACATACCATAGGCTCAGAAATCATTTTGGACGCACCCGATGGCACTCCTAGGTAACGAGGCTCAAGTGGATGCTCGTTTAGGTCTGTTTGCAGATAGAGCTAATCTTGACGCAAGATAGATGCATGGTTTCACAGAACGTACAATAGGCTCAGAAATCGTTTTGGACGCACCCTATGGTACTCCTAAGTGACGAGGCTCAAGTGGATGATCGTTTTGGTCTATTTGGAAATAGTGCTACCTTGATGCAAAATAGGTGCACGGTTTGCGTCGAACGTACCATAGGCTCGAAAATCATTTTGGACACACCCGATAGAACACCTAGGTGATGTGGGTCATGTGGAGTCTCATTTCGGTCCATTTGGATATAGTGTTAGTATCAGTGCAAGATAGGTGCACGGTTTGCGCCGAACGTTCCATGAGCTCGAAAATCATATTGGACACACCCGAAGAACACCTTGGTGACATGGGTCATGTGGAATCTCATTTTGATCCGTTTGGAGATAGTGTTAGTATCGGTGCAAGATAGGTGCACGGTTTGCGCCAAACGTACCATAGGCTCATAAATCGTTTTGGATGCACCCGATGGTACTCCTAGGTGACAAGGCTCAAGTGGATGCTCGTTTTGGTCTGTCTGGAGATAGAGCTAATCTTGACGCAAGATAGATGCATGGTTTCACAGAACGTACCATAGGCTGAGAAATCATTTTGGACGCAGACGATGGTACGCCTAGGTGCTGAGGCTCAAGTGGATGCTCGTTTCGGTCCATTTGGAGATAGTGCTAACCTTGACGCAAGATAGGTGCATGGTTTGCGTGGAACATACCATACCCTCAAAAATCGTTGTTGGATCCACCCGATGGATCCCCTAGGTGATGTTGGTCATGTGGAATCACATTTCGGTCCATTTGGAGATAGTGTTAGTATTGGTGCAAGATAGGTGACGAGGTGCATGTGGATGCTTGTTTCGGTCCGTTTTGAGATAGTGCTAACCTTGACGCAAGATAGGTGCATAGTTTGCGTCGAACATACCATATGCTCAGAAATCGTTGTTGGACGCACCCGATGGATCCCCTAGGTGACGTTGGGCACATGGAATGTCGTTTCAATCCATTTGGAGATAGTGTTTGTCTCTGTGCAAGATAGGTGCATGGTTTGCGCCATAGTCTTAGAAATCGTTTTGGACACACCCGAAGGTACTCCTAGGTGACGAGGCTCAAGTGGATGCTCGTTTAGGTCTGTTTGCAGATAGAGCTAATCTTGACGCAAGATAGATGCATGGTTTCACAGAACGTACCATAGGCTCATAAATCATTTTGGACGCACTCGATGGTACTCCTAGTTGACGAGGCTCAAGTGGATGATCGTTTCGGTCTATTTGGAGATAGTGCTAACTTGATGCAGAATAGGTGCATGGTTTGCGTCGAACGTACCATAGGCTCAAAAATCATGTGGAATGTTGTTTTAGTCCATTTGGAGACAGTGTTAGTCCCAGGGCAAGATAGGTGCACGGTTTGCGCCAAACATACCATAGGCTTAGAAATCGTTTTGGACGCACCCGATTGTACTCCTAGGGGACGAGGCTCAAGTGGATGCTTGTTTCGGTCCGTTTGCAGATAGTGCTAACATTGACGCAAGATAGGTGCATGGTTTGCGCCGAATGTACCATAACCTCATAAATCGTTGCTGGACGCACCTGATGGATCCCCAAGGTGACGTTGGTCATGTGGAATGTTGTTTCAGACCATTTGGAGATAGTGTTAGTCACACTGCAAGATAGGTGCACGGTTTGCGCCAAACGTACCATTGGCTCAGAAATCATTTTGGACGCACCCGATGGGACTCCTAGGTAACGAGGCTCAAGTGGATGCTCGTTTAGGTCTGTTTGCAGATAGAGCTAATGTTGACGCAAGATAGATGCATGGTTTCGCAGAATGTACAATAGGCTCAGAAATCATTTTGGACGCACCCTATGGTACTCCTAGGTGACGAGGCTCAAGTGGATGATCGGTTTGGTCTATTTGGAAATAGTGCTACCTTGATGCAAAATAGGAGCACGATTTGCGTCGAATGTACCAGAGGCTCAAAAATCATTTTGGACACACCGATAGAACACCTAGGTGATGTGGGTAAGGTGGAGTCTCATTTTGGTCCATTTGGATATAGTGTTAGTATCAGTGCAAGATAGGTGCACGGTTTGCGCCGAACGTTCCATGAGCTCAAAAATCATTTTGGACACACCCGAAGAACACCTTGGTGACATGGGTCATGTGGAATCTCATTTCAATCCGTTTGAAGATAGTGTTAGTACCGATGCAAGATAGGTGCACGGTTTTCACCAAACGTACCATAGGCTCATAAATCGTTTTGGATGCACCCGATGGTACTCCTAGGTGACGAGGCTCAAGTGGATGCTCGTTTTGGTCTGTCTGGAGATAGGGCTAATATTGACGCAAGATAGATGCATGGTTTCGCAGAACGTACCATAGGCTCAGAAATCGTTTTGGACGCACACTATGGTACACCTAGGTGCTGAGGCTCAAGTGGATGCTCGTTTTGGTCCATTTGGAGATAGTGCTAACCTTGACACAAGATAGGTGCATGGTTTGCGTGGAGCATACCATACCCTCAAAAATCGTTGTTGGATCCACCCTTGACGCAAGATAGGTGCATGGTTTGCACCGAACGTACCATATCCTCATAAATCATTGTTGGACGCACCTGATGGGTCCCCTAGGTGTCGTTGGTCATGTGGAATGTTGTTTCAGTCCATTTGGAGATAGTGTTAGTCACACTGCAGGATAGCTGCACGGTTTGCGCCAAACATACCATAGGCTCAGAAATCATTTTGGACGCACCCGATGGCACTCCTAGGTAACGAGGCTCAAGTGGATGCTCGTTTAGGTCTGTTTGCAGATAGAGCTAATCTTGACGCAAGATAGATGCATGGTTTCACAGAACGTACAATAGGCTCAGAAATCGTTTTGGACGCACCCTATGGTACTCCTAAGTGACGAGGCTCAAGTGGATGATCGTTTTGGTCTATTTGGAAATAGTGCTACCTTGATGCAAAATAGGTGCACGGTTTGCGTCGAACGTACCATAGGCTCGAAAATCATTTTGGACACACCCGATAGAACACCTAGGTGATGTGGGTCATGTGGAGTCTCATTTCGGTCCATTTGGATATAGTGTTAGTATCAGTGCAAGATAGGTGCACGGTTTGCGCCGAACGTTCCATGAGCTCGAAAATCATATTGGACACACCCGAAGAACACCTTGGTGACATGGGTCATGTGGAATCTCATTTTGATCCGTTTGGAGATAGTGTTAGTATCGGTGCAAGATAGGTGCACGGTTTGCGCCAAACGTACCATAGGCTCATAAATCGTTTTGGATGCACCCGATGGTACTCCTAGGTGACAAGGCTCAAGTGGATGCTCGTTTTGGTCTGTCTGGAGATAGAGCTAATCTTGACGCAAGATAGATGCATGGTTTCACAGAACGTACCATAGGCTGAGAAATCATTTTGGACGCAGACGATGGTACGCCTAGGTGCTGAGGCTCAAGTGGATGCTCGTTTCGGTCCATTTGGAGATAGTGCTAACCTTGACGCAAGATAGGTGCATGGTTTGCGTGGAACATACCATACCCTCAAAAATCGTTGTTGGATCCACCCGATGGATCCCCTAGGTGATGTTGGTCATGTGGAATGTTTTTTTAGTCTATTTGGAGATAGCGTTAGTCCTAGTGCAAGATAGGTGCACGGTTTGCGCCAAACGTACCATAGGCTCAGAAATCGTTTTGGACGCACCCGATGGTACTCCTAGGGGACGAGGCTCAAGTGGATGCTTGTTTCGGTCCGTTTGCAGATAGTGCTAAACATGACGTAAGATAGGTGCATGGTTTGCGCCAAACGTACCATAACCTCATAAATCGTTGATGGACGCACCTGATGGATCCCCTAGGTGTCGTTGGTCACGTGGAATGTTGTTTCAGTCCATTTGGAGATGGTGTTAGTCACACTGCAGGATAGGTGCACGGTTTGCGCCAAACATACCATAGGCTCAGAAATTACTTTGGACGCACCCGATGGTACTCCTAGGTAACGAGGCTCAAGTGGATGCTCGTTTAGGTCTGTTTGCAGATAGAGCTAATCTTGACGCAAGATAGATGTATGGTTTCGCAGAACGTACAATAGGCTCAGAAATCATTTTGTATGCACCCTATGGTACTCCTAGGTGACGAGGCTCAAGTGGATGATCGTTTTGGTCTATTTGGAAATAGTGCTACCTTGATGCAAAATAGGTGCACGGTTTGCGTCGAACGTACCATAGGCTCGAAAATCATTTTGGACACACCCGATCGAACACCTAGGTGATGTGGGTCAAGTTGAGTCTCATTTCAGTCCATTTGGATATAGTGTTAGTATCAGTGATGCATCCGGCCCAGGTGGGGTTGGCCGAGGCCTAATAAATTAAGGTTGCCCGGACCCTAACAGTTCTTATGCACACCCACTCGGGGAAAGGCCCAATATCCCTAAAAGACTAGTCTGATAGGGGAAGGGTGGCTCTCTCTTTTAAGGTGGCTTCCTCCTCCCAAGCTAAGCAAGGTGGGATTATTCAGAGGCTCACACGGTCGCCGCCCGACTACAACTAGGCCACTTGGCCTTTTTTTGTTGCGTCTTTGCCAGCGGGTAATAGTGGAGGATGTCCTCATCATTCCCACCCCCTTAAACAAGGGCCCAGCTCTGATACCAAATGATGCATCCGGCCTAGGTGGGGTTGGCCGAGGCCTAATAAATTAAGGTTGCCCGGACCCCAACAGTTCTTATGCACACCCACTCGGGAAAAGGCCCAATATCCCTAAAAGACTAGTCTGATAGGGGAAGGGTGGCTCTCTCTTTTAAGGTGGCTTCCTCTTCCCAAGCTAAGCAAGGTGGGATTATTCAGAGGCTCACACGGTCGCCGCCCGACTACAACTAGGCCACTTGGCCTTTTTTTGTTGTGTCTTTGCCAGCGGGTAATAGTGGAGGATGTCCTCATCAATCAGTGCAAGATAGGTGCACGGTTTGCGCCGAACGTTCCATGAGCTCGAAAATCATTTTGGACACACCCGAAGAACACCTTGGTGACATGGGCATGTGGAATCTCATTTCGATCCGTTTGAAGATAGTGTTAGTATCGGTGCAAGATAGGTGCACGGTTTGCACCAATCGTACCATAGGCTCATAAATCATTTTGGATGCACCCGATGGTACTCCTAGGTGACGAGGCTCAAGTGGATGCTCGTTTTAGTCTGTTTGGAGATAGGGCTAATATTGACACAAGATAGATGCATGGTTTCGCAGAACGTACCATAGGCTCAGAAAATCATTTTGGACGCACACGATGGTACTCCTAGGTGTTGAGGCTCAAGTGGATGCTAGTTTTGGTCCATTTGGAGATAGTGCTAACCTTGACGCATGATAGGTGCATGGTTTGTGTCGAACATACCATACCCTCGAAAATCGTTGTTGGATGCACACAATGGATCCCCTAGGTGATGTTGGTCATGTGGAATGTTGTTTTACTCCATTTGGAGATAGTGTTAGTCCCAGTGCAAGATAGGAGCACGGTTTGCGCCAAACGTACCATAGGCTCAGAAATCGTTTTGGACGCACCCGATGGTACTCCTAGGTGACGAGGCTCAAGTGGATGATCGTTTTGCTCTATTTGGAAATAGTGGTAACTTGATGCAAAATGGGTGCACGGTTTGCGTTGAACGTACCATAGGCTCGAAAATCATTTTGGACACACCCGATAGAACACCTAGGTGATGTGGGTCATGTGGAATCTCATTTCGGTCCATTTGGAGATAGTGTTAGTATCAGTGCAAGATAGGTGCGCGGTTTGCGCTGAACGTACCATGAGCTCGAAAATCATTTTGGACACACCCGAAGAACACTATGGTGACATTGGTCATGTGGAATCTCATTTTGATCCGTTTGGAAATAGTGTTAGTATCGGTGCAAGATAGGTGCACGGTTTGCGCCAAACGTACCATAGGCTCATAAATCGGTTTGGATGCACCCGATGGTACTCCTAGGTGACGAGGCTCAAGTGGATGCTCATTTTGGTCTGTCTGGAGATAGAGCTAATCTTGACGCAAGATAGATGCATGGTTTCGCAGAACCTACCATAGGCTCAGAAATCGTTTTGGACGCACACGATGGTACGCCTAGGTGCTGAGGCTCAAGTGGATGCTCGTTTCGGTCCATTTGGAGATAGTGCTAACCTTGACGCAAGATAGGTGCATGGTTTGCGTGGAACATACCATACCCTCAAAAATCATTGTTGGATCCACCCGATGGATCCCCTAGGTGATGTTGGTCATGTGGATTGTTGTTTTAGTCCATTTGGAGATAGTGTTAGTCCCAGTGCATGATAGGTGCACGGTTTGCGCCAAACGTACCATAGGCTCAGAAATCGTTTTGGACGCACCCGATGGTATTCCTAGGGGACGAGGCTCAAGTGGATGCTTGCTTCAGTCCTGATATGAACCCGCTAGGGTTTATGGACGATCTTTCGATGAGAGGCGTGAGATCACTCGATTTGGTGGATGGAGATGACGTTCACGGCCCGACTACAGCCTTCCAAGACCGCGCCTTAGCAACCGATACACCACCTCCAAAGGCTGTCACGATCTTGTGGAGCGCGACAACCAGCCACTAGGGCTCCCGTCCTGCAAGCAATCGAAGAACTAGCAAGAACAAGGAAACAAGCACTGAATTTGCAAGATGAAATTGAAATCCTCAAACTGAATCTTATTATGAGTGGAGTTCTGAAGACAAGGAGACGGGTGGCTGGATCAGCACACGCGCCTACAAGCAAGTAGCAAAGGCTAAACTTGATCTAAACAAAACCCAAGTGTTCCTGGTGGCGGCTAAGGGGTATATAATGTGTGGAGGACGACCACAAGAGAGTTTGGGTCGTGCTCCAACCCTAGGACGCGTCCCTACTGGACTCTAAAAGATACAAGCCCATTGGGCTAACTTAAGGTGGCGCAGCACCCTGGACAGAATAGACCTCTGGGTGATTTTTGGACTGTTGACGCCGTTTCTGAGCAGGTATGAGTATGAGGTCAGATCCGTATGAAAGTAGACTTTATTAGCTTTCCAACAAGTCCAGAATCACCCCAATCCGACTCCGTATGTAATCGTGGCGACCGTCACAAGTTGGAGGTGTGCTGCAGTCCGAATCCAGCCTACGCGAGTCCTTTTCCCTTTTGGTCTTCTCCTTGATTCCTAATCAAAACAAGAGTGCACGTGTCTCCAAGATCTAAACAGGATGGACAAGAGCTCAAGAAGGAACTCACTTGATGATTAAGTGTTCGAGCACGAGCACGGGTAATAGGACCAGCAGGTGTCGGCGTGGACGGCGTGGATGTATGATCGGTGTTGATGTCCTCATCATCCTCCCTTTCTTGAATTTGAGTCGTCCTCGACTCAAGCTCATCTTCCTCACCCAAATAAGGCTTCAAATCTGCAATGTTAAATGTGGGACTAACCCCAAAATCTGCAGGAAGATCAAGCTTATATGCATTCTCATTTATTCGTTGCATCACTTTAAAAGGACCATCCGCTCTAGGCATCAATTTAGATTTTCTTAATTCAGGAAACCTATCCTTTCGCAAATGCAACCAAACCCAATCTCCAGGTTCAAGAATCAATTCTCTTCTACCTTTATCTACAGCAAATTTGTACTTAGCATTCATGCGCTCTATGTTTTCTTTAGTGGTTTCATGTAGTTTTAGCATCAATTCAGCACGTTGCTTAGCATCAAAATTCAACTTTTCAGAACTTGGCAATGGCATTAAATCAATAGGAGCACGTGGTAACAAGCCATAAACAATCTCAAAGGGACACATCTTCGTAGTAGAATGCAGCGAACGATTATAAGCAAACTCAATATGAGGCAAACAATCTTCCCACATCTTAATATTCTTCTTTAAAACAGTCCTTAACATAGTAGACAAAGTTCTATTCACAACTTCAGTTTGACCATCAGTTTGGGGGTGACAAGTGGTGGAAAATAAAAGCTTAGTCCCCAATTTGGCCCATAAAGTTCTCCAAAAATGGCTAAGAAATTTAGCATCACGATCAGAAACAATTGTATTTGGCACACCATGCAAGCGAACAACTTCTCGAAAGAACAAATCAGCAATATTTGTAGCATCATCAGTTTTATGACATGGTATGAAATGTGCCATTTTAGAGAATCGATCCACAACCACAAAAACACTATCTCGCCCTTTCCTAGTCCGTGGCAATCCCAACACAAAATCCATAGAAATATCCTCCCAAGGAGCACTAGGAACAGGAAGAGGCATATACAAACCGTGTGGATTCAACCGGGACTTAGCCTTTTGACATGTTGTGCAGCGAGCAACAAATCTCTCCACATCTCGTCGCATCTTGGGCCAAAAGAAATGACCAGCAAGAATGTCCTCCGTCTTCTTCGCTCCAAAATGCCCCATCAAGCCACCTCCATGCGCTTCCTGCAGCAACAATAAGCGAACGGAGCTAGCTGGAATGCATAGCTTGTTAGCTCTAAACACAAACCCATCATTGAGGATGAATTTGTTCCATGTTTTCCCATCTTTACAATGCAGCAGCACTTCTTTAAAATCAGCATCATGAGCATTTCGTTCTTTAATTGTTTCTAACCCAAAGATCTTGTAATCAAGTTGATTCAGCAAAGTATATCTCCTAGACAATGCATCTGCAATGATATTATCCTTCCCTTTCTTGTGTTTGATAACATAAGGAAAAGATTCAATAAATTCAACCCATTTTGCATGTCTACGATTCAGTTTTCCTTGACTACGAATATGCTTCAAAGATTCATGATCAGAATGTATAACAAATTCTTTGGGCCACAAATAATGCTGCCATGTTTCTAATGTCCGCACTAGAGCATATAATTCCTTATCATATGTAGAATAATTAAGAATAGGCCCGCTCAATTTCTCACTAAAGTATGCAACAGGTTTTCCTTCTTGTAACAAAACACCACCCAATCCAATTCCACTCGCATCACATTCAAGCTCGAAAGTCTTATTAAAATCAGGGAGTTGGAGTAGAGGTGCATGTGTTAACTTATCTTTCAGCACATGGAAGGCGTGCTCTTGTGCTTTGCCCCAAGAAAAGGACACTCCCTTCTTTGTAAGCTCATTCAATGGTGCAGCAATGGTGCTGAAGTCCTTCACAAAACGGCGATAGAAACCAGCAAGTCCTAGGAAACTCCGCACTTGTGTGACCGTCGTGGGTACAGGCCATCCTTGTATAGCTTCCACCTTGGCTTTATCAACCTCAATTCCCTGTGGAGTGACAACATAGCCAAGAAACGATACTCGATCGGTGCAGAAAGTGCACTTCTCAAGGTTACCAAACAAACGTGCATCACGTAGAGCATTGAAAACAGCACGTAAGTGATCAAGGTGTTCATCAATGGATTTGCTATAAATCAGTATATCATCAAAGTAGACGACAACAAATTTCCCAATGAAAGCACGCAAAACCTCGTTCATTAATCTCATGAAAGTACTAGGTGCATTAGTTAACCCAAAAGGCATGACTAACCACTCATATAGACCGAACTTGGTTTTGAAAGCAGTTTTCCATTCATCTCCCAATTTCATACGAATCTGGTGGTACCCACTACGCAAATCAACCTTTGAAAACACAACAGCACCACTCAATTCATCAAGCATATCATCTAATCGTGGAATAGGGTGTCGATATCGAATGGTGATATTATTAATAGCCCTACAATCAACACACATGCGCCATGTTCCATCTTTCTTAGGCACTAAAATCACTGGAACAGCACAAGGACTAAGAGACTCACGCACATAACCTTTGTCTAGTAGTTCTTGCACTTGTCGCTGAATTTCCTTCGTTTCCTCCGGATTTGTCCTGTATGGCGCACGGTTTGGCAAAGATGCTCCAGGGATAAGATCAATTTGGTGCTCAATCCCTCGTATTGGTGGCAGCCCCGCTGGTATCTCAATGGGAAACACATCAGAATACTCCTGCAAAATGTTAGCAACAGCAGGGGGCAAAGAACGTTGCATATCCTCAAATGAAATCAAAGCATCCTTGCATACCAAAGCATAAGCAACAGAGGTGGATGCATTGAACTCATTAATATCAGATTTTGTAGCAAGCATACAACGTCCTTTCAATGTTATCTCATCTTTGTCATCAACAACAGATTTGTCACTCTCGCTCTTTGCTTTTGCAGCCTTAGTAACATCAGATTGCATAATAGCTTCAGGAGACATAGGATGCAACACAATTTTTCGATCATGGTATAGAAACGAATATTGATTTGATCTACCATGATGCATCGAATCTCTATCAAATTGCCATGGTCTACCTAGCAGAATATTGCAAGCTTGCATAGGCACAACATCACATTCAACAATATCTTTGTATGATCCGATGGCAAAATTGATTCGCACTAGTCTCGTTACCTTTGCCTTACCACTGTTGTTCAGCCATTGGATGTAGTAGGGATGGGGATGTGGTTTGGTGGTGAGGGCGAGCTTCTGTACCATGTCGCTACTTGCCAAGTTGTTGCAGCTACCTCCATCAATGATCATGCGACACGAACGCTCCTTGATGACACACTTTGTTTGGAATAAAGTGTGTCGCTGATTTTGCTCAGCCTTCTCCATTTGTGCACTAAGCACTCGCTGTACAATCAAGCTCTCATAGTGCTCCGCATCACCTGCATTGATGTGTTCTTCTATGTGTTCCTCACTACCTGCATAGTCAGCCGCAAGCAATGCAAGTGTATCTTCATCAAAATCACTAGCAGATGAACACTCACCATCATCTTTGACAATCATAACACGCTTGTTTGGGCAGTCACGCATCATATGGCCATATCCCTTGCACCGATGACATTGTATGTTGCTTGTTCTACCTGTCGATGCCACGGATGAAGTACTCGCAGCCGGCTTTTGCGCTGTCTTCACTACTGAATTGGTGGGGGCAGCTCGAGTCTTGTCACTAGATGATGGCGTAGGAGTACGTGTAGACGGAGTTGTAGATGGGCGCGGCTGCCATGAACTAGCTTTCCCTGCAGAAACATTAATCCTTGCGCTAGCACGTCGTCCCTGCACTTCCCGTTCAGCTTTACAAGCAAGATGAAACAGTTTGGTTACGTTATTGTATTCTTTGTAAGCGAGGATATCCTGAATTTCCCGATTTAATCCACCTAAAAATCTAGCCATAGCAGGTTCCTCATCCTCCTCTAAATTACAACGCAACATACCCGTTTGTAATTCCTGATAGTATTCTTCTACACATTTAGAACCTTGTCTCAATTGCTGCAACTTATTTATCATATCACGGGCATAGTAAGATGGAACAAATCTAGCTCTCATGGCTCGTTTCAGTGCATTCCAAGTTCTAGGTATGTTATTAGGATTTTTCTTGCCATATTCGATCCACCAAACAGAAGCAAAATCTGTGAACTCACTAGTAGCAGCCCTAACACGCGTGTTCTCAGGAAATTCATGGCATGCAAACTTTTGATCAACAGCAATCTCCCAAGTAATGTATGCATCAGGGTCATATTTACCATCAAAAGGAGGTATTTTAAATTTAATCTTACTGAAAGCATCATCATTATTGTGTACCTCGCGTCGGCGGCAGCCACCCATACCTCTACGGTTGTGACGTAGGCGACGTCGATCACGAGTGTCTCGATCATCATGTTCAGTATCACCTGTGTATTCTTCATCATAACTAGCATCCTCTCGATCTTCCTCCTTCTTTTCTTCTTTATGCTGGTCTTTATCATTGTTGTGGAGGTCATCAAAACGCCTCAGCAGAGCAGCAAGGCTTTTGTCCACACTAGCAATGGACTGCTCCAAACCTGCAAGCTTGTTGTTTGCGGCAATCTGAGTAGCCTCCAACTGCCCAAGTTTGTCATTTGTCACCTGCAAGTCATTATCAAGTCCCTCCGTGTGCAACTTCACTTTCCTTTCAAAATGTTGTATGATGCCCTTTGTGCGAGGCGAATGTGGAATTTGGTTATCTTCGTCGGTCCCTGACATGGTTCAAAGACAAAGACAACAAGAAGACAAGTGAAGAAATAAAAGCCCTACAACTACTAGGATGTAGCTACAGCAAGTCGCTCACTCTCCACCTATTACACAAGTTCTTACCAGTTCTTACCTTGCTCGATAGGAGGGGTCAGCTACCAACAAGTCTGCAGCAATGGATGAAGTGTATCGGTGCCGCAGCACGAGACCTGTCAAGCTGTAGAATATGTGGAGCTATAGGTGGGCTGAAACAAGGAACGAACTAGCACCACGTTAGTTACAAAAAGCAAGCTGAATAATCGTTCAACCGGCGGTACTGTGCTGGTCCTAGTCTAGACCGTGCTAGAGACGCGAGCCTAGACACAAAGGAGAGCACAACACACCACCCAAAGTGAACGAAGAATCTCTAAGATCAGCCCCTTTCTCTTCTTTTCTTTTGCTTCTTTTTTTTTCTTTTTTTTTTCTTTTTCTTTTTTTTTTCTTTTTTTTTTGAATATTTTTTTTTTCAGGAGCTCTCAAAACTGATTATATGAACAAGAACACTCCCAAAGAGCAACTCAGCACACACTCTCTCTCTCTCTCTCTCTCTAGAGTAAGCCACTCGTTTAGATATGAATACTTGCTGCGTGGTTCGTTTGATATTTGTAGCACAGGGAAACTGATTCCTCGTCTGATTAGAACTTCCAATTCTACTCGGACTTGGTCAACAGCAAGGAATATCCGATTCCTTGATCCGACTCAAACTTGAAAACCGACTTGGATTCGGCCAACAGAGAGACTATATGATAGCGTGTGTTGTGATAGAACGTGACAAGAACTCGAAACTCTAAAGGACTAAAACTAAGACCAGCAACTTGACACAACCGATGCAACCGACGACTCAACAAGCCCTAACTAGGTAGCACTAGCCACGGCCCAAAAGTCTATAGGATTGTAGGAAAACTAATCTACTTTTTTTTGGCTTTTTTTTTGGGACTGTAGGAAAAATAAAAACAGCGAAGAATTATAAGTCTCTCACCGATAAACCTTGCTCTGATTACCAATTGATATGAACCCGCTAGGGTTTATGGACGATCTTTCGATGAGAGGCGTGAGATCACTCGATTTGGTGGATGGAGATGACGTTCACGGCCCGACTACAGCCTTCCAAGACCGCGCCTTAGCAACCGATACACCACCTCCAAAGGCTGTCACGATCTTGTGGAGCGCGACAACCAGCCACTAGGGCTCCCGTCCTGCAAGCAATCGAAGAACTAGCAAGAACAAGGAAACAAGCACTGAATTTGCAAGATGAAATTGAAATCCTCAAACTGAATCTTATTATGAGTGGAGTTCTGAAGACAAGGAGACGGGTGGCTGGATCAGCACACGCGCCTACAAGCAAGTAGCAAAGGCTAAACTTGATCTAAACAAAACCCAAGTGTTCCTGGTGGCGGCTAAGGGGTATATAATGTGTGGAGGACGACCACAAGAGAGTTTGGGTCGTGCTCCAACCCTAGGACGCGTCCCTACTGGACTCTAAAAGATACAAGCCCATTGGGCTAACTTAAGGTGGCGCAGCACCCTGGACAGAATAGACCTCTGGGTGATTTTTGGACTGTTGACGCCGTTTCTGAGCAGGTATGAGTATGAGGTCAGATCCGTATGAAAGTAGACTTTATTAGCTTTCCAACAAGTCCAGAATCACCCCAATCCGACTCCGTATGTAATCGTGGCGACCGTCACAAGTTAGAGGTGTGCTGCAGTCCGAATCCAGCCTACGCGAGTCCTTTTCCCTTTTGGTCTTCTCCTTGATTCCTAATCAAAACAAGAGTGCACGTGTCTCCAAGATCTAAACAGGATGGACAAGAGCTCAAGAAGGAACTCACTTGATGATTAAGTGTTCGAGCACGAGCACGGGTAATAGGACCAGCAGGTGTCGGCGTGGACGGCGTGGATGTATGATCGGTGTTGATGTCCTCATCAAGTCCGTTTGCAGATAGTGCTAACCTTGACGCAAGATAGGTGCATGGTTGGCGCCGAACGTACCACAACCTCATAAATCGTTGTTGGACGCACCTGATGGATCCCCAAGGTGTCGTTGGTCATGTGGAATGTTGTTTCAGTCCATTTGGAGATAGTGTTAGTCACACTGCAGGATAGGTGCACGGTTTGCGCCAAACGGTATATAGGCTCAGAAATCATTTTGGACGCACCCGATGGTAATCCTAGGTAACGAGGCTCAAGTGGATGCTCGTTTAGGTCTGTTTGCAGATAGAGCTAATCTTGACGCAAGATAGATGCATGGTTTCGCAGAACGTACAATAGGCTCAGAAATCATTTTGTACGCACCCTATGGTACTCCTAGGTGACGAGGCTCAAGTGGATGATCGTTTTGGTCTATTTGGAAATAGTGCTACCTTGATGCAAAATAGGTGCACGGTTTGCGTCGAACGTACCATAGGCTCGAAAATCATTTTGGACACACCCGATAGAACACCTAGGTGATGTGGGTCATGTGGAGTCTCATTTTCGGTCCATTTGGATATAGTGTTAGTATCAGTACAAGATAGGTGCACGGTTTGCGCCGAACGTTCCATGAGCTCGAAAATCATTTTGGACACACCCAAAGAACACCTTGGTGACATGGGTCATGTGGAATCTCATTTCGATCCTTTTGAAGATAGTGTTAGTATCGGTGCAAGATAGGTGCACTGTTTGCACCAAACGTATCATAGGCTCATAAATCATTTTGGATGCACCCGATGGTACTCCTAGGTGATGAGGCTCAAGTGGATGCTCGTTTTAGTCTGTTTGGAGATAGGGCTAATCTTGACGCAAGATAGATGCATGGTTTTGCAGAATGTACCATAGGCTCAGAAAATCATTTTTGACGCACACGATGTTACTCCTAGGTGTTGAGGCTCAAGTGGATGCTCATTTTGGTCCATGTGGAGATAGTGCTAACCTTGACGCATGATAGGTGCATGGTTTGTGTCGAACATACCATACCCTCGAAAATCATTGTTGGATGCACACAATGGATCCCCTAGGTTATGTTGGTCAAGTGGAATGTTGTTTTACTCCATTTGGAGATAGTGTTAGTCCCAGTGCAAGATAGGTGCACGGTTTACGCCAAACATACCATAGGCTCAGAAATCGTTTTGGACGCACCCAATGGTACTCCTAGGTGACGAGGCTCAAGTGGATGATCGTTTTGGTCTATTTGGAAATAGTGGTAACTTGATGCAAAATAGGTGCACGGTTTGCGTTGAACGTACCATAGGCTCGAAAATCATTTTAGACACACCCGATAGAACACCTAGGTGATGTGGGTCATGTGGAATCTCATTTCGGTCCATTTGGAGATAGTGTTAGTATCAGTGCAAGATAGGTGCGCGGTTTGCGCTGAACGTACCATGAGCTCAAAAATCATTTTGGACACACCCAAAGAACACTATGGTGACATGGGTCATGTGGAATCTCATTTTGATCCATTTGGAGATAGTGTTAGTATCGGTGCAAGATAGGTGCACGGTTTGCGCCAAACGTACCATAGGCTCATAAATCGTTTTGGATGCACCCGATAGTACTCCTAGGTGACGAGGCTCAAGTGGATGCTTGTTTTGGTCTGCCTGAAGATAGAGCTAATCTTGACGCAAGATAGATGCATGGTTTCGTAGAACTTACCATAGACTCAGAAATCGTTTTGGACGCAGACGATGGTATGCCTAGGTGCTGAGGCTCAAGTGCATGCTCGTTTCGGTCCATTTGGAGATAGTGCTAACCTTGACGCAAGATAGGTGCATGGTTTGCGTGGAACATACCATACCCTCAAAAATCGTTGTTGGTTCCACCCGATGGATCCCCTAGGTGATGTTCGTCATGTGGAATGTTGGTTTAGTCCATTTGGAGATAGTGTTAGTCCCAGTGCAAGATAGGTGCACGGTTTGCGCCAAACGTACCATAGGCTCAGAAATCGTTTTGGACGCACCCGATGGTACTCCTAGGGGACGAGGCTCAAGTGGATGCTTGTTTCAGTCCGTTTGCAGATAGTGCTAACCTTGACGCATGATAGGTGCATGGTTTGCGCCGAACGTACCATAACCTCATAAATCGTTGTTGGACGCACTTGATGGATCCCCTAGGTGTCGTTGGTCATGTGGAATGTTGTTTCAGTCCATTTGGAGATAGTGTTAGTCACACTGCAGGATAGGGGCACAGTTTGCGCCAAACATACCATAGGCTCAGAAATCGTTTTGGACGCACCCGATGGTACTCCTAGGTGACGAGGCTCAAGTGGATGATCGTTTTGGTCTATTTGGAAATAGTGGTAACTTGATGCAAAATAGGTGCACGGTTTGCGTTGAACGTACCATAGGCTCGAAAATCATTTTAGACACACCCGATAGAACACCTAGGTGATGTGGGTCATGTGGAATCTCATTTCGGTCCATTTGGAGATAGTGTTAGTATCAGTGCAAGATAGGTGCGCGGTTTGCGCTGAACGTACCATGAGCTCGAAAATCATTTTGGACACACCCAAAGAACACTATGGTGACATGGGTCATGTGGAATCTCATTTTGATCCATTTGGAGATAGTGTTAGTATCGGTGCAAGATAGGTGCACGGTTTGCGCCAAACGTACCATAGGCTCATAAATCGTTTTGGATGCACCCGATAGTACTCCTAGGTGACGAGGCTCAAGTGGATGCTTGTTTTGGTCTGCCTGGAGATAGAGCTAATCTTGACGCAAGATAGATGCATGGTTTCGTAGAACTTACCATAGACTCAGAAATCGTTTTGGACGCAGACGATGGTATGCCTAGGTGCTGAGGCTCAAGTGCATGCTCGTTTCGGTCCATTTGGAGATAGTGCTAACCTTGACGCAAGATAGGTGCATGATTTGCGTGGAACATACCATACCCTCAAAAATCGTTGTTGGATCCACCCGATGGATCCCCTAGGTGATGTTCGTCATGTGGAATATTGGTTTAGTCCATTTGGAGATAGTGTTAGTCCCAGTGCAAGATAGGTGCACGGTTTGCGCCAAACGTACCATAGGTTCAGAAATCGTTTTGGACGCACCCGATGGTACTCCTAGGGGACGAGGCTCAAGTGGATGCTTGTTTCAGTCCGTTTGCAGATAGTGCTAACCTTGACGCATGATAGGTGCATGGTTTGCGCCGAACGTACCATAACCTCATAAATCGTTGTTGGACGCACTTGATGGATCCCCTAGGTGTCGTTGGTCATGTGGAATGTTGTTTCAGTCCATTTGGAGATAGTGTTAGTCACACTGCAGGATAGGGGCACGGTTTGCGCCAAACATACCATAGGCTCAGAAATCGTTTTGGCCGCACCCGATGGTACTCCTATGTAACGAGGCTCAAGTGGATGCTCGTTTTGGTCTATTTGCAGATAGAGCTAATCTTGACGCAAGATAGATGCATGGTTTCGCAGAACGTACAATAGGCTCAGAAATCGTTTTGTACGCACCCTATGGTACTCCTAGGTGACGAGGCTCAAGTAAATGATCGTTTTGGTCTATTTGGAAATAGTGCTACCTTGATGCAAAATAGGTGCACGGTTTGCGTCGAACGTACTATAGGCTCGAAAATCATTTTGGACACACCCGATAGAACACCTAGGTGATGTGGGTCATGTGGAATCTCATTTCGGTCCATTTGGAGATAGTGTTAGTATCAGTGCAAGATAGGTGCGCGGTTTGCGCTGAACGTACCATGAGCTCGAAAATCATTTTGGACACACCCAAAGAACACTATGGTGACATGGGTCATGTGGAATCTCATTTTGATCCATTTGGAGATAGTGTTAGTATCGGTGCAAGATAGGTGCACGGTTTGCGCCAAACGTACCATAGGCTCATAAATCGTTTTGGATGCACCCGATAGTACTCCTAGGTGACGAGGCTCAAGTGGATGCTTGTTTTGGTCTGCCTGGAGATAGAGCTAATCTTGACGCAAGATAGATGCATGGTTTCGTAGAACTTACCATAGACTCAGAAATCGTTTTGGACGCAGACGATGGTATGCCTAGGTGCTGAGGCTCAAGTGCATGCTCGTTTCGGTCCATTTGGAGATAGTGCTAACCTTGACGCAAGATAGGTGCATGGTTTGCGTGGAACATACCATACCCTCAAAAATCGTTGTTGGATCCACCCGTTGGATCCCCTAGGTGATGTTGGTCATGTGGAATGTTTTTTTAGTCTATTTGGAGATAGCGTTAGTCCTAGTGCAAGATAGGTGCACGGTTTGCGCCAAACGTACCATATGCTCAGAAATCGTTTTGGACGCACCCGATGGTACTCCTAGGGGACGAGGCTCAAGTGGATGCTTGTTTCGGTCCGTTTGCAGATAGTGCTAAACATGACGTAAGATAGGTGCATGGTTTGCGCCAAACGTACCATAACCTCATAAATCGTTGATGGACGCACCTGATGGATCCCCTAGGTGTCGTTGGTCACGTGGAATGTTGTTTCAGTCCATTTGGAGATGGTGTTAGTCACACTGCAGGATAGGTGCACGGTTTGCGCCAAACATACCATAGGCTCAGAAATTACTTTGGACGCACCCGATGGTACTCCTAGGTAACGAGGCTCAAGTGGATGCTCGTTTAGGTCTGTTTGCAGATAGAGCTAATCTTGACGCAAGATAGATGTATGGTTTCGCAGAACGTACAATAGGCTCAGAAATCATTTTGTATGCACCCTATGGTACTCCTAGGTGACGAGGCTCAAGTGGATGATCGTTTTGGTCTATTTGGAAATAGTGCTACCTTGATGCAAAATAGGTGCACGGTTTGCGTCGAACGTACCATAGGCTCGAAAATCATTTTGGACACACCCGATCGAACACCTAGGTGATGTGGGTCAAGTTGAGTCTCATTTCAGTCCATTTGGATATAGTGTTAGTATCAGTGATGCATCCGGCCCGGGTGGGGTTGGCCGAGGCCTAATAAATTAAGGTTGCCCGGACCCTAACAGTTCTTATGCACACCCACTCGGGGAAAGGCCCAATATCCCTAAAAGACTAGTCTGATAGGGGAAGGGTGGCTCTCTCTTTTAAGGTGGCTTCCTCCTCCCAAGCTAAGCAAGGTGGGATTATTCAGAGGCTCACACGGTCGCCGCCCGACTACAACTAGGCCACTTGGCCTTTTTTTGTTGCGTCTTTGCCAGCGGGTAATAGTGGAGGATGTCCTCATCATTCCCACCCCCTTAAACAAGGGCCCAGCTCTGATACCAAATGATGCATCCGGCCTAGGTGGGGTTGGCCGAGGCCTAATAAATTAAGGTTGCCCGGACCCCAACAGTTCTTATGCACACCCACTCGGGAAAAGGCCCAATATCCCTAAAAGACTAGTCTGATAGGGGAAGGGTGGCTCTCTCTTTTAAGGTGGCTTCCTCCTCCCAAGCTAAGCAAGGTGGGATTATTCAGAGGCTCACACGGTCGCCGCCCGACTACAACTAGGCCACTTGGCCTTTTTTTGTTGTGTCTTTGCCAGCGGGTAATAGTGGAGGATGTCCTCATCAATCAGTGCAAGATAGGTGCACGGTTTGCGCCGAACGTTCCATGAGCTCGAAAATCATTTTGGACACACCCGAAGAACACCTTGGTGACATGGGCATGTGGAATCTCATTTCGATCCGTTTGAAGATAGTGTTAGTATCGGTGCAAGATAGGTGCACGGTTTGCACCAATCGTACCATAGGCTCATAAATCATTTTGGATGCACCCGATGGTACTCCTAGGTGACGAGGCTCAAGTGGATGCTCGTTTTAGTCTGTTTGGAGATAGGGCTAATATTGACACAAGATAGATGCATGGTTTCGCAGAACGTACCATAGGCTCAGAAAATCATTTTGGACGCACACGATGGTACTCCTAGGTGTTGAGGCTCAAGTGGATGCTAGTTTTGGTCCATTTGGAGATAGTGCTAACCTTGACGCATGATAGGTGCATGGTTTGTGTCGAACATACCATACCCTCGAAAATCGTTGTTGGATGCACACAATGGATCCCCTAGGTGATGTTGGTCATGTGGAATGTTGTTTTACTCCATTTGGAGATAGTGTTAGTCCCAGTGCAAGATAGGAGCACGGTTTGCGCCAAACGTACCATAGGCTCAGAAATCGTTTTGGACGCACCCGATGGTACTCCTAGGTGACGAGGCTCAAGTGGATGATCGTTTTGCTCTATTTGGAAATAGTGGTAACTTGATGCAAAATGGGTGCACGGTTTGCGTTGAACGTACCATAGGCTCGAAAATCATTTTGGACACACCCGATAGAACACCTAGGTGATGTGGGTCATGTGGAATCTCATTTCGGTCCATTTGGAGATAGTGTTAGTATCAGTGCAAGATAGGTGCGCGGTTTGCGCTGAACGTACCATGAGCTCGAAAATCATTTTGGACACACCCGAAGAACACTATGGTGACATTGGTCATGTGGAATCTCATTTTGATCCGTTTGGAAATAGTGTTAGTATCGGTGCAAGATAGGTGCACGGTTTGCGCCAAACGTACCATAGGCTCATAAATCGGTTTGGATGCACCCGATGGTACTCCTAGGTGACGAGGCTCAAGTGGATGCTCATTTTGGTCTGTCTGGAGATAGAGCTAATCTTGACGCAAGATAGATGCATGGTTTCGCAGAACCTACCATAGGCTCAGAAATCGTTTTGGACGCACACGATGGTACGCCTAGGTGCTGAGGCTCAAGTGGATGCTCGTTTCGGTCCATTTGGAGATAGTGCTAACCTTGACGCAAGATAGGTGCATGGTTTGCGTGGAACATACCATACCCTCAAAAATCATTGTTGGATCCACCCGATGGATCCCCTAGGTGATGTTGGTCATGTGGATTGTTGTTTTAGTCCATTTGGAGATAGTGTTAGTCCCAGTGCACGATAGGTGCACGGTTTGCGCCAAACGTACCATAGGCTCAGAAATCGTTTTGGACGCACCCGATGGTATTCCTAGGGGACGAGGCTCAAGTGGATGCTTGTTTCAGTCCGTTTGCAGATAGTGCTAACCTTGACGCAAGATAGGTGCATGGTTGGCGCCGAACGTACCATAACCTCATAAATCGTTGTTGGACGCACCTGATGGATCCCCAAGGTGTCGTTGGTCATGTGGAATGTTGTTTCAGTCCATTTGGAGATAGTGTTAGTCACACTGCAGGATAGGTGCACGGTTTGCGCCAAACGGTATATAGGCTCAGAAATCATTTTGGACGCACCCGATGGTAATCCTAGGTAACGAGGCTCAAGTGGATGCTCGTTTAGGTCTGTTTGCAGATAGAGCTAATCTTGACGCAAGATAGATGCATGGTTTCGCAGAACGTACAATAGGCTCAGAAATCATTTTGTACGCACCCTATGGTACTCCTAGGTGACGAGGCTCAAGTGGATGATCGTTTTGGTCTATTTGGAAATAGTGCTACCTTGATGCAAAATAGGTGCACGGTTTGCGTCGAACGTACCATAGGCTCGAAAATCATTTTGGACACACCCGATAGAACACCTAGGTGATGTGGGTCATGTGGAGTCTCATTTTCGGTCCATTTGGATATAGTGTTAGTATCAGTACAAGATAGGTGCACGGTTTGCGCCGAACGTTCCATGAGCTCGAAAATCATTTTGGACACACCCAAAGAACACCTTGGTGACATGGGTCATGTGGAATCTCATTTCGATCCTTTTGAAGATAGTGTTAGTATCGGTGCAAGATAGGTGCACTGTTTGCACCAAACGTATCATAGGCTCATAAATCATTTTGGATGCACCCGATGGTACTCCTAGGTGATGAGGCTCAAGTGGATGCTCGTTTTAGTCTGTTTGGAGATAGGGCTAATCTTGACGCAAGATAGATGCATGGTTTTGCAGAATGTACCATAGGCTCAGAAAATCATTTTTGACGCACACGATGTTACTCCTAGGTGTTGAGGCTCAAGTGGATGCTCATTTTGGTCCATGTGGAGATAGTGCTAACCTTGACGCATGATAGGTGCATGGTTTGTGTCGAACATACCATACCCTCGAAAATCATTGTTGGATGCACACAATGGATCCCCTAGGTTATGTTGGTCATGTGGAATGTTGTTTTACTCCATTTGGAGATAGTGTTAGTCCCAGTGCAAGATAGGTGCACGGTTTACGCCAAACATACCATAGGCTCAGAAATCGTTTTGGACGCACCCGATGGTACTCCTAGGTGACGAGGCTCAAGTGGATGATCGTTTTGGTCTATTTGGAAATAGTGGTAACTTGATGCAAAATAGGTGCACGGTTTGCGTTGAACGTACCATAGGCTCGAAAATCATTTTAGACACACCCGATAGAACACCTAGGTGATGTGGGTCATGTGGAATCTCATTTCGGTCCATTTGGAGATAGTGTTAGTATCAGTGCAAGATAGGTGCGCGGTTTGCGCTGAACGTACCATGAGCTCAAAAATCATTTTGGACACACCCAAAGAACACTATGGTGACATGGGTCATGTGGAATCTCATTTTGATCCATTTGGAGATAGTGTTAGTATCGGTGCAAGATAGGTGCACGGTTTGCGCCAAACGTACCATAGGCTCATAAATCGTTTTGGATGCACCCGATAGTACTCCTAGGTGACGAGGCTCAAGTGGATGCTTGTTTTGGTCTGCCTGGAGATAGAGCTAATCTTGACGCAAGATAGATGCATGGTTTCGTAGAACTTACCATAGACTCAGAAATCGTTTTGGACGCAGACGATGGTATGCCTAGGTGCTGAGGCTCAAGTGCATGCTCGTTTCGGTCCATTTGGAGATAGTGCTAACCTTGACGCAAGATAGGTGCATGGTTTGCGTGGAACATACCATACCCTCAAAAATCGTTGTTGGTTCCACCTGATGGATCCCCTAGGTGATGTTCGTCATGTGGAATGTTGGTTTAGTCCATTTGGAGATAGTGTTAGTCCCAGTGCAAGATAGGTGCACGGTTTGCGCCAAACGTACCATAGGCTCAGAAATCGTTTTGGACGCACCCGATGGTACTCCTAGGGGACGAGGCTCAAGTGGATGCTTGTTTCAGTCCGTTTGCAGATAGTGCTAACCTTGACGCATGATAGGTGCATGGTTTGCGCCGAACGTACCATAACCTCATAAATCGTTGTTGGACGCACTTGATGGATCCCCTAGGTGTCGTTGGTCATGTGGAATGTTGTTTCAGTCCATTTGGAGATAGTGTTAGTCACACTGCAGGATAGGGGCACAGTTTGCGCCAAACATACCATAGGCTCAGAAATCGTTTTGGACGCACCCGATGGTACTCCTAGGTGACGAGGCTCAAGTGGATGATCGTTTTGGTCTATTTGGAAATAGTGGTAACTTGATGCAAAATAGGTGCACGGTTTGCGTTGAACGTACCATAGGCTCGAAAATCATTTTAGACACACCCGATAGAACACCTAGGTGATGCGGGTCATGTGGAATCTCATTTCGGTCCATTTGGAGATAGTGTTAGTATCAGTGCAAGATAGGTGCGCGGTTTGCGCTGAACGTACCATGAGCTCGAAAATCATTTTGGACACACCCAAAGAACACTATGGTGACATGGGTCATGTGGAATCTCATTTTGATCCATTTGGAGATAGTGTTAGTATCGGTGCAAGATAGGTGCACGGTTTGCGCCAAACGTACCATAGGCTCATAAATCGTTTTGGATGCACCCGATAGTACTCCTAGGTGACGAGGCTCAAGTGGATGCTTGTTTTGGTCTGCCTGGAGATAGAGCTAATCTTGACGCAAGATAGATGCATGGTTTCGTAGAACTTACCATAGACTCAGAAATCGTTTTGGACGCAGACGATGGTATGCCTAGGTGCTGAGGCTCAAGTGCATGCTCGTTTCGGTCCATTTGGAGATAGTGCTAACCTTGACGCAAGATAGGTGCATGATTTGCGTGGAACATACCATACCCTCAAAAATCGTTGTTGGATCCACCCGATGGATCCCTTAGGTGATGTTCGTCATGTGGAATATTGGTTTAGTCCATTTGGAGATAGTGTTAGTCCCAGTGCAAGATAGGTGCACGGTTTGCGCCAAACGTACCATAGGCTCAGAAATCGTTTTGGACGCACCCGATGGTACTCCTAGGGGACGAGGCTCAAGTGGATGCTTGTTTCAGTCCGTTTGCAGATAGTGCTAACCTTGACGCATGATAGGTGCATGGTTTGCGCCGAACGTACCATAACCTCATAAATCGTTGTTGGACGCACTTGATGGATCCCCTAGGTGTCGTTGGTCATGTGGAATGTTGTTTCAGTCCATTTGGAGATAGTGTTAGTCACACTGCAGGATAGGGGCACGGTTTGCGCCAAACATACCATAGGCTCAGAAATCGTTTTGGCCGCACCCGATGGTACTCCTATGTAACGAGGCTCAAGTGGATGCTCGTTTTGGTCTATTTGCAGATAGAGCTAATCTTGACGCAAGATAGATGCATGGTTTCGCAGAACGTACAATAGGCTCAGAAATCGTTTTGTACGCACCCTATGGTACTCCTAGGTGACGAGGCTCAAGTAAATGATCGTTTTGGTCTATTTGGAAATAGTGCTACCTTGATGCAAAATAGGTGCACGGTTTGCGTCGAACGTACTATAGGCTCGAAAATCATTTTGGACACACCCGATAGAACACCTAGGTGATGTGGGTCATGTGGAATCTCATTTCGGTCCATTTGGAGATAGTGTTAGTATCAGTGCAAGATAGGTGCGCGGTTTGCGCTGAACGTACCATGAGCTCGAAAATCATTTTGGACACACCCAAAGAACACTATGGTGACATGGGTCATGTGGAATCTCATTTTGATCCATTTGGAGATAGTGTTAGTATCGGTGCAAGATAGGTGCACGGTTTGCGCCAAACGTACCATAGGCTCATAAATCGTTTTGGATGCACCCGATAGTACTCCTAGGTGACGAGGCTCAAGTGGATGCTTGTTTTGGTCTGCCTGGAGATAGAGCTAATCTTGACGCAAGATAGATGCATGGTTTCGTAGAACTTACCATAGACTCAGAAATCGTTTTGGACGCAGACGATGGTATGCCTAGGTGCTGAGGCTCAAGTGCATGCTCGTTTCGGTCCATTTGGAGATAGTGCTAACCTTGACGCAAGATAGGTGCATGGTTTGCGTGGAACATACCATACCCTCAAAAATCGTTGTTGGTTCCACCCGATGGATCCCCTAGGTGATGTTCGTCATGTGGAATGTTGGTTTAGTCCATTTGGAGATAGTGTTAGTCCCAGTGCAAGATAGGTGCACGGTTTGCGCCAAACGTACCATAGGCTCAGAAATCGTTTTGGACGCACCCGATGGTACTCCTAGGGGACGAGGCTCAAGTGGATGCTTGTTTCAGTCCGTTTGTAGATAGTGCTAACCTTGACGCATGATAGGTGCATGGTTTGCGCCAAACGTACCATAACCTCATAAATCGTTGTTGGACGCACTTGATGGATCCCCTAGGTGTCGTTGGTCATGTGGAATGTTGTTTCAGTCCATTTGGAGATAGTGTTAGTCACACTGCAGGATAGGGGCACAGTTTGCGCCAAACATACCATAGGCTCAGAAATCGTTTTGGACGCACCCGATGGTACTCCTAGGTGACGAGGCTCAAGTGGATGATCGTTTTGGTCTATTTGGAAATAGTGGTAACTTGATGCAAAATAGGTGCACGGTTTGCGTTGAACGTACCATAGGCTCGAAAATCATTTTAGACACACCCGATAGAACACCTAGGTGATGTGGGTCATGTGGAATCTCATTTCGGTCCATTTGGAGATAGTGTTAGTATCAGTGCAAGATAGGTGCGCGGTTTGCGCTGAACGTACCATGAGCTCGAAAATCATTTTGGACACACCCAAAGAACACTATGGTGACATGGGTCATGTGGAATCTCATTTTGATCCATTTGGAGATAGTGTTAGTATCGGTGCAAGATAGGTGCACGGTTTGCGCCAAACGTACCATAGGCTCATAAATCGTTTTGGATGCACCCGATAGTACTCCTAGGTGACGAGGCTCAAGTGGATGCTTGTTTTGGTCTGCCTGGAGATAGAGCTAATCTTGACGCAAGATAGATGCATGGTTTCGTAGAACTTACCATAGACTCAGAAATCGTTTTGGACGCAGACGATGGTATGCCTAGGTGCTGAGGCTCAAGTGCATGCTCGTTTCGGTCCATTTGGAGATAGTGCTAACCTTGACGCAAGATAGGTGCATGATTTGCGTGGAACATACCATACCCTCAAAAATCGTTGTTGGATCCACCCGATGGATCCCTTAGGTGATGTTCGTCATGTGGAATATTGGTTTAGTCCATTTGGAGATAGTGTTAGTCCCAGTGCAAGATAGGTGCACGGTTTGCGCCAAACGTACCATAGGCTCAGAAATCGTTTTGGACGCACCCGATGGTACTCCTAGGGGACGAGGCTCAAGTGGATGCTTGTTTCAGTCCGTTTGCAGATAGTGCTAACCTTGACGCATGATAGGTGCATGGTTTGCGCCGAACGTACCATAACCTCATAAATCGTTGTTGGACGCACTTGATGGATCCCCTAGGTGTCGTTGGTCATGTGGAATGTTGTTTCAGTCCATTTGGAGATAGTGTTAGTCACACTGCAGGATAGGGGCACGGTTTGCGCCAAACATACCATAGGCTCAGAAATCGTTTTGGCCGCACCCGATGGTACTCCTATGTAACGAGGCTCAAGTGGATGCTCGTTTTGGTCTATTTGCAGATAGAGCTAATCTTGACGCAAGATAGATGCATGGTTTCGCAGAACGTACAATAGGCTCAGAAATCGTTTTGTACGCACCCTATGGTACTCCTAGGTGACGAGGCTCAAGTAAATGATCGTTTTGGTCTATTTGGAAATAGTGCTACCTTGATGCAAAATAGGTGCACGGTTTGCGTCGAACGTACTATAGGCTCGAAAATCATTTTGGACACACCCGTTAGAACACCTAGGTGATGTGGGTCATGTGGAATCTCATTTCGGTCCATTTGGAGATAGTGTTAGTATCAGTGCAAGATAGGTGCGCGGTTTGCGCTGAACGTACCATGAGCTCGAAAATCATTTTGGACACACCCAAAGAACACTATGGTGACATGGGTCATGTGGAATCTCATTTTGATCCATTTGGAGATAGTGTTAGTATCGGTGCAAGATAGGTGCACGGTTTGCGCCAAACGTACCATAGGCTCATAAATCGTTTTGGATGCACCCGATAGTACTCCTAGGTGACGAGGCTCAAGTGGATGCTTGTTTTGGTCTGCCTGGAGATAGAGCTAATCTTGACGCAAGATAGATGCATGGTTTCGTAGAACTTACCATAGACTCAGAAATCGTTTTGGACGCAGACGATGGTATGCCTAGGTGCTGAGGCTCAAGTGCATGCTCGTTTCGGTCCATTTGGAGATAGTGCTAACCTTGACGCAAGATAGGTGCATGGTTTGCGTGGAACATACCATACCCTCAAAAATCGTTGTTGGATCCACCCGATGGATCCCCTAGGTGATGTTCGTCATGTGGAATGTTGGTTTAGTCCATTTGGAGATAGTGTTAGTCCCAGTGCAAGATAGGTGCACGGTTTGCGCCAAACGTACCATAGGTTCAGAAATCGTTTTGGACACACCCGATGGTACTCCTAGGGGACGAGGCTCAAGTGGATGCTTGTTTCAGTCCGTTTGCAGATAGTGCTAACCTTGACGCATGATAGGTGCATGGTTTGCGCCGAACGTACCATAACCTCATAAATCGTTGTTGGACGCACTTGATGGATCCCCTAGGTGTCGTTGGTCATGTGGAATGTTGTTTCAGTCCATTTGGAGATAGTGTTAGTCACACTACAGGATAGGGGCATGGTTTGCGCCAAACATACCATAGGCTCAGAAATCGTTTTGGCCGCACCCGATGGTACTCCTATGTAACGAGACTCAAGTGGATGCTCGTTTTGGTCTATTTGCAGATAGAGCTAATCTTGACGCAAGATAGATGCATGGTTTCGCAGAACGTACAATAGGCTCAGAAATCGTTTTGTACGCACCCTATGGTACTCCTAGGTGACGAGGCTCAAGTAAATGATCGTTTTGGTCTATTTGGAAATAGTGCTACCTTGATGCAAAATAGGTGCATGGTTTGCGTCGAACGTACTATAGGCTCGAAAATCATTTTGGACACACCCGATAGAACACCTAGGTGATGTGGGTCATGTGGAATCTCATTTTGGTCCATTTGGATATAGTGTCAGTATCAGTGCAACATAGGTGCACGGTTTGCGCCGAGCTTTCGTTGAGCTCGAAAATCATTTTAGACACACCCGAAGAACACCTTGGTCACATGGGTCATGTGGAATCTCATTTCGAACCGTTTAGAGATAGTTTTAGTATCGGTGCAAGATAGGTGCATGGTTTACACCAAACGTACCATAGGCTCATAAATCGTTTTGGATGCACCCGATGGTACTCCTAGGTGATGAGGCTCAAGTGGATGCTCGTTTCGGTCTGTTTGGAGATAGGGCTAATCTTGACGCAAGATAGATGCATGGTTTCGCAGAATGTACCATAGGCTTAGAAATAATTTTGGACGCACATGATGGTACTCCTAGGTGTTGAGGCTCAAGTGGATGCTCATTTCGGTCCATCTGGAGATAGTTGATATGAACCCACTAGGGTGAATCCTGATCTTTCGATGAGAGAAGGTGGATAACTTGATTTGGGGATGGAGATGACGTTCACGGCCCGACTATAACCATCCAAGGATGCTGCGCCTTAGCAACCGATACACCACCTCCAATAGCCGTCGCGATCTTGTGGAACACGATCAACCAAACCACTAGGGTAATTCCTGCAAGCAATCGAGGAACAAGCAAGAACAAGTAGAACAAGCAACTCAATTGCAAATATGGAGATGAAAACCAATCTGAAATCACAAAGTTGGGGTTCTGAATCGAGTAGAATGGATGGTCTAGTCGACACACGCGTCTACAAGGAAGTAGCAATGGCTAAACTTTCAACAAAACAAAACCCCCATCTGTTTGTGGCGGCTCTAATCCTTATTAATACCTAGGGGAACGACCAAGGGGGTGTTGGGGTCGTTCTCCAACCCTAGGACACGTCCCTAATGAACCCAACTTGATACATGGGCCATCAGCCCAAAATAGGGTGACACAGCACCAAAGGCAGAAAAGGCCCCGGCGTTGAAACGACGATTGCGGAAGCATTGGATAAGATATAGCCATGGGTCCAGATCCGTTGGAAAATAGACTTGATAAGCTTTCCAAAAAGTGCTAGAACGTCCCAATCCGAGTCCGTATGCGACCGTGGTGAACATCACAAGTTGGAGCTGTCCTGGAGTCCGAATCCAGCCCCAAAACGTATTGGATTTGATCTCTTTCTTTCCTTGGACCAAAAGTGACGTGGTGTCCAGGTGGAGGACGTTGGGAATACTTGGACTTGGTCCCCAATCAACTTCATTAACCTTCCATGCTTTCCATATGCAATCAAACCTTTTCTTGATCCATGTAAGTAATTCTGAAAATGAAAATATACACATTTTATGGTGGAGCACCAATTCATCAAATGCATCAATGATAAGCCTCATATAGAATGGTTGCACCTTTGGTATAGAAGTGGTTGACATGGTCATATTTGAGCCAATGATGTCCTCATCATTCTCCCCTTCTTGATAGCAAACCGTCCTCGGTTTGACCTTTGTTGGAGGATGTGTTGTAGGTAAAAGTGAACCGTGCTCCCCTTCTTGATATTTATCCTGTTGCATTTGGGAAAAACTAGAAAAACTTTGCAAAACATCATTAGTGTTAGTGCAGCCCTCAATTTGATCATGGTATTGTGGCCCAAAAGGATATTTCAGATTAGAGCAAATATAAACTTTATGCACCAAATATTCTCCTTTGTTGTCATATTTGCCAATTGCATGAAGCGAACAATGATTAAAACTTGGCAAAATAGAATCAAATTTAAGTTTCTCTTTTAGACAATTTAGATTACACAGAATATCAAATTCAATATAACCCAAAGTATTTAAAGAGGACAACAAATTCAGTTCATCTTGTGCACATGTAATAGGATGAAAAAGCTTATCTTCAGCACATTTGTATGGTTCCAAACCAAAAGTATCACACTTATTTGCTACTTGTGGCATAGGAATAAAAGAATCATCAACACACAACTCCTCTTTATCACAAGGAACCACGAGTAATTCATTTTGTGACAAAGGAAAATCAGTAGTGGGTTCCACTATTTGTTGCTCTTCATTAGCATGCAGAGTGGACAAATTTTGGACATTATGGGTCACATCATTCTGGCAAGTATTCACAGATAATAGAATCTCTTTTTCAGCATTGAGAGCCAGACAAAACAATTGACCAATATGGCAATATGATTTGCTAATTAATAAGGTTCGAATTTTAGAATTGAGCCCTTTCATGAATCTACTCATAACATCTTCCATGCATTCATCCAATCCACCAAACATGATACAAATCTTAAAATTATGGTAGTATTGTTTCACAGTCTTGCTACCCTGCTTCAAGTTGTCTAATTTTGCAAGCAAATAATCAACATAATATGCAGGAACGAATGCATCTCTAAAAAGAAATTTGAAGTCTTTCCAAGATTCTAGAACTTTGATGTGCCTACAAATGTGTTTCCATTCTAGCAAAGCATATTCAATCAAAATATTAGAGGCAATACAAATCTTTTGTTTCTCGGATAGGTCATGCTCATCAAATTCATTATCTACTTTTAACTCCCAATCAATGTAAGCTTGAGGATCAAACCTACCATCATATAATGGCAAGTGTTGAATGACATCCTGAATATGAGGGTCTAGTTTCAATAGCTCAAAAATCTCCATATCACCTGCCATGATTAGTAGAAAACAAGAAACACAAAAATAATATGTATCCTCCTATCAACTACTAGGATGTGTCAGATGTAATTCTCTCAAACTCAACTTGTTAAAACAAGCCCTTACAAGTTCTTACCAAGCCAAACAGGAGGTGACGGCAACCAACAAGTCTACAACCATGGAGTGAAGTGTATCGGTGCCGCAACAACAACACCTGTCAAGCTGTAGTCGAAATATGTGGAGCTATAGGTGGGCTAAAGCAAGGAAGTACTAGAACCACGTTAGTTGCAAGCAAATTGAACAAACGCTCAACGACGTTATTATGCTGGTCCTAGGCTAGTACATGCTAGAGACGCGAGCCTGGACACAAACGAAGTCACTGAGCAGCAGCAAAGAAGGATCACAAGGACAGGAATAACAACAAAAGAAAAACTCTTCTCTTCTTCTTTCTCTTTCTTTTCTTTCTTTCTTTCTATCTTTCTTTTCTTTCTTTCTTTTCTTTCTTTCTGTCTTTTTTTTCTGTTTTTTCTTTCAACTAGCACAAAACTAAAATTTTGCAACAAGAAATAACAAGCTACGTACAGCAATTAAATGTTTCCTTGGGAAGGGTGATTCAGTAGCAAAGTGATGAGGACAAGTTAAGGTTTCCAGATTGTATTTAAACTCCCTATTCAGACTCCTGACAAAGGAAATATGGTGCTTTTGTTTTCAAGATAAAACAGGACTCCGAATCGAATTCTATCTTAATCTCGTTGGATTTCCTTTTTGTAGATGGAAATATGGACGTGGATGAAACCTCCAAGGACGTGGCTAGGATAATGGTGGTAAACAAAACAAAGGAATTTGAAAATCCACTCGGATTCCTAGAGAGAAACAAATAAACTCAAATCTGCGATGGTGACAGAAACATGACTAGAACTCAAAACTCTAAACGACTAGACGCTAAGACCAGCAACTTGCACGACGATGCAACCGTTAATTCAATAAGCCCTAACTAAGCAGTAATAGTATTAAGCTCAAAGGGGTTTTGGGATTATGAAGAACTAATCTACTAATTTTGTTTTGCCTTTTTCTGGACCATAGGAGATTAAAAACAACAAAGAACTAGAAGTCTCTCACCGATCAACCTTGCTCTGATACCAACTGATATGAACCCACTAGGGTGAATCCTGATCTTTCGATGAGAGAAGGTGGATAACTCGATTTGGGGATGGAGATGACGTTCACGGCCCGACTACAACCATCCAAGGATGCTGCGCCTTAGCAACCGATACACCACCTCCAATAGCCGTCGCGATCTTGTGGAACACGATCAACCAAACCACTAGGGTAATTCCTGCAAGCAATCGAGGAACAAGCAAGAACAAGTAGAACAAGCAACTCAATTGCAAATATGGAGATGAAAACCAATCTGAAATCACAAAGTTGGGGTTCTGAATCGAGTAGAATGGATGGTCTAGTCGACACACGCGTCTATAAGGAAGTAGCAATGGCTAAACTTTCAACAAAACAAAACCCCCATCTATTTGTGGCGGCTCTAATCCTTATTAATACCTAGGGGAATGACCAAGGGGGTGTTGGGGTCGTTCTCCAACCCTAGGACACGTCCCAAATGAACCCAACTTGATACATGGGCCATCAGCCCAAAATAGGGTGACACAGCACCAAAGGCAGAAAAGGCCCCGGCGTTGAAACGACGATTGCGGAAGCATTGGATAAGATATAGCCATGGGTCCATATCCGTTGGAAAATAGACTTGATAAGCTTTCCAAAAAGTGCTAGAACGTCCCAATCCGAGTCCGTATGCGACCGTGGTGAACATCACAAGTTGGAGCTGTCCTGGAGTCCGAATCCAGCCCCAAAACGTATTGGATTTGATCTCTTTCTTTCCTTGGACCAAAAGTGACGTGGTGTCCAGGTGGAGGACGTTGGGAATACTTGGACTTGGTCCCCAATCAACTTCATTAACCTTCCATGCTTTCCATATGCAATCAAACCTTTCCTTGATCCATGTAAGTAATTCTGAAAATGAAAATATACACATTTTATGGTGGAGCACCAATTCATCAAATGCATCAATGATAAGCCTCATATAGAATGGTTGCACCTTTGGTATAGAAGTGGTTGACATGGTCATATTTGAGCCAATGATGTCCTCATCATTCTCCCCTTCTTGATAGCAAACCGTCCTCGGTTTGACCTTTGTTGGAGGATGTGTTGTAGGTAAAAGTGAACCGTGCTCCCCTTCTTGATATTTATCCTGTTGCATTTGGGAAAAACTAGAAAAACTTTGCAAAACATCATTAGTGTTAGTGCAGCCCTCAATTTGATCATGGTATTGTGGCCCAAAAGGATATTTCAGATTAGAGCAAATATAAACTTTATGCACCAAATATTCTCCTTTGTTGTCATATTTGCCAATTGCATGAAGCGAACAATGATTAAAACTTGGCAAAATAGAATCAAATTTAAGTTTCTCTTTTAGACAATTTAGATTACACAGAATATCAAATTCAATATAACCCAAAGTATTTAAAGAGGACAACAAATTCAGTTCATCTTGTGCACATGTAATAGGATGAAAAAGCTTATCTTCAGCACATTTGTATG
Organism: Saccharum spontaneum; assembly: GCA_022457205.1. Lineage (NCBI taxonomy): Eukaryota > Viridiplantae > Streptophyta > Magnoliopsida > Poales > Poaceae > Saccharum > Saccharum spontaneum. Next base: position 29,956,553 of record CM039617.1, on the reverse strand, counting down.
GTTCCAAACCAAAAGTATCACACTTATTTGCTACTTGTGGCATAGGAATAAAAGAATCATCAACACACAACTCCTCTTTATCACAAGGAACCACGAGTAATTCATTTTGTGACAAAGGAAAATCAGTAGTGGGTTCCACTATTTGTTGCTCTTCATTAGCATGCAGAGTGGACAAATTTTGGACATTATGGGTCACATCATTCTGGCAAGTATTCACAGATAATAGAATCTCTTTTTCAGCATTGAGAGCCAGACAAAACAATTGACCAATATGGCAATATGATTTGCTAATTAATAAGGTTCGAATTTTAGAATTGAGCCCTTTCATGAATCTACTCATAACATCTTCCATGCATTCATCCAATCCACCAAACATGATACAAATCTTAAAATTATGGTAGTATTGTTTCACAGTCTTGCTACCCTGCTTCAAGTTGTCTAATTTTGCAAGCAAATAATCAACATAATATGCAGGAACGAATGCATCTCTAAAAAGAAATTTGAAGTCTTTCCAAGATTCTAGAACTTTGATGTGCCTACAAATGTGTTTCCATTCTAGCAAAGCATATTCAATCAAAATATTAGAGGCAATACAAATCTTTTGTTTCTCGGATAGGTCATGCTCATCAAATTCATTATCTACTTTTAACTCCCAATCAATGTAAGCTTGAGGATCAAACCTACCATCATATAATGGCAAGTGTTGAATGACATCCTGAATATGAGGGTCTAGTTTCAATAGCTCAAAAATCTCCATATCACCTGCCATGATTAGTAGAAAACAAGAAACACAAAAATAATATGTATCCTCCTATCAACTACTAGGATGTGTCAGATGTAATTCTCTCAAACTCAACTTGTTAAAACAAGCCCTTACAAGTTCTTACCAAGCCAAACAGGAGGTGACGGCAACCAACAAGTCTACAACCATGGAGTGAAGTGTATCGGTGCCGCAACAACAACACCTGTCAAGCTGTAGTCGAAATATGTGGAGCTATAGGTGGGCTAAAGCAAGGAAGTACTAGAACCACGTTAGTTGCAAGCAAATTGAACAAACGCTCAACGACGTTATTATGCTGGTCCTAGGCTAGTACATGCTAGAGACGCGAGCCTGGACACAAACGAAGTCACTGAGCAGCAGCAAAGAAGGATCACAAGGACAGGAATAACAACAAAAGAAAAACTCTTCTCTTCTTCTTTCTCTTTCTTTTCTTTCTTTCTTTCTATCTTTCTTTTCTTTCTTTCTTTTCTTTCTTTCTGTCTTTTTTTTCTGTTTTTTCTTTCAACTAGCACAAAACTAAAATTTTGCAACAAGAAATAACAAGCTACGTACAGCAATTAAATGTTTCCTTGGGAAGGGTGATTCAGTAGCAAAGTGATGAGGACAAGTTAAGGTTTCCAGATTGTATTTAAACTCCCTATTCAGACTCCTGACAAAGGAAATATGGTGCTTTTGTTTTCAAGATAAAACAGGACTCCGAATCGAATTCTATCTTAATCTCGTTGGATTTCCTTTTTGTAGATGGAAATATGGACGTGGATGAAACCTCCAAGGACGTGGCTAGGATAATGGTGGTAAACAAAACAAAGGAATTTGAAAATCCACTCGGATTCCTAGAGAGAAACAAATAAACTCAAATCTGCGATGGTGACAGAAACATGACTAGAACTCAAAACTCTAAACGACTAGACGCTAAGACCAGCAACTTGCACGACGATGCAACCGTTAATTCAATAAGCCCTAACTAAGCAGTAATAGTATTAAGCTCAAAGGGGTTTTGGGATTATGAAGAACTAATCTACTAATTTTGTTTTGCCTTTTTCTGGACCATAGGAGATTAAAAACAACAAAGAACTAGAAGTCTCTCACCGATCAACCTTGCTCTGATACCAACTGATATGAACCCACTAGGGTGAATCCTGATCTTTCGATGAGAGAAGGTGGATAACTCGATTTGGGGATGGAGATGACGTTCACGGCCCGACTACAACCATCCAAGGATGCTGCGCCTTAGCAACCGATACACCACCTCCAATAGCCGTCGCGATCTTGTGGAACACGATCAACCAAACCACTAGGGTAATTCCTGCAAGCAATCGAGGAACAAGCAAGAACAAGTAGAACAAGCAACTCAATTGCAAATATGGAGATGAAAACCAATCTGAAATCACAAAGTTGGGGTTCTGAATCGAGTAGAATGGATGGTCTAGTCGACACACGCGTCTATAAGGAAGTAGCAATGGCTAAACTTTCAACAAAACAAAACCCCCATCTATTTGTGGCGGCTCTAATCCTTATTAATACCTAGGGGAATGACCAAGGGGGTGTTGGGGTCGTTCTCCAACCCTAGGACACGTCCCAAATGAACCCAACTTGATACATGGGCCATCAGCCCAAAATAGGGTGACACAGCACCAAAGGCAGAAAAGGCCCCGGCGTTGAAACGACGATTGCGGAAGCATTGGATAAGATATAGCCATGGGTCCATATCCGTTGGAAAATAGACTTGATAAGCTTTCCAAAAAGTGCTAGAACGTCCCAATCCGAGTCCGTATGCGACCGTGGTGAACATCACAAGTTGGAGCTGTCCTGGAGTCCGAATCCAGCCCCAAAACGTATTGGATTTGATCTCTTTCTTTCCTTGGACCAAAAGTGACGTGGTGTCCAGGTGGAGGACGTTGGGAATACTTGGACTTGGTCCCCAATCAACTTCATTAACCTTCCATGCTTTCCATATGCAATCAAACCTTTCCTTGATCCATGTAAGTAATTCTGAAAATGAAAATATACACATTTTATGGTGGAGCACCAATTCATCAAATGCATCAATGATAAGCCTCATATAGAATGGTTGCACCTTTGGTATAGAAGTGGTTGACATGGTCATATTTGAGCCAATGATGTCCTCATCATTCTCCCCTTCTTGATAGCAAACCGTCCTCGGTTTGACCTTTGTTGGAGGATGTGTTGTAGGTAAAAGTGAACCGTGCTCCCCTTCTTGATATTTATCCTGTTGCATTTGGGAAAAACTAGAAAAACTTTGCAAAACATCATTAGTGTTAGTGCAGCCCTCAATTTGATCATGGTATTGTGGCCCAAAAGGATATTTCAGATTAGAGCAAATATAAACTTTATGCACCAAATATTCTCCTTTGTTGTCATATTTGCCAATTGCATGAAGCGAACAATGATTAAAACTTGGCAAAATAGAATCAAATTTAAGTTTCTCTTTTAGACAATTTAGATTACACAGAATATCAAATTCAATATAACCCAAAGTATTTAAAGAGGACAACAAATTCAGTTCATCTTGTGCACATGTAATAGGATGAAAAAGCTTATCTTCAGCACATTTGTATGGTTCCAAACCAAAAGTATCACACTTATTTGCTACTTGTGGCATAGGAATAAAAGAATCATCAACACACAACTCCTCTTTATCACAAGGAACCACGAGTAATTCATTTTGTGACAAAGGAAAATCAGTAGTGGGTTCCACTATTTGTTGCTCTTCATTAGCATGCAGAGTGGACAAATTTTGGACATTATGGGTCACATCATTCTGGCAAGTATTCACAGATAATAGAATCTCTTTTTCAGCATTGAGAGCCAGACAAAACAATTGACCAATATGGCAATATGATTTGCTAATTAATAAGGTTCGAATTTTAGAATTGAGCCCTTTCATGAATCTACTCATAACATCTTCCATGCATTCATCCAATCCACCAAACATGATACAAATCTTAAAATTATGGTAGTATTGTTTCACAGTCTTGCTACCCTGCTTCAAGTTGTCTAATTTTGCAAGCAAATAATCAACATAATATGCAGGAACGAATGCATCTCTAAAAAGAAATTTGAAGTCTTTCCAAGATTCTAGAACTTTGATGTGCCTACAAATGTGTTTCCATTCTAGCAAAGCATATTCAATCAAAATATTAGAGGCAATACAAATCTTTTGTTTCTCGGATAGGTCATGCTCATCAAATTCATTATCTACTTTTAACTCCCAATCAATGTAAGCTTGAGGATCAAACCTACCATCATATAATGGCAAGTGTTGAATGACATCCTGAATATGAGGGTCTAGTTTCAATAGCTCAAAAATCTCCATATCACCTGCCATGATTAGTAGAAAACAAGAAACACAAAAATAATATGTATCCTCCTATCAACTACTAGGATGTGTCAGATGTAATTCTCTCAAACTCAACTTGTTAAAACAAGCCCTTACAAGTTCTTACCAAGCCAAACAGGAGGTGACGGCAACCAACAAGTCTACAACCATGGAGTGAAGTGTATCGGTGCCGCAACAACAACACCTGTCAAGCTGTAGTCGAAATATGTGGAGCTATAGGTGGGCTAAAGCAAGGAAGTACTAGAACCACGTTAGTTGCAAGCAAATTGAACAAACGCTCAACGACGTTATTATGCTGGTCCTAGGCTAGTACATGCTAGAGACGCGAGCCTGGACACAAACGAAGTCACTGAGCAGCAGCAAAGAAGGATCACAAGGACAGGAATAACAACAAAAGAAAAACTCTTCTCTTCTTCTTTCTCTTTCTTTTCTTTCTTTCTTTCTATCTTTCTTTTCTTTCTTTCTTTTCTTTCTTTCTGTCTTTTTTTTCTGTTTTTTTCTTTCAACTAGCACAAAACTAAAATTTTGCAACAAGAAATAACAAGCTACGTACAGCAATTAAATGTTTCCTTGGGAAGGGTGATTCAGTAGCAAAGTGATGAGGACAAGTTAAGGTTTCCAGATTGTATTTAAACTCCCTATTCAGACTCCTGACAAAGGAAATATGGTGCTTTTGTTTTCAAGATAAAACAGGACTCCGAATCGAATTCTATCTTGATCTCGTTGGATTTCCTTTTTGTAGATGGAAATATGGACGTGGATGAAACCTCCAAGGACGTGGCTAGGATAATGGTGGTAAACAAAACAAAGGAATTTGAAAATCCACTCGGATTCCTAGAGAGAAACAAATAAACTCAAATCTGCGATGGTGACAGAAACATGACTAGAACTCGAAACTCTAAACGACTAGACGCTAAGACCAGCAACTTGCACGACGATGCAACCGTTAATTCAATAAGCCCTAACTAAGCAGTAATAGTATTAAGCTCAAAGGGGTTTTGGGATTATGAAGAACTAATCTACTAATTTTGTTTTGCCTTTTTCTGGACCATAGGAGATTAAAAACAACAAAGAACTAGAAGTCTCTCACCGATCAACCTTGCTCTGATACCAACTGATATGAACTCACTAGGGTGAATCCTGATCTTTCGATGAGAGAAGGTGGATAACTCGATTTGGGGATGGAGATGACGTTCACGGCCCGACTACAACCATCCAAGGATGCTGCGCCTTAGCAACCGATACACCACCTCCAATAGCCGTCGCGATCTTGTGGAACACGATCAACCAAACCACTAGGGTAATTCCTGCAAGCAATCGAGGAACAAGCAAGAACAAGTAGAACAAGCAACTCAATTGCAAATATGGAGATGAAAACCAATCTAAAATCACAAAGTTGGGGTTCTGAATCGAGTAGAACGGATGGTCTAGTCGACACACGCGTCTACAAGGAAGTAGCAATGGCTAAACTTTCAACAAAACAAAACCCCCATCTGTTTGTGGCGGCTCTAATCCTTATTAATACCTAGGGGAACGACCAAGGGGGTGTTGGGGTTGTTCTCCAACCCTAGGACACGTCCCTAATGAACCCAACTTGATACATGGGCCATCAGCCCAAAATAGGGTGACACAGCACCAAAGGCAGAAAAGGCCCCGGCGTTGAAACGACGATTACGGAAGCATTGGATAAGATATAGCCATGGGTCCAGATCCGTTGGAAAATAGACTTGATAAGCTTTCCAAAAAGTGCTAGAACGTCCCAATCCGAGTCCGTATGCGACCGTGGTGAACATCACAAGTTGGAGCTGTCCTGGAGTCCGAATCCAGCCCCAAAACGTATTGGATTTGATCTCTTTCTTTCCTTGGACCAAAAGTGACGTGGTGTCCAGGTGGAGGACGTTGGGAATACTTGGACTTGGTCCCCAATCAACTTCATTAACCTTCCATGCTTTCCATATGCAATCAAACCTTTCCTTGATCCATGTAAGTAATTCTGAAAATGAAAATATACACATTTTATGGTGGAGCACCAATTCATCAAATGCATCAATGATAAGCCTCGTATAGAATGGTTGCATCTTTGGTATAGAAGTGGTTGACATGGTCATATTTGAGCCAATGATGTCCTCATCAATAGTGCTAACCTTGACACAAGATAGGTGCATGGTTTGTGTCGAACATACCATACCCTTGAAAATCGTTGTTGGACGCACACGATGGATCCCCTAGGTGATGTTGGTCATGTGGAATGATGTTTTACTCCATTTGGAGATAGTGTTAGTCCAAGTGCAAGATAGGTGCACGGTTTGCGCCAAACATACCATAGGCTCAAAAATCGTTTTTGACGCACCCGATGGTACTCCTAGGGGATGAGGCTCAACTGGATGCTTGTTTCGGTCCGTTTGCAGATAGTGCTAACCTTGACGCAAGATAGGTGCATGGTTTGCGCCAAACGTACCATATGCTCAGAAATCGTTGTTGGACGCACCTAATTGATCCCCTAAGTGACGTTGGTCATGTAGAATGTTGTTTCAGTCCGTTTGGAGATAGTGTTAGTCTCACTGCAAGATAGGTGTACGGTTTGCACCAAACGTACCACAGGCTCATAAATCATTTCGGATGCACCCGATGGTACTCCTAGGTGATGAGGCTCAAGTGGATGCTCGTTTTAGACTATTTGGAGATAGGGCTAATCTTGGCGCAAGATAGATGCATGGTTTCGCAGAAGGTACCATAGTCTCAGAAATCGTTTTGGACGCACCCGATGGTACTCCTAGGTGCTGAGGCTCAAGTGGATGCTCGTTTCGGTCCATTTGGAGATAGTATTAATCTTGGTGCAAGATAGGTGCACGGTTTACGTCGAACATACCATATGCTCGAAAATTGTTGTTGGATGCACCCGATGGATCTCCAAGGTGAAATTGGTCATGTGGAATCTCGTCTCTGTCCATTTGGAGACAGTGTTAGTGTCAGTGCAAGATTGGTGCATGGTCTGCTCCAAACGTACCATAGGCTCAGAAATCATTTTGGACGCACCCGATGGTACTACTAGGGGACGATGCTCAATGGATGCTTGTTTCGGTCCGTTTGTAGATAGTGCTAACCTTGACATAAGATAGGTGCATGGTTCGCGCCGAACATACCATACGCTCAGAAATCGTTGTTGGACGCACCTGATGGATCCCCTTGGTGACGTTGGTCATGTGGAATGTTATTTCAGTCCATTTGGAGATAGTGTTAGTCTCACTTCAAGGTAGGTGCACGGTTTGCGCCAAACATACCATAGGCTCAGAAATCATTTTGGACGCACCCGATGGTACTCCTAGGTGACGATGCTCAAGTGGATGCTCGTTTAGGTCTATTTGCAGATAGAGCTAATCTTGACGCAAGATAGATGCATGGTTTCACAGAACGTACCATAGGCTCAGAAATCGTTTTGTACGCACCCTATGGTACTCCTAGGTGACGAGGCTCAAGTGGATGATCGTTTTGGTCTATTTGGAAATAGTTCTAACTTGATGCAAAATAGGTGCACGGTTTGCGTCGAACGTACCATAGGCTCGAAAATCATTTTGGACACACCCGTTAGAACACCTAGGTGATGTGGGTCATGTGGAATCTCATTTCGGTCCATTTGGATATAGTGTCAGTATCAGTGCAACATAGGCGCACGGTTTGCGCCGAGCGTTCCTTGAGCTCGAAAATCATTTTGGACACACCCGAAGAACACCTTGGTGGCGTGGGTCATGTGGAATCTCATTTCGAACTGTTTGGAGATAGTTTTAGTATCGGTGCAAGATAGGTGCACGGTTTGCACCAAACGTACCATAGGCTCATAAATCGTTTTGGATGCACCCGATGGTACTCCTAGGTGATGAGGCTCAAGTGGATGCTCGTTTCGGTCTGTTTAGAGATAGGGCTAATCTTGACGCAAGATAGATGCATGGTTTCGCAGAACGTACCATGGGCTCAGAAATCGTTTTGGACGCACATGATGGTACTCCTAGGTGTTGAGGCTCAAGTGGATGCTCGTTTCGGTCCATCTAGAGATAGTGCTAACCTTGACACAAGATAGGTGCATGATTTGTGTCGAACATACCATACCCTCGAAAATCGTTGTTGGACACACACGATGGATCCCCTAGGTGATGTTGGTCATGTGGAATGTTGTTTTACTCCATTTGGAGATAGTGTTAGTCCCAGTGCAAGATAGGTGCACGGTTTGCGCCAAACATACCATAGGCTCAGAAATCGTTTTGGACGCACCCGATGGTACTCCTAGGGGACGAGGCTCAAGTGGATGCTTGTTTCGGTCCGTTTGCAGATAGTGCTAACCTTGACGCAAGGTAGGTGCATGGTTTGCGCCGAACGTACCATATGCTCAGAAATCGTTGTTGCACGCACCTGATTGATCCCCTAAGTGACGTTGGTCATGTAGAATGTTGTTTTAGTCCGTTTGGGATAGTGTTAGTCTCACTGCAATATAGGTGCACGGTTTGCACCAAACGTACCATAGGCTCATAAATCGTTTGGGATGCACCCGATGGTACTCATGGGTGATGAGGCTCAAGTGGATGCTCGTTTTAGTCTATTTGGAGACAGGGCTAATCTTGGCGCAAGATAGATGCATGGTTTCGCAGAACGTACCATAGGCTCAGAAATCGTTTCGGATGCACCCGATGGTACTCCTAGGTGCTGAGGCTCAAGTGGATGCTCGTTTCGGTCCATTTGGAGATAGTATTAATCTTGGTGCAAGATAGGTGCACGGTTTGCGTCGAACATACCATATGCTCGAAATTGTTGTTGGATGCACCCGATGGATCTCCAAGGTGACATTGGTCATGTGGAATCTCGTCTCTGTCCATTTGGAGACAGTGTTAGTGTTAGTGCAAGATTGGTGCATGGTCTGCTCCAAACATACCATAGGCTCAGAAACCATTTTGGACGCACCTGATGGTACTCCTAGGTGATGAGGTGCAAGTGGATGCTTGTTTCGGTCTGTATGCAGATGGTGCTAACCTTGACGCAAGATAGCTGCATGGTTTGCATCGAACGTACTATTCATACAGAAATCGTTGTTGGACGCACCTGATGGATCCCCTAGGTGACGTTGGTCATGTGGAATATTGTTTCAGTCCATTTGGAGATAGTGTTAGTCTCACTGCAAGATAGGTGCACAGTTTGTACCAAATGTACCATAGGCTCAGAAATCGTTTGGACGCACCCGATGGTACTCCTAGGTGATGAGGCTCAAGTGGATGCTCGTTGTGTTCTGTTTGCTGATAGAGCAATCTAGACGCAAGATAGTTGCATGGTTTCGCAGAATGTACCATAGGCTTAGAAATCGTTTTGGACGCACCCGATGGTACTCCTAGGTGACGAGGCTCATGTGGATGATTATTTTGGTCTATTTGGAAATAGTGCTAACTTGATGCAAAATAGGTGTATGGTTTGCGTCGAACGTACCATAGGCTCGAAAATCATTTTGGACACACCCGATAGAACAACTAGGTGATGTGGGTCATGTGGAGTCTCATTTTGGTCCTTTTGGATATAGTGTTAGTATCAGTGCAACATAGGCGCACGGTTTGCGCCGAACGTTCCATGAGCTCAAAAATCATTTTGGACACATCCGAAGAACACCTTGGTGACATAAGTCATGTGGAATCTCATTTCGATCCGTTTGGAGATAGTATTAGTATCGATGCAAGATAGGTCCACGGTTTGCACCAAACGTACCATAGGCTCATAAATCGTTTTGGATGCACCCGATGGTACTCCTAGGTGATGAGGCTCAAGTGGATGCTCGTTTCGGTCTGTTTGGAGATGGGGCTAATCTTGACGCAAGATAGATGCATGGTTTCGCAGAACGTACCATAGGCTCAGAAATCGTTTTGGACGCACATGATGGTACTCCTAGGTGTTGAGGCTCAAGTGGATGCTCGTTTCGGTCCATCTAGAGATAGTGCTAACCTTGACACAAGATAGGTGCATGATTTGTGTCGAACATAGCATACCCTCAAAAATCGTTGTTGGACGCACATGATGGATCCCCTAGGTGATGTTGGTCATGTGGAATGATGTTTTACTCCATTTGGAGATAGTGTTAGTCCCAGTGCAAGATAGGTGCACGGTTTGCGCCAAACGTACCATAGGCTCAGAAATCGTTTTGGACGCACCCGATGGTACTCCTAGGGGATGAGGCTCAAGTGGATGCTTGTTTCGGTCCGTTTGCATATAGTGCCAACCTTGACGTAAGGTAGGTGCATGGTTTGCGCGGAACGTACCATATGCTCAGAAATCGTTGTTGGACGCACCTGATTGATCCCCTAAGTGACGTTTGATGAGGACATCAACACCGATCATACATCCACGCCGTCCACGCCGACACCTGCTGGTCCTATTACCCGTGCTCGTGCTCGAACACTTAATCATCAAGTGAGTTCCTTCTTGAGCTCTTATCCATCCTGTTTAGATCTTGGAGACACGTGCACTCTTGTTTTGATTAGGAATCAAGGAGAAGACCGAAAGGGAAAAGGACTCGCGTAGGCTGGATTCGGACTGCAGCACACCTCCAAATTGTGACGGCCGCCACGGTTACATACGGAGTCGGATTGGGGTGATTCTGGACTTGTTGGAAAGCTAATAAAGTCTACTTTCATACGGATCTGACCTCATACTCATATCTGCTCAGAAACGGCGTCAACAGTCCAAAAATCACCGAGAGGTCTATTCTGTCCAGGGTGCTGCGCCACCTTAAGTTAGCCCAATGGGCTTGTATCTTTTAGAGTCCAGTAGGGACGCGTCCTAGGGTTGGAGCACGACCCAAACTCTCTTGTGGTCGTCCTCCACACATTATATACCCCTTAGCCGCCACCAGGAACACTTGGGTTTTGTTTAGATCAAGTTTAGCCTTTGCTACTTGCTTGTAGGCGCGTGTGCTGATCCAGCCACCCGTCTCCTTGTCTTCAGAACTCCACTCATAATAAGATTCAGTTTGAGGTTTTCAATTTCATCTTGCAAATTCAGTGCTTGTTTCCTTGTTCTTGCTAGTTCTTCGATTGCTTGCAGGACGGGAGCCCTAGTGGCTGGTTGTCGCGCTCCACAAGATCGGGACAGCCTTTGGAGGTGGTGTATCGGTTGCTAAGGCGCGGTCTTGGAAGGCTGTAGTCGGGCCGTGAACGTCATCTCCATCCACCAAATCGAGTGATCTCACGCCTCTCATCGAAAGATCGTCCATAAACCCTAGCGGGTTCTTATCAGTTGGTAATCAGAGCAAGGTTGATCGGTGAGAGACTTCTAGTTCTTTGCTGTTTTTATTTTTCCTACAGTCCAAAAAAAAGCCAAAAAAAAAGTAGATTAGTTTCCTACAATCCTATAGACTTTTGGGCCGTGGCTAGTGCTACCTAGTTAGGGCTTGTTGAGTCGTCGGTTGCATCGGTTGTGTCAAGTTGCTGGTCTTAGTTTTAGTCCTTTAGAGTTTCGAGTTCTTGTCACGTTCTATCACAACACACGCTATCATATAGTCTCTCTGTTGGCCGAATCCAAGTAGGGTTTGAAGTTTGAATCGGACAAGGAATCGGCTGTTCCTCTCTGTTGGCCGAATCCAAGTAGGTTTTCAAGTTTGAGTCGGATCAAGGAATCAGGTATTCCTCGCTGTTGGCCAAGTCCGAGTAGAATTGGAAGTTCCAATCAGACGAGGAATCAGTTCACCCTGTGCTACAAATATCAAACGAACCACGCAGCAAGTATTCATATCTTTTTTTTACCGGAATACCCCTGCCCTTTTGGAAAAAGTGTGTGTGCTGAGTTGCTCTTTGGGAGTGTTCTTGTTCATATAATCAGTTTTGAGTGCCCCTGAAAAAAAAAAGAAAAAGAAAAAAAAAAGAAAAAAAAAAGAAAAAAAAAGAAAAAGAAAGAAGCAAAAGAAAAGAAGAGAAAGGGGCTGATCTTAGAGATTCTTCGTTCACTTTGGGTGGTGTGTTGTGCTCTCTTTTGTGTCTAGGCTCGCGTCTCTAGCACGGTCTAGACTAGGACCAGCACAGTACCGCCGGTTGAACGATTATTCAGCTTGCTTTTTGTAACTAACGTGGTGCTAGTTCGTTCCTTGTTTCAGCCCACCTATAGCTCCACATATTCTACAGCTTGACAGGTCTCGTGCTGCGGCACCGATACACTTCATCCATTGCTGCAGACTTGTTGGTAGATGACCCCTCCTGTCGAGCAAGGTAAGAACTGGTAAGAACTTGTGTAATAGGTGGAGAGTGAGCGACTTGCTGCAGCTACATCCTAGTAGTTGTAGGGCTTTTATTTCTTCACTTGTCTTCTTGTTGTCTTTGTCTTTGAACCATGTCAGGGACCGACGAAGATAACCAAATTCCGCATTCGCCTCGCACAAAGGGCATCATACAACATTTTGAAAGGAAAGTGAAGTTGCACACGGAGGGACTTGATAATGACTTGCAGGTGACAAATGACAAACTTGGGCAGTTGGAGGCTACTCAGATTGCCGCAAACAACAAGCTTGCAGGTTTGGAGCAGTCCATTGCTAGTGTGGACAAAAGCCTTGCTGCTCTGCTGAGGCGTTTTGATGACCTCCACAACAATGATAAAGACCAGCATAAAGAAGAAAAGAAGGAGGAAGATCAAGAGGATGGTAGCTATGATGAAGAATACACAGGTGATACTGAACATGATGATCGAGACACTCGTGATCGACGTCGCCTACGTCACAACCGTAGAGGTATGGGTGGCCGCCGCCGACGCGAGGTACACAATAATGATGATGCTTTCAGTAAGATTAAATTTAAAATACCTCCTTTTGATGGTAAATATGACCCTGATGCATACATTACTTGGGAGATTGCTGTTGATCAAAAGTTTGCATGCCATGAATTTCCTGAGAACACGCGTGTTAGGGCTGCTACTAGTGAGTTCACAGATTTTGCTTCTGTTTGGTGGATCGAATATGGCAAGAAAAATCCTAATAACATACCTAGAACTTGGAATGCACTGAAACGAGCCATGAGAGCTAGATTTGTTCCATCTTACTATGCCCGTGATATGATAAATAAGTTGCAGCAATTGAGACAAGGTTCTAAATGTGTAGAAGAATACTATCAGGAATTACAAACGGGTATGTTGCGTTGTAATTTAGAGGAGGATGAGGAACCTGCTATGGCTAGATTTTTAGGTGGATTAAATCGGGAAATTCAGGATATCCTCGCTTACAAAGAATACAATAACGTAACCAAACTGTTTCATCTTGCTTGTAAAGCTGAACGGGAAGTGCAGGGACGACGTGCTAGCGCAAGGACTAATGTTTCTGCAGGGAAAGCTAGTTCATGGCAGCCGCGCCCATCTACAACTCCGTCTACACGTACTCCTACGCCATCATCTAGTGACAAGACTCGAGCTGCCCCCACCAATTCAGTAGTGAAGACAGCGCAAAAGCCGGCTGCGAGTACTTCATCCATGGCATCGACAGGTAGAACAAGCAACATACAATGTCATCGGTGTAAGGGATATGGCCATATGATGCGTGACTGCCCAAACAAGCGTGTTATGATTGTCAAAGATGATGGTGAGTGTTCATCTGCTAGTGAATTTGATGAAGATACACTTGCATTGCTTGCGGCTGACTATGCAGGTAGTGAGGAACACATAGAAGAACACATCAATGCAGGTGACGCGGAGCACTATGAGAGCTTGATTGTACAGCGAGTGCTTAGTGCACAAATGGAGAAGGCGGAGCAAAATCAGCGACACACTTTATTCCAAACAAAGTGTGTCATCAAGGAGCGTTCGTGCCGCATGATCATTGATGGAGGTAGCTGCAACAACTTGGCAAGTAGCGACATGGTACAAAAGCTCGCCCTCACCACCAAACCACATCCCCATCCCTACTACATCCAATGGCTGAACAACAGTGGTAAGGCAAAGGTAACGAGACTGGTGCGAATCAATTTTGCCATCGGATCATACAAAGATATTGTTGAATGTGATGTTGTGCCTATGCAAGCTTGCAATATTCTGCTAGGTAGGCCATGGCAATTTGATAGAGATTCGATGCATCATGGTAGATCAAATCAATATTCGTTTCTATACCATGATCGAAAAATTGTGTTGCATCCTATGTCTCCTGAAGATATTATGCAATCTGATGTTACTAAGGCTGCAAAAGCAAAGAGCGAGAGTGACAAATCTGTTGTTGATGACAAAGATGAGATAACATTGAAAGGACGTTGTATGCTTGCTACAAAATCTGATATTAATGAGTTCAATGCATCCACCTCTGTTGCTTATGCTTTGGTATGCAAGGATGCTTTGATTTCATTTGAGGATATGCAACGTTCTTTGCCCCCTGCTGTTGCTAACATTTTGCAGGAGTATTCTGATGTGTTCCCCATTGAGATACCAGCGGGGCTGCCACCAATACGAGGGATTGAGCACCAAATTGATCTTATTCCTGGAGCATCTTTGCCAAACCGTGCGCCATACAGGACCAATCCGGAGGAAACGAAGGAAATTCAGCGACAAGTGCAAGAACTACTAGACAAAGGTTATGTGCGCGAGTCTCTTAGTCCTTGTGCTGTTCCAGTGATTTTAGTGCCTAAGAAAGATGGAACATGGCGCATGTGTGTTGATTGTAGGGCTATTAATAATATCACCATTCGATATCGACACCCTATTCCACGATTAGATGATATGCTTGATGAATTGAGTGGTGCTGTTGTGTTTTCAAAGGTTGATTTGCGTAGTGGGTACCATCAGATTCGTATGAAATTGGGAGATGAATGGAAAACTGCTTTCAAAACCAAGTTCGGTCTATATGAGTGGTTAGTCATGCCTTTTGGGTTAACTAATGCACCTAGTACTTTCATGAGATTAATGAACGAGGTTTTGCGTGCTTTCATTGGGAAATTTGTTGTCGTCTACTTTGATGATATACTGATTTATAGCAAATCCATTGATGAACACCTTGATCACTTACGTGTTGTTTTCAATGCTCTACGTGATGCACGTTTGTTTGGTAACCTTGAGAAGTGCACTTTCTGCACCGATCGAGTATCGTTTCTTGGCTATGTTGTCACTCCACAGGGAATTGAGGTTGATAAAGCCAAGGTGGAAGCTATACAAGGATGGCCTGTACCCACGACGGTCACACAAGTGCGGAGTTTCCTAGGACTTGCTGGTTTCTATCGCCGTTTTGTGAAGGACTTCAGCACCATTGCTGCACCATTGAATGAGCTTACAAAGAAGGGAGTGCCCTTTTCTTGGGGCAAAGCACAAGAGCACGCCTTCCATGTGCTGAAAGATAAGTTAACACATGCACCTCTACTCCAACTCCCTGATTTTAATAAGACTTTCGAGCTTGAATGTGATGCGAGTGGAATTGGATTGGGTGGTGTTTTGTTACAAGAAGGAAAACCTGTTGCATACTTTAGTGAGAAATTGAGCGGACCTATTCTTAATTATTCTACATATGATAAGGAATTATATGCTCTAGTGCGGACATTAGAAACATGGCAGCATTATTTGTGGCCCAAAGAATTTGTTATACATTCTGATCATGAATCTTTGAAGCATATTCGTAGTCAAGGAAAACTGAATCGTAGACATGCAAAATGGGTTGAATTTATTGAATCTTTTCCTTATGTTATCAAACACAAGAAAGGGAAGGATAATATCATTGCAGATGCATTGTCTAGGAGATATACTTTGCTGAATCAACTTGATTACAAGATCTTTGGGTTAGAAACAATTAAAGACCGATATGCTCATGATGCTGATTTTAAAGAAGTGCTGCTGCATTGTAAAGATGGGAAAACGTGGAACAAATTCATCCTCAATGATGGGTTTGTGTTTAGAGCTAACAAGCTATGCATTCCAGCTAGCTCTGTTCGCTTGTTGTTGTTGCAGGAAGCGCATGGAGGTGGCTTGATGGGGCATTTTGGAGCGAAGAAGACGGAGGACATTCTTGCTGGTCATTTCTTTTGGCCAAAGATGCGACGAGACGTGGAGAGATTTGTTGCTCGCTGCACAACATGTCAAAAGGCTAAGTCCCGGTTGAATCCACACGGTTTGTATATGCCTCTTCCTGTTCCTAGTGCTCCTTGGGAGGATATTTCTATGGATTTTGTGTTGGGATTGCCACGGACTAGGAAAGGGCGAGATAGTGTTTTTGTGGTTGTGGATCGATTCTCTAAAATGGCACATTTCATACCATGTCATAAAACTGATGATGCTACAAATATTGCTGATTTGTTCTTTCGAGAAGTTGTTCGCTTGCATGGTGTGCCAAATACAATTGTTTCTGATCGTGATGCTAAATTTCTTAGCCATTTTTGGAGAACTTTATGGGCCAAATTGGGGACTAAGCTTTTATTTTCCACCACTTGTCACCCTCAAACTGATGGTCAAACTGAAGTTGTGAATAGAACTTTGTCTACTATGTTAAGGACTATTTTAAAGAAGAATATTAAGATGTGGGAAGATTGTTTGCCTCATATTGAGTTTGCTTATAATCGTTCGCTGCATTCTACTACGAAGATGTGTCCCTTTGAGATTGTTTATGGCTTGTTACCACGTGCTCCTATTGATTTAATGCCATTGCCAAGTTCTGAAAAGTTGAATTTTGATGCTAAGCAACGTGCTGAATTGATGCTAAAACTACATGAAACCACTAAAGAAAACATAGAGCGCATGAATGCTAAGTACAAATTTGCTGTAGATAAAGGTAGAAGAGAATTGATTCTTGAACCTGGAGATTGGGTTTGGTTGCATTTGCGAAAGGATAGGTTTCCTGAATTAAGAAAATCTAAATTGATGCCTAGAGCGGATGGTCCTTTTAAAGTGATGCAACGAATAAATGAGAATGCATATAAGCTTGATCTTCCTGCAGATTTTGGGGTTAGTCCCACATTTAACATTGCAGATTTGAAGCCTTATTTGGGTGAGGAAGATGAGCTTGAGTCGAGGACGACTCAAATTCAAGAAAGGGAGGATGATGAGGACATCAACACCGATCATACATCCACGCCGTCCACGCCGACACCTGCTGGTCCTATTACCCGTGCTCGTGCTCGAACACTTAATCATCAAGTGAGTTCCTTCTTGAGCTCTTGTCCATCCTGTTTAGATCTTGGAGACACGTGCACTCTTGTTTTGATTAGGAATCAAGGAGAAGACCGAAAGGGAAAAGGACTCGCGTAGGCTGGATTCGGACTGCAGCACACCTCCAAATTGTGACGGCCGCCACGGTTACATACGGAGTCGGATTGGAGTGATTCTGGACTTGTTGGAAAGCTAATAAAGTCTACTTTCATACGGATCTGACCTCATACTCATATCTGCTCAGAAACGGCGTCAACAGTCCAAAAATCACCGAGAGGTCTATTCTGTCCAGGGTGCTGCGCCACCTTAAGTTAGCCCAATGGGCTTGTATCTTTTAGAGTCCAGTAGGGACGCGTCCTAGGGTTGGAGCACGACCCAAACTCTCTTGTGGTCGTCCTCCACACATTATATACCCCTTAGCCGCCACCAGGAACACTTGGGTTTTGTTTAGATCAAGTTTAGCCTTTGCTACTTGCTTGTAGGCGCGTGTGCTGATCCAGCCACCCGTCTCCTTGTCTTCAGAACTCCACTCATAATAAGATTTAGTTTGAGGTTTTCAATTTCATCTTGCAAATTCAGTGCTTGTTTTCTTGTTCTTGCTAGTTCTTCGATTGCTTGCAGGACGGGAGCCCTAGTGGCTGGTTGTCGCGCTCCACAAGATCGGGACAGCCTTTGGAGGTGGTGTATCGGTTGCTAAGGCGCGGTCTTGGAAGGCTGTAGTCGGGCCGTGAACGTCATCTCCATCCACCAAATCGAGTGATCTCACGCCTCTCATCGAAAGATCGTCCATAAACCCTAGCGGGTTCTTATCAACGTTGGTCATGCAGAATGTTGTTTCAGTCCGTTTGGAGATAGTGTTAGTCTCACTGCAAGATAGGTGCACGGTTTGCACCAAACGTACCATAGGCTCATAAATCGTTTGGGATGCACCCGATGGTACTCATGGGTGATGAGGCTCAAGTGGATGCTCGTTGTAGTCTATTTGGAGATAGGGCTAATCTTGGCGCAAGATAGATGCATGGTTTCGCAGAACGTACCATAGGCTCAGAAATCGTTTCGGACGCACCGGATGGTACTCCTAAGTGCTGAGGCTCAAGTGGATGCTCGTTTCGGCCCATTTGGAGATAGTATTAATCTTGGTGCAAGATAGGTGCACGGTTTGCGTCGAACATACCATATGCTCGAAAATTGTTGTTGGATGCACCCGATGGATCTCCAAGGTGACATTGGTCATGTGGAATCTCGTCTCTGTCCATTTGGAGACAGTGTTAGTGTCAGTGCAAGATTGGTGCATGGTCTGCTCCAAACATACCATCGGCTCAGAAATCATTTTGGACGCACCTGATGGTACTCCTAGGTGATGAGGCACAAGTGGATGCTTGTTTCGGTCTGTTTGCAGATGGTGCTAACCTTGACGCAAGATAGGTGCATGGTTTGCGTCGAACGTACTATACGCACAGAAATCGTTGTTGGACGCACCTGATGGATCCCCTAGGTGACGTTGGTCACGTGGAATATTGTTTCAGTCCATTTGGAGATAGTGTTAGTCTCACTGCAAGATAGGTGCACAGTTTGTACCAAATGTACCATAGGCTCAGAAATCGTTTTGGACGCACCCGATGGTACTCCTAGGTGATGAGGCTCAAGTGGATGCTCGTTGTGTTTTGTTTGCTGATAGAAGAATCTAGACGCAAGATAGTTGCATGGTTTCGCAGAATGTACCGTAGGCTTAGAAATCGTTTTGGACGCACCCGATGGTACTCCTAGGTGACGAGGCTCATGTGGATGATCGTTTTGGTCTATTTGGAAATAGTGCTAACTTGATGCAAAATAGGTGTATGGTTTGCGTCGAACGTATCATAGGGTCGAAAATTATTTTGGACACACCCGATAGAATAACTAGGTGATGTGGGTCATGTGGAGTCTCATTTTGGTCCATTTGGATATAGTGTTAGTATCAGTGCAACATAGGCGCAAGGTTTGCGCCGAACGTTCCATGAGCTCGAAAATCATTTTGGACACACCCGAAGAACACCTTGGTGACATGAGTCATGTGGAATCTCATTTCGATCCGTTTGGAGATAGTGTTAGTATCGGTGCAAGATAGGTGCACGGTTTGCACCAAACGTACCATAGGCTCATAAATCGTTTTGGATGCACCCGATGGTACTCATAGGTGATGAGGCTCTAGTGGATGCTTGTTTTGGTCTGTTTGGAGATAGGGCTAATCTTGACGCAAGATAGATGCATGGTTTCACAGAACGTACCATAGGCTCAGAAATCGTTTTGGACGCACATGATGGTACTCCTAGGTGTTGAGGCTCAAGTGGATGCTCATTTCAGTCCATCTGGAGATAGTGCTAACCTTGACACAAGATAGGTGCATGGTTTGTGTCGAACATACCATACCCTCGAAAATTGTTGTTGGACGCACACGATGGATCCCCTAGGTGATGTTGGTCATGTGGAATGATGTTTTACACCATTTGTAGATAGTGTTAGTCCCAGTGCAAGATAGGTGCACGGTTTGCGCCAAACGTACCATAGGCTCAGAAATCGTTTTGGACGCACCCGATGGTACTCCTAGGGGACGAGGCTCAAGTGGATGCTTATTTCGGTCCGTTTGTAGATAGTGCTAACCTTGACGCAAGATAGGTGCATGGTTTGCGCCGAACGTACCATATGCTCAGAAATTGTTGTTGGACGCACCTGATTGATCCCCTAAGTGACGTTGGTCATGTAGAATGTTGTTTCAGTCCGTTTGGAGATAGTGTTAGTCTCACTGCAAGATAGGTGCACGGTTTGCACCAAGTGTACCATAGGGTCATAAATCGTTTTGGATCCACCCGATGGTACTCCTAGGTGATGAGGCTCAAGTGGATGCTCGTTTTAGTCTGTTTGGATATAGGGCTAATCTTGGCGCAAGATAGATGCATGGTTTCGCAGAACGTACCATAGGCTCAGAAATCGTTTTGGACGCACATGATGGTACTCCTAGGTGTTGAGGCTCAAGTGGATGCTCGTTTCGGTCCATCTAGAGATAGTGCTAACCTTGACACAAGATAGGTGCATGATTTGTGTCGAACATAGCATACCCTCAAAAATCGTTGTTGGACGCACATGATGGATCCCCTAGGTGATGTTGGTCATGTGGAATGATGTTTTACTCCATTTGGAGATAGTGTTAGTCCCAGTGCAAGATAGGTGCACGGTTTGCGCCAAACGTACCATAGGCTCAGAAATCGTTTTGGACGCACCCGATGGTACTCCTAGGGGATGAGGCTCAAGTGGATGCTTGTTTCGGTCCGTTTGCATATAGTGCCAACCTTGACGTAAGGTAGGTGCATGGTTTGCGCGGAACGTACCATATGCTCAGAAATCGTTGTTGGACGCACCTGATTGATCCCCTAGGTGACGTTGGTCATGCAGAATGTTGTTTCAGTCCGTTTGGAGATAGTGTTAGTCTCACTGCAAGATAGGTGCACGGTTTGCACCAAACGTACCATAGGCTCATAAATCGTTTGGGATGCACCCGATGGTACTCATGGGTGATGAGGCTCAAGTGGATGCTCGTTGTAGTCTATTTGGAGATAGGGCTAATCTTGGCGCAAGATAGATGCATGGTTTCGCAGAACGTACCATAGGCTCAGAAATCGTTTCGGACGCACCGGATGGTACTCCTAAGTGCTGAGGCTCAAGTGGATGCTCGTTTCGGCCCATTTGGAGATAGTATTAATCTTGGTGCAAGATAGGTGCACGGTTTGCGTCGAACATACCATATGCTCGAAAATTGTTGTTGGATGCACCCGATGGATCTCCAAGGTGACATTGGTCATGTGGAATCTCGTCTCTGTCCATTTGGAGACAGTGTTAGTGTCAGTGCAAGATTGGTGCATGGTCTGCTCCAAACATACCATCGGCTCAGAAATCATTTTGGACGCACCTGATGGTACTCCTAGGTGATGAGGCACAAGTGGATGCTTGTTTCGGTCTGTTTGCAGATGGTGCTAACCTTGACGCAAGATAGGTGCATGGTTTGCATCGAACGTACTATACGCACAGAAATCGTTGTTGGACGCACCTGATGGATCCCCTAGGTGACGTTGGTCACATGGAATATTGTTTCAGTCCATTTGGAGATAGTGTTAGTCTCACTGCAAGATAGGTGCACAGTTTGTACCAAATGTACCATAGGCTCAGAAATCGTTTTGGACGCACCCGATGGTACTCCTAGGTGATGAGGCTCAAGTGGATGCTCGTTGTGTTTTGTTTGCTGATAGAAGAATCTAGACGCAAGATAGTTGCATGGTTTCGCAGAATGTACCGTAGGCTTAGAAATCGTTTTGGACGCACCCGATGGTACTCCTAGGTGACGAGGCTCATGTGGATGATCGTTTTGGTCTATTTGGAAATAGTGCTAACTTGATGCAAAATAGGTGTATGGTTTGCGTCGAACGTATCATAGGGTCGAAAATTATTTTGGACACACCCGATAGAATAACTAGGTGATGTGGGTCATGTGGAGTCTCATTTTGGTCCATTTGGATATAGTGTTAGTATCAGTGCAACATAGGCGCAAGGTTTGCGCCGAACGTTCCATGAGCTCGAAAATCATTTTGGACACACCCGAAGAACACCTTGGTGACATGAGTCATGTGGAATCTCATTTCGATCCGTTTGGAGATAGTGTTAGTATCGGTGCAAGATAGGTGCACGGTTTGCACCAAACGTACCATAGGCTCATAAATCGTTTTGGATGCACCCGATGGTACTCATAGGTGATGAGGCTCTAGTGGATGCTTGTTTTGGTCTGTTTGGAGATAGGGCTAATCTTGACGCAAGATAGATGCATGGTTTCACAGAACGTACCATAGGCTCAGAAATCGTTTTGGACGCACATGATGGTACTCCTAGGTGTTGAGGCTCAAGTGGATGCTCATTTCAGTCCATCTGGAGATAGTGCTAACCTTGACACAAGATAGGTGCATGGTTTGTGTCGAACATACCATACCCTCGAAAATTGTTGTTGGACGCACACGATGGATCCCCTAGGTGATGTTGGTCATGTGGAATGATGTTTTACACCATTTGTAGATAGTGTTAGTCCCAGTGCAAGATAGGTGCACGGTTTGCGCCAAACGTACCATAGGCTCAGAAATCGTTTTGGACGCACCCGATGGTACTCCTAGGGGACGAGGCTCAAGTGGATGCTTATTTCGGTCCGTTTGTAGATAGTGCTAACCTTGACGCAAGATAGGTGCATGGTTTGCGCCGAACGTACCATATGCTCAGAAATTGTTGTTGGACGCACCTGATTGATCCCCTAAGTGACGTTGGTCATGTAGAATGTTGTTTCAGTCCGTTTGGAGATAGTGTTAGTCTCACTGCAAGATAGGTGCACGGTTTGCACCAAGTGTACCATAGGGTCATAAATCGTTTTGGATCCACCCGATGGTACTCCTAGGTGATGAGGCTCAAGTGGATGCTCGTTTTAGTCTGTTTGGATATAGGGCTAATCTTGGCGCAAGATAGATGCATGGTTTCGCAGAACGTACCATAGGCTCAGAAATCGTTTTGGACGCACATGATGGTACTCCTAGGTGTTGAGGCTCAAGTGGATGCTCGTTTCGGTCCATCTAGAGATAGTGCTAACCTTGACACAAGATAGGTGCATGATTTGTGTCGAACATAGCATACCCTCAAAAATCGTTGTTGGACGCACATGATGGATCCCCTAGGTGATGTTGGTCATGTGGAATGATGTTTTACTCCATTTGGAGATAGTGTTAGTCCCAGTGCAAGATAGGTGCACGGTTTGCGCCAAACGTACCATAGGCTCAGAAATCGTTTTGGACGCACCCGATGGTACTCCTAGGGGATGAGGCTCAAGTGGATGCTTGTTTCGGTCCGTTTGCATATAGTGCCAACCTTGACGTAAGGTAGGTGCATGGTTTGCGCGGAACGTACCATATGCTCAGAAATCGTTGTTGGACGCACCTGATTGATCCCCTAGGTGACGTTGGTCATGCAGAATGTTGTTTCAGTCCGTTTGGAGATAGTGTTAGTCTCACTGCAAGATAGGTGCACGGTTTGCACCAAACGTACCATAGGCTCATAAATCGTTTGGGATGCACCCGATGGTACTCATGGGTGATGAGGCTCAAGTGGATGCTCGTTGTAGTCTATTTGGAGATAGGGCTAATCTTGGCGCAAGATAGATGCATGGTTTCGCAGAACGTACCATAGGCTCAGAAATCGTTTCGGACGCACCGGATGGTACTCCTAAGTGCTGAGGCTCAAGTGGATGCTCGTTTCGGCCCATTTGGAGATAGTATTAATCTTGGTGCAAGATAGGTGCACGGTTTGCGTCGAACATACCATATGCTCGAAAATTGTTGTTGGATGCACCCGATGGATCTCCAAGGTGACATTGGTCATGTGGAATCTCGTCTCTGTCCATTTGGAGACAGTGTTAGTGTCAGTGCAAGATTGGTGCATGGTCTGCTCCAAACATACCATCGGCTCAGAAATCATTTTGGACGCACCTGATGGTACTCCTAGGTGATGAGGCACAAGTGGATGCTTGTTTCGGTCTGTTTGCAGATGGTGCTAACCTTGACGCAAGATAGGTGCATGGTTTGCGTCGAACGTACTATACGCACAGAAATCGTTGTTGGACGCACCTGATGGATCCCCTAGGTGACGTTGGTCACATGGAATATTGTTTCAGTCCATTTGGAGATAGTGTTAGTCTCACTGCAAGATAGGTGCACAGTTTGTACCAAATGTACCATAGGCTCAGAAATCGTTTTGGACGCACCCGATGGTACTCCTAGGTGATGAGGCTCAAGTGGATGCTCGTTGTGTTTTGTTTGCTGATAGAAGAATCTAGACGCAAGATAGTTGCATGGTTTCGCAGAATGTACCGTAGGCTTAGAAATCGTTTTGGACGCACCCGATGGTACTCCTAGGTGACGAGGCTCATGTGGATGATCGTTTTGGTCTATTTGGAAATAGTGCTAACTTGATGCAAAATAGGTGTATGGTTTGCGTCGAACGTATCATAGGGTCGAAAATTATTTTGGACACACCCGATAGAATAACTAGGTGATGTGGGTCATGTGGAGTCTCATTTTGGTCCATTTGGATATAGTGTTAGTATCAGTGCAACATAGGCGCAAGGTTTGCGCCGAACGTTCCATGAGCTCGAAAATCATTTTGGACACACCCGAAGAACACCTTGGTGACATGAGTCATGTGGAATCTCATTTCGATCAGTTTGGAGATAGTGTTAGTATCGGTGCAAGATAGGTGCACGGTTTGCACCAAACGTACCATAGGCTCATAAATCGTTTTGGATGCACCCGATGGTACTCATAGGTGATGAGGCTCTAGTGGATGCTTGTTTTGGTCTGTTTGGAGATAGGGCTAATCTTGACGCAAGATAGATGCATGGTTTCACAGAACGTACCATAGGCTCAGAAATCGTTTTGGACGCACATGATGGTACTCCTAGGTGTTGAGGCTCAAGTGGATGCTCATTTCAGTCCATCTGGAGATAGTGCTAACCTTGACACAAGATAGGTGCATGGTTTGTGTCGAACATACCATACCCTCGAAAATTGTTGTTGGACGCACACGATGGATCCCCTAGGTGATGTTGGTCATGTGGAATGATGTTTTACACCATTTGTAGATAGTGTTAGTCCCAGTGCAAGATAGGTGCACGGTTTGCGCCAAACATACCATAGGCTCAGAAATCGTTTTGGACGCACCCGATGGTACTCCTAGGGGACGAGGCTCAAGTGGATGCTTGTTTCGGTCCGTTTGTAGATAGTGCTAACCTTGACGCAAGATAGGTGCATGGTTTGCGCCGAACGTACCATATGCTCAGAAATTGTTGTTGGACGCACCTGATTGATCCCCTAAGTGACGTTGGTCATGTAGAATGTTGTTTCAGTCCGTTTGGAGATAGTGTTAGTCTCACTGCAAGATAGGTGCACGGTTTGCACCAAGTGTACCATAGGGTCATAAATCGTTTTGGATGCACCCGATGGTACTCCTAGGTGATGAGGCTCAAGTGGATGCTCGTTTTAGTCTGTTTGGATATAGGGCTAATCTTGGCGCAAGATAGGTGCATGGTTTCGCAGAACGTACCATAGGCTCAGAAATAGTTTCAGATGCACCCGATGGTACTCCTAGGTGCTGAGGCTCAAGTGGATGCTCGTTTCGGTCCATTTGGAGATAGTACTAATCTTGGTGCAAGATAGGTGCACGGTTTGCGTCGAACATACCATATGCTCAAAAATTGTTGTTGGATGCGCCCGATGGATCTCCAAGGTGACATTGGTCATGTGGAATCTCGTCTCTGTCCTTTTGGAGACAGTGTTAGTGTTAGTGCAAGATTGGTGCATGGTCTGCTCCAAACATACCATAGGCTCAGAAATCATTTTGGACGCACCTGATGGTACTCCTAGGTGATGAGGCACAAGTGGATGCTTGTTTCGGTCTGTTTGCAGATGGTGCTAACCTTGACGCAAGATAGGTGCATGGTTTGCGTCGAACGTACCATACGCACAGAAATCATTGATGGACGCACCTGATGGATCCCCTAGGTGACGTTGGTCATGTGGAATATTGTTTCAGTCCATTTGGAGATAGTGTTAGTCTCACTGCAAGATAGGTGCACAGTTTGTACCAAATGTACCATAGGCTCAGAAATCGTTTTGGATGCACCCGATGGTACTCCTAGGTGATGAGGCTCAAGTGGATGCTCGTTTTAGTCTGTTTGGATATAGGGCTAATCTTGGCGCAAGATAGGTGCATGGTTTCGCAGAACGTACCATAGGCTCAGAAATAGTTTCAGATGCACCCGATGGTACTCCTAGGTGCTGAGGCTCAAGTGGATGCTCGTTTCGGTCCATTTGGAGATAGTACTAATCTTGGTGCAAGATAGGTGCACGGTTTGCGTCGAACATACCATATGCTCAAAAATTGTTGTTGGATGCGCCCGATGGATCTCCAAGGTGACATTGGTCATGTGGAATCTCGTCTCTGTCCTTTTGGAGACAGTGTTAGTGTTAGTGCAAGATTGGTGCATGGTCTGCTCCAAACATACCATAGGCTCAGAAATCATTTTGGACGCACCTGATGGTACTCCTAGGTGATGAGGCACAAGTGGATGCTTGTTTCGGTCTGTTTGCAGATGGTGCTAACCTTGACGCAAGATAGGTGCATGGTTTGCGTCGAACGTACCATACGCACAGAAATCATTGATGGACGCACCTGATGGATCCCCTAGGTGACGTTGGTCATGTGGAATATTGTTTCAGTCCATTTGGAGATAGTGTTAGTCTCACTGCAAGATAGGTGCACAGTTTGTACCAAATGTACCATAGGCTCAGAAATCGTTTTGGATGCACCCGATGGTACTCCTAGGTGATGAGGCTCAAGTGGATGCTCGTTGTGTTCTGTTTGCTGATAGAGCAATCTAGACGCAAGATAGATGCATGGTTTCGCAGAATGTACCATAGGCTCATAAATCATTTTGGATGCACCCGATGGTACTCCTAGGTGACGAGGCTCAAGTGGATGCTCGTTTTAGTCTATTTGGAGATAGGGCTAATCCTGACGCAAGATAGATGCATGGTTTCGCAGAATGTACCATAGGCTCAGAAATCGGTTTGGACGCACCCGATCGTACTCCTAGGTGTTGAGGCTCAAGTGGATGCCCGTTTCGGTCCATTTAGAGATAGTACTAATCTTGGTGCAAGATAGGTGCACGGTTTGCGTCGAACATACCATATGCTCGAAAATTATTGTTGGATGCACCTGATGGATCTCCAATGTGACATTGGTCATGTGGAATATCGTCTCTGTCCATTTGGAGATAGTGTTAGTGTCAGTGCAAGATTGGTGCATGGTCTGCTCCAAACATACCATAGGGTCAGAAATCTTTTTGGACCCACACGATGGTACTCCTAGGTGTTGAGGCTTAAGTGGATGCTCGTTTCGGTCCATTTGGAGATAGTGCTAACCTTGACACAAAATAGGTGCATGGTTTGTGTCCAACATACCATACCCTCGAAAATTGTTGCTGGACGCACACGATGGATCCCCTAGGTGATGTTGGTCATGTGGAATGTTGTTTTACTCCATTTGGAGATAGTTTTAGTCCTAGTGCAAGATAGGTGCACGGTTTGCGCCAAACGTACCATAGGCTCAGAAATCGTTTTGGACGCACCCGACGGTACTCCTAGGGGACGAGGCTCAAGTGGATGCTTGTTTCGGTCCATTTGCTGATAGTGCTAACCTAGACGCAAGATAGGTGCATAGTTGGCGCTGAACGTACCATACGCTCAGAAATAGTTGTTGGACGCACCTGATGGATCCCCTAGGTGACGTTGGTCATGTGGAATGTTGTTTCAGTCCATTAGGAGATAGTGTTAGTCTCATCGCAAGATAGGTGCACAGTTTGCGCCAAATGTACCATAGGCTCAGAAATCGTTTTGGACGCACCCGATGGTACTCCTAGGTGACGAGGCTGAAGTGGATGCTCGTTTAGGTCTGTTTGCAGATAGAGCTAATCTAGACGCAAGATAGATGCATGGTTTCGCAGAACGTACCATAGGCTCAGAAAATCATTTTGAACGCACCCTATGGTACTCCTAGGTGACGAGGCTCAAGTGGATGATCGTTTTGGTCTATTTGGAAATAGTTCTAACTAGATGCAAAATAGGTGCACGGTTTGCGTCGAACGTACCATAGGCTTGAAAATCATTTTGGAGACACCTAATAGAATACCTAGGTGATGTGGGTCATGTGGAGTCTCATTTTGGTCCATTTGGATATAGTGTTAGTATCAGTGCAAGATAGGTGCACGGTTTGCGCCGAACGTTCCATGAGCTCAAAAATCATTTTGGACACACTCGAAGAACACCTTGGTGACATGGGTCATGTGGAATCTCATTTCGATCCGTTTGGAGATAGTGTTAGTATCGGTGCAAGATAGGTGCATGGTTTGCACCAAACATACCATAGGCTCATAAATCGTTTTGGATGCACCCGATGGTACTCCTAGGTGACGAGGCTCAAGTGGATGCTCGTTTTGGTCTGTTTGGAGATAGGGCTAATCTTGACGCAAGATAGATGCATGGTTTCGCAGAACATACTATAGGCTCATAAATCGGTTTGGACGGACACGATGGTACTCCTAGGTGTTGAGGCTCAAGTGGATGCTCGTTTCGGTCCATTTGGAGATAGTGCTAACCTTGACACAAGATAGGTCCATGGTTTGTGTCGAACATACCATACCCTCGAAAATTGTTGTTGGATGCACACGATGGATCCCCTAGGTGTTGTTGGTCATGTGGAATGTTGTTTTACTCCATTTGGAGATAGTGTTAGTCCTAGTGCAAGATAGGTGCACGGTTTGCGCCAAACGTACCATAGGCTCAGAAATCGTTTTGGATGCACCCGACGGTACTCCTAGGGGACGAGGCTCAAGTGGATGGTTGTTTCGATCCGTTTGCAGATAGTGCTAACCTTGACGCAACATAGGTGCATGGTTTGCGCCGAACGTACCATACGCTCAGAAATCGTTGTTGGACGCACCTGATGGAATAGGTGCAAGGAAGTACTAAAACCACGTTAGTTGCAAGCAAATTGAACAAATGCTCAACGACGTTATTATGCTGGTCCTAGGCTAGTACATGCTAGAGACGCGAGCCTGGCCACAAATGAAGTCACTGAGCAGCAGCAAAAAAAAGGATCACAAGGACAGGAATAACAACAAAAGAAAAACTCTTCTCTTCTTCTTTCTCTTTCTTTTCTTTCTTTCTTTCTGTCTTTCTTTTCTTTCTTTCTTTTCTTTCTTTCTGTCTTTTTTTTCTTCTGTTCTTTTTTCTTTCAACTAGCACAAAACTGAAATTTTGCAACAAGAAATAACAAGCTACTTACAGCAATTAAATGTTTCCTTGGGAAGGGTGATTCAGTAGCAAAGTGAAACAAGTGGTTGTTTTGCAAAACCAGCAGACGCGCAAATCTCTAGGGCAATTGCGAAGCGCTCAGAATGAATTTGGGACCAAGCTCTGATCCGTTGGAAAGAGGACAAGTTAAGGTTTCCAAATTGTATTTAAACTCCCTATTCAGACTCCTGACAAAGGAAATATGGTGCTTTTGTTTTCAAGATAAAACAGGACTCCGAATCGAATTCTATCTTGATCTTGTTGGATTTCTTTTTTGTAGATGGAAATATAGACGTGGATGAAACCTCCAAGGACGTGGCTAGGATAATGGTGGTAAACAAAACAAAGGAATTTGAAAATCCACTCGGATTCCTAGAGAGAAACAAATAAACTCAAATCTGCGATGGTGACAGAAACGTGACTAGAACTCGAAACTCTAAACGACTAGACGCTAAGACCAGCAACTTGCACGACGATGCAACCGTTAATTCAATAAGCCCTAACTAAACAGTAATAATATTAAGCTCAAAGGGGTTTTGGGATTATGAAGAACTAATCTACTTATTTTGTATTGGCTTTTTCTGGACCATAGGAGATTAAAAACAACAAAGAACTAGAAGTCTCTCACCGATCAACCTTGCTCTGATTACCAACTGATATGAACCCACTAGGGTGAATCCTGATCTGACGTTCACGGCCCGACTACAACCATCCAAGGATGCTGCGCCTTAGCAACCGATACACCACCTCCAACAGCCATCGCGATCTTGTGGAACACGATCAACCAAACCACTAGGGTAATTCCTGCAAGCAATCGAGGAACAAGCAAGAACAAGTAGAACAAGCAACTCAATTGCAAATATGGAGATGAAAACCAATCTGAAATTACAAAGTTGGGGTTCTGAATCGAGTAGAACAGATGGTCTAGTCGACACACGCGTCTACAAGGAAGTAGCAATGGCTAAACTTTCAACAAAACAAAAACCCCATCTGTTTGTGGTGGCTCTAATCCTTATTAATACCTAGGGGAACGACCAGGGGGTGTTGGGGTCGTTCTCTAACCCTAGGACACGTCCCTAATGAACCCAACTTGATACATGGGCCATCAGCCCAAAATAGGGTGACACAGCACCAAAGGCAGAAAAGGCCCCGGCGTTGAAATGACGATTGCGGAAGCATCGGATAGGATATAGCCATGAGTCTAGATCCGTTGGAAAATAGACTTGATAAGCTTTCCAAAAAGTGCTAGAACGTCCCAATCCGAGTCCGTATGCGACCGTGGTGAACATCACAAGTTGGAGCTGTCCTGGACTTCGAATCCAGCCCCAAAACGTGTTGGATTTGATCTCTTTCTTTCCTTGGACCAAAAGTGACGTGGTGTCCAGGTGGAGGACGTTGGGAATACTTGGATTTGGTCCCCAATCAACTTCATTAACCTTCCATGCTTTCCATTTGCAATCAAACCTTTCCTTGATCCATGTAAGTAATTCTGAAAATGAAAATATACATGTTTTGTGGTGGAGCACCAATTCATCAAATGCATCAATGATAAGCCTCATATAGAATGGTTGCACCTTTAGTATAGAAGTGGTTGACAAGGTCATATTTGAGCCAATGAGGACATCATTGGTTCAAACATGACCATGTCAACCACTTCTATACCAAAGGTGCAACCATTCTATATGAGGCTTATCATTGATGCATTTGATGAATTGGTGCTCCACCATAAAATGTGTATATTTTCATTTTCAGAATTACTTACATGGATCAAGGAAAGGTTTGATTGCATATGAAAAACATGGAAGGTTAATAAAGTTGATTGGGGACCAAATCCAAGTATTCCCAACGTCCTCCACCTAGACACCACGTCACTTTTGGTCCAAAGAAAGAAAGAGATCAAATCCAACACGTTTTGGGGCTGGATTCGGACTACAGGACAGCTCCAACTTGTGATGTTCACCACGGTCGCATATGGACTCGGATTGGGATGTTCTAGCACTTTTTGGAAAGCTTATCAAGTCTATTTTCCAATGGATCTGGACTCATGGCTATATCTTATCCGATGCTTCCGCAGTCATCATTTCAACACCGGGGCCTTTTCTGCCATTGGTGCTGTGTCACCCTATTTTGGGCTGATGGCCCATGTATCAAGTTGGGTTCATTAGGGACGTGTCCTAGGGTTGGAGAACGACCCCAACACCCCCTGGTCATTTCCCTAGGTATTAATAAGGATTAGAGCCGCCACAAACAGATGGGGTTTTGTTTTGTTGAAAGTTAGCCATTGCTACTTCCTTGTAGACGCGTGTGTCGACTAGACCATCCGTTCTACTCGATTCAGAACCCCAACTTTGTGATTTTAGATTGGTTTTCATCTCCATATTTGCAATTGAGTTGCTTGTTATACTTGTTCTTGCTTGTTCCTCGATTGCTTGCAGGAATTACCCTAGTGGTTTGGTTGATCGTGTTCCACAAGATCGCGACGGCTGTTGGAGGTGGTGTATCGGTTGCTAAGGCGCAGCATCCTTGGATGGTTGTAGTCGGGCCGTGAACGTCATCTCCATCCCCAAATCGAGTTATCCACCTTCTCTCATCGAAAGATCAGGATTCACCCTAGCGGGTTCATATCAGTTTGTAATCAGAGCAAGGTTGATCGGTGAGAGACTTCTAGTTCTTTGCTGTTTTTAATCTCCTATGGTCCAGAAAAAGCCAAAACAAAATTAGTAGATTAGTTCTTCATAATCCCAAAACCCCTTTGAGCTTAATACTATTACTGCTTAGTTAGGGCTTATTGAAATAACGGTTGCATCGTCGTGCAAGTTGCTGGTCTTAGCGTCTAGTCGTTTAGAGTTTCGAGTTCTAGTCACGTTTCTGTCACCATCGCAGATTTGAGTTTATTTGTTTCTCTCTAGGAATCTGAGTGGATTTTCAAATTCCTTTGTTTTGTTTACCACCATTATCCTAGCCACGTCCTTGGAGGTTTCATCCACGTCCATATTTCCATCTACAAAAAGGAAATCCAACAAGATCAAGATAGAATTCGATTCGGAGTCCTGTTTTATCTTGAAAACAAAAGCACCATATTTCCTTTGTCAGGAGTCTGAATAGGGAGTTTAAATACAATCTGGAAACCTTAACTTGTCCTCTTTTCAACGGATCAGAGCTTGGTCCCAAATTCATTCTGAGCGCTTCGCAATTGCCCTGGAGATTTGCGCGTCTGCTGGTTTTGCAACACAACCACTTGTTTCACTTTGCTACTGAATCACCCTACCCAAGGAAACATTTAATTGCTGTAAGTAGCTTGTTATTTCTTGTTGCAAAATTTCAGTTTTGTGCTAGTTGAAAGAAGAAAACAGAAGAAAAAAAAGACAAAAAGAAAGAAAAGAAAGAAAGAAAAGAAAGAGAAAGAAGAAGAGAAGAGTTTTTCTTTTGTTGTTATTCCTGTCCTTGTGATCCTTCTTTGCTGCTGCTTAGTGACTTCGTTTGTGTCCAGGCTCGCGTCTCTAGCATGTACTAGCCTAGGACCAGCATAATAACGTCGTTGAGCGTTTGTTCAATTTGCTTGCAACTAACGTGGTTCTAGTACTTCCTTGCTTTAGCCCACCTATAGCTCCACATATTTCGACTACAGCTTGACAGGTGTTGTTGTTGCGGCACCGATACACTTCACTCCACGGTTGTAGACTTGTTGGTTGCCGTCACCTCCTGTTTGGCTTGGTAAGAACTTGTAAGGGCTTGTTTTAACAAGTTGAGTTTGAGAGAATTACATCTGACACATCCTAGTAGTTGATAGGAGGATACATATTATTTTTGTGTTTCTTGTTTCCTACTAATCATGGCAGGTGATATGGAGATGTTTGAGCTGTTGAAACTAGACCCTCATATTCAGGATGTCATTCAACATTTGCCATTATATGATGGTAAGTTTGATCCTCAAGCTTACATTGATTGGTAGTTAAAAGTAGACAATGAATTTGAGGAGCATGACCTAAACGAGAAACAAAAGATTTGTATTGCCTCTAATATTTTGATTGAATATGCTTTGCTCGAATGGAAACACATTTGTAGGCACATCAAAGTTCCAGAATCTTGGAAAGACTTCAAATTTCTTTTTAGAGATGCATTCGTTCCTGCATATTATGTTGATTATTTGCTTGCAAAATTAGACAACTTGAAGCAGGGTAGCAAGACTGTGAAACAATACTACCATAATTTTAAGATTTGTATCATGTTTGGTGGATTGGATGAATGCATGGAAGATGTTATGAGGAGATTCATGAGAGGGCTCAATTCTGAAATTCGAACCTTATTAATTAGCAAATCATATTGCCATATTGGTCAATTGTTTTGTCTGGCTCTCAATGCTGAAAAAGAGATTCTATTATCTGTGAATACTTGCCAGAATGATGTGACCCATAATGTCCAAAATTTGTCCACTCTCCATGCTAATGAAGAGCAACAAATAGTGGAACCCACTACTGATTTTCCTTTGTCACAAAATGAATTACTCGCGGTTCCTTGTGATAAAGAGGAGTTGTGTGTTGATGATTCTTTTACTCCTATGCCACAAGTAGCAAATAAGTGTGATACTTTTGGTTTGGAACCATACAAATGTGCTGAAGATAAGCTTTTTCATCTTATTACATGTGCACAAGATGAACTGAATTTGTTGTCCTCTTTAAATACTTTGGGTTATATTGAATTTGATATTCTGTGTAATCTAAATTGTCTAAAAGAGAAACTTAAATTTGATTCTATTTTGTCAAGTTTTGATCATTGTTCGCTTCATGCAATTGGCAAATATGACAACAAAGGAGAATATTTGGTGCATAAAGTTTATATTTGCTCTAATCTGAAATATCCTTTTGGGCCACAATACCATGATCAAATTGAGGGCTGCACTAACACTAATGATGTCTTGCAAAGTTTTTCTAGTTTTTCCCAAATGCAACAGGATAAATATCAAGAAGGGGAGCACGGTTCACTTTTACCTACAACACATCCTCCAACAAAAGTCAAACCGAGGACGGTTTGCTGTCAAGAAGGGGAGAATGATGAGGACATCATTGGCTCAAATATGACCATGTCAACCACTTCTATACCAAATGTGCAACCATTCTATATAAGGCTTATCATTGATGCATTTGATGAATTGGTGCTCCACCATAAAATGTGTATATTTTCATTTTTAGAATTACTTACATGGATCAAGAAAAGGTTTGATTGCATATGAAAAACATGGAAGGTTAATAAAGTTGATTGGGGACCAAATCCAAGTATTCCCAACGTCCTCCACCTGGACACCACGTCACTTTTGGTCCAAGGAAAGAAAGAGATCAAATCCAACACGTTTTGGGGCTGGATTCGGACTACAGGACAGCTCCAACTTGTGATGTTCACCACGGTCGCATACGGCCTCGGATTGGGATGTTCTAGCACTTTTTGGAAAGCTTATCAAGTCTATTTTCCAACGGATCTGGACTCATGGCTATATCTTATCCGATGCTTCCGCAATCGTCGTTTCAACACCGGGGCCTTTTTCTGCCATTGGTGTTGTGTCACCCTATTTTGGGCTGATGGCCCATGTATCAAGTTGGGTTCACTAGGGACGTGTCCTAGGGTTGGAGAACGACCCCAACACCCCCTGGTCGTTTCCCTAGGTATTAATAAGCATTAGAGCCGCCACAAACAGTTGGAGTTTTGTTTTGTTGAAAGTTTAGCCATTGCTACTTCCTTGTAAACGCGTGTGTCGACTAGACCATCCGTTCTACTTGATTCAGAACCCCAACTTAGTGATTTTAGATTGGTTTTCATCTCCATATTTGCAATTGAGTTGCTTGTTCTACTTGTTCTTGCTTGTTCCTCGATTGCTTGCAGGAATTACCCTAGTGGTTTGGTTGATCGTGTTCCACAAGATCGCGACGGCTGTTGGAGGTGGTGTATCGGTTGCTAAGGCGCAGCATCCTTGGATGGTTGTAGTCGGGCCGTGAACGTCATCTCCATCCCCAAATCGAGTTATCCACCTTCTCTTATCGAAAGATCAGGATTCACCCTAGCGGGTTCATATCAGTTGGTAATCAGAGCAAGGTTGATCGGTGAGAGACTTCTAGTTCTTTGCTGTTTTTAATCTCCTATGGTCCAGAAAAAGCCAAAACAAAATTAGTAGATTAGTTCTTCATAATCCCAAAACCCCTTTGAGCTTAATACTATTACTGCTTAGTTAGGGCTTATTGAATTAACGGTTGCATCGTCATGCAAGTTCCTGGTCTTAGCATCTAGTCGTTTAGAGTTTCGAGTTCTAGTCACGTTTCTGTCACCATCGCAGATTTGAGTTTATTTGTTTCTCTCTAGGAATCCGAGTGGATTTTCAAATTCCTTTGTTTTGTTTACCACCATTATCCTAGCCACGTCCTTGGAGGTTTCATCCACGTCCATATTTCCATCTACAAAAAGGAAATCCAACAAGATCAAGACAGAATTCGATTCGGAGTCCTGTTTTATATTGAAAACAAAAGCACCATATTTCCTTTATCAGGAGTCTGAATAGGGAGTTTAAATACAATCTGGAAACCTTAACTTGTCCTGTTTTCAACGGATCAGAGCTTGGTCCCAAATTCATTCTGAGCGCTTCGCAATTGCCCTGGAGATTTGCGCGTCTGCTGGTTTTGCAACACAACCACTTGTTTCACTTTGCTACTGAATCACCCTTCCCAAGGAAACATTTAATTGCTGTAAGTAGCTTGTTATTTCTTGTTGCAAAATTTCAGTTTTGTGCTAGTTGAAAGAAAAAAAAAACAGAAGAAAAAAAAGACAAAGAAAGAAAAGAAAGAAAGAAAAGAAAGACAGAAAGAAAGAAAGAAAAGAAAGAGAAAGAAGAAGAGAAGAGTTTTTCTTTTGTTGTTATTCCTGTCCTTGTGATCCTTCTTTGCTGCTGCTCAGTGACTTCGTTTGTGTCCAGGCTCGCGTCTCTAGCATGTACTAGCCTAGGACCAGCATAATAACGTCGTTGAGCGTTTGTTCAATTTGCTTGCAACTAACGTGGTTCTAGTACTTCCTTGCTTTAGCCCACCTATAGCACCACATATTTCGACTACAGCATGACAGGTGTTGTTGTTGCGGCACCGATAAACTTCACTCCACGGTTGTAGACTTGTTGGTTGCCGTCACCTCCTGTTTGGCTTGGTAAGAACTTGTAAGGGCTTGTTTTAACAAGTTGACTTTGAGAGAATTACATCTGACACATCCTAGTAGTTGATAGGAGGATACATATTATTTTTGTGTTTCTTGTTTCCTACTAATCATGGCAGGTGATATGGAGATTTTTGAGCTGTTGAAACTAGACCCTCATATTCAGGATGTCATTCAACACTTGCCATTATATGATGGTAAGTTTGATCCTCAAGCTTACATTGATTGGGAGTTAAAAGTAGACAATGAATTTGATGAGCATGACCTATCCGAGAAACAAAAGATTTGTATTGCCTCTAATATTTTGATTGAATATGCTTTGCTCGAATGGAAACACATTTGTAGGCACATCAAAGTTCCAGAATCTTGGAAAGACTTCAAATTTCTTTTTAGAGATGCATTCGTTCCTGCATATTATGTTGATTATTTGCTTGTAAAATTAGACAACTTGAAGCAGGGTAGCAAGACTGTGAAACAATACTACCATAATTTTAAGATTTGTATCATGTTTGGTGGATTGGATGAATGCATGGAAGATGTTATGAGGAGATTCATGAGAGGGCTCAATTCTGAAATTCGAACCTTATTAATTAGCAAATCATATTACCATATTGGTCAATTGTTTTGTCTGGCTCTCAATGCTGAAAAAGAGATTCTATTATCTGTGAATACTTGCCAGAATGATGTGACCCATAATGTCCAAAATTTGTCCACTCTGCATGCTAATGAAGAGCAACAAATAGTGGAACCCACTACTGATTTTCCTTTGTCACAAAATGAATTACTCGTGGTTCCTTGTGATAAAGAGGAGTTGTGTGTTGATGATTCTTTTACTCCTATGCCACAAGTAGCAAATAAGTGTGATACTTTTGGTTTGGAACCATACAAATGTGCTGAAGATAAGCTTTTTCATCCTATTACATGTGCACAAGATGAACTGAATTTGTTGTCCTCTTTAAATACTTTGGGTTATATTGAATTTGATATTCTATGTAATCTAAATTGTCTAAAACAGAAACTTAAATTTGATTCTATTTTGCCAAGTTTTAATCATTCTTCGCTTCATGCAATTGGCAACTATGACAACAAAGGAGAATATTTGGTGCATAAAGTTTATATTTGCTCTAATCTGAAATATCCTTTTTGGGCCACAATACCATGATCAAATTGAGGCTGCACCTAACACTAATGATGTCTTGCAAGTTTTCTAGTTTTTCCCAAATGCAACAGGATAATATCAAGAAGGGGAGCACGTTCACTTTTACCTACAAACACATCCTCCAACAAAGGTTCAAAACGAGGACGGTTTGCTGTCAAGAAGGGAGAATGATGAGGACATCATTGGCTCAAATATGACCATGTCAACCACTTCTATACCAAAGGTGCAACCATTCTATATGAGGCTTATCATTGATGCATTTGATGAATTGGTGCTCCACCATAAAATGTGTATATTTTCATTTTCAGAATTACTTACATGGATCAAGGAAAGGTTTGATTGCATATGGAAAACATGGAAGGTTAATAAAGTTGATTGGGGACCAAATCCAAGTATTCCCAACGTCCTCCACCTAGACACCACGTCACTTTTGGTCCAAGGAAAGAAAGAGATCAAATCCAACACGTTTTGGGGCTGGATTCGGACTACAGGACAGTTCCAACTTGTGATGTTCACCACGGTCGCATACGGACTCCGATTGGGATGTTCTAGCACTTTTTGGAAAACTTATCAAGTCTATTTTCCAACGGATCTGGACTCATGGCTGTATCTTATCCGATGCTTCCGCAATCGTCGTTTCAACGCCGGGGCCTTTTCTGCCATTGGTGCTATGTCACCCTATTTTGGGCTGATGGCCCATGTATCAAGTTGGGTTCACTAGGGACGTGTCCTAGGGTTGGAGAACGACCCCAACACCCCCTGGTCGTTTCCCTAGGTATTAATAAGGATTAGAGCCGCCACAAACAGATGGGGTTTTGTTTTGTTGAAAGTTTAGCCATTGCTACTTCCTTGTAGACGCGTGTGTCGACTAGACCATCCGTTCTACTCGATTCAGAACCCCAACTTTGTTATTTCAGATTGGTTTTCATCTCCATATTTGCAATTGAGTTGCTTGTTCTACTTGTTCTTGCTTGTTCCTCGATTGCTTGCAGGAATTACCCTAGTGGTTTGGTTGATCGTGTTCCACAAGATCGCGATGGCTGTTGGAGGTGGTGTATCGGTTGCTAAGGCGCAGCATCCTTGGATGGTTGTAGTCGGGCCATGAACGTCATCTCCATCCCCAAATCGAGTTATCCACCACAAAATGTTTTGGACGCACCTGATGGATCTCCTCGGTGACAATGGTCTTGTGGAATGTGGTTTCAATCCATTTGGAGGTAATGTTAGGGTCAGCGTAAGATAGGTGCACAGTTTGCACCAAATGTAGCTCATAAATTGTTTTGGACGCACCCGATGGTACTCCTAGGTGACGAGACTCTAGTGGATGCTTGTTTTGGTCTATTTGGAGATAGTGCTAATCTTGACACAAGATAGGTGGACGGTTTGCGCCGAACGTATCATAGGCTCAAAAATCATTTTGGACACATCCGATAGAACACCTAGGTGACGTGGGTCTTGTGGAATCTCATTTCGTTCCTTTTTGAGATATTGTTAGTATTGGTTTAAGATAGGTGCATTGTTTGCGCCAGACGTACGCTCAGAAATCGTTATGGCTGCACCCGATGGTACTCCTAGTTGACGAGGCTCAAGTGGATGCTTGTTTCGGTCTGTTTGGAGATAGTGCTAATCTTTGCACATGATAGGTGCATCGTTTGCGTCGAACGTACCATACGCTTAGAAATCATTGTTGGACGCACCCAATAGACCTCCTAGGTGATGTCAGTCATGTGGAATCTCATTTCTGTCCATTTGGAGATAGTGCTAGTGTCAGTGCAAGATAGGTGCACGGTTTGCGCCAAACGTACTATACGCTCAGAAATCATTTTGGATGCACCCGATGGCACTACTAGGTGATGAGGCTCAAGTGGATACTTGTCTATTTGAAGATAATGCTAATCTAGACGCAAGCTAGGTGCACGGTTTGGCTGAACATACAATTCGCTTGAAAATCGTTTTGGACACACCCGATAGAACACCTAGGTTACATGGGTCATGCGGAATCTTATTTCGGTCCGTTTGAAGACAATGTCAGTTTCATGCAAGATAGGTGCATAGTTTGCACCAAACGTACCATAGGCTCAGAAATCATTTTGGACACACCCGATGGTACTCCTAGGTGATGAGGCTTAAGTGGATGCTCGTTTTGGTTTTTTTGGAGATAGTGCTAATCTTGATGCAAGATAGGTGCACGGTTTGCGTTGAACGTATCATACGCTTGGAAATCGTTGTTGGACGCACCTGATGGATCTCCTCGGTGACATTGGTCATGTGGAATCTTGTTTCCGTCCATTTGGAGACCTTATTAGTGTTAGTGAAAGATAGGTGCACGGTTTGCGCTAAACATACCATAGGCTCAGAAATCGTTTTGGATGCCCCGATGGTACTCGGTGACGAGGCTCAAGTGGATGCTCGTTCGGTTCGTTTAGAAATAGTGCTAATCTTGATGCAAGATAGGTACACGGTTTGCGCGAACATACCATAGGCTCATAAAATGGTTTTTGATGCACCCGATGCATCTCCTAGGCGACATTGGTCATGTGGAATCTCATTTCAATCCATTCGGATACATAGTTAGTGTCAGTGCAAGATAGGTGCATGATTTGCGCCAAACGTACCATAGACTCAGAAATTGTTTTGGACGCACCCGATGGTACTCCAAGGTGACGAGGCTCAAGTGGATGATCGTTTCGGTTCGTTTGGAGATAGTGATAATCTTGACGCAAGATAGGTTCACGGTTTGCGCCGAACATACCACAGGCTTAAAAATCGTTTTGGACACACCCGATAGAACACCTAGGTGAAGTCGGTCATGTGGAATCTCATTTTGGTACACTTGCAGATAGTGTTATTATCGGTGCAAGATAGGTGCATGGTTTGCGCCAAATGTACCATAGGCTCAGAAATCGTTATAGATGCACCCGATGGGACTCCTAGGTGATGAGGCTCAAGTGGATGCTCGTTTTGGTTCGTTTGGAGATAGTGCTAATTTTTTGACGCAAGATTGGTGCACGGTTTGCGTCAAACGTACCATATGCTCGGAAATCATTGTTGGACGCACCCGATAGATCTCCTAGGTAACGTTCGTCATGTTGAATCTCGTTACAGTCCATTTGGATACAGTGTTAGTGTTAGTGCAAGATGGGTGCACGGTTTGCGCCAAATGTACCATTGGCTTAGAAATAGTTTTGGACGCACCCGATGGTACTCCAAGATGACAAGGCTCAGGTGGATGCTCGTTTTGGTCTGTTTGGAGATGGTGCTAATCTTGACGCAAGATAGGTGCACGGTTTGTGCCAAATGTACCATAAGCTCAGAAATCTTTTTGGACACACCCGAGGGTACTCCTAGGTGATCAGGCTCTAGTGGATGCTCGTTTTAGTCTGTTTGTAGATAGTACTAATCTTAACACAAAATAGGTACACGACTTGCTGCAAACACACCTTAGGAACAAAAATCATTTTGGATGCACCCGATGGTACTCCTAGGTGACGAGGCTCAAGTGGATGCTTGTTTTAGTCTATTTGAAGATAGTGTTAATCCTGACGCAAGATAGGTGCACGGTTTGTGCCGAACGTACCACAGGTTCAAAAATCATTTTGGACACACCCGATAGAACACCGAGGTGACGTGGGTCATGTGGAATCTCATTTCTGTCCATTTGGAGACAGTGTTAGTATCGGTGCAAGATAGGTGTATGGTTTACGCCAAACGTACCATAGGCTTAGAAATCATTATGGACACACCCAATGGTTCTCCTAGGTGACGAGGCTGAAGTGGATGCTCGTTTCAGTCCATTTGGAGATAGTGCTAATCTTGACGAAGGATAGGTGCATAGTTTGCATCGAACGTACCATGTGCTCAGAAAATCATTGTTGGACGCACCCGATGTATCTCCTAGACGACGTCAGTCATGTGGAATCTCGTTTCAGTCCATTTGGAGACATTATCAGTGTTACTGCAAGATAGGTGCACGGTTTGCGCCAAACGTAGCTCAGAAATAATTTTGGACTCACCCAATGGTACTACTAGGTAACAAGGCTCAAGTGGATGCTTGTTTCGATCTATTTAGAGATAGTGCTAATCTTGACGCAAGATAGGTGCACGGTTTGCGCCGAACATACCATAGGCTCAAAAATCATTTTGGACACACCCGATAGAACACCTAGGTGACGTGTGTCATGTGTAATCTCATTTCGGTCCATTTGGAGACAGTGTTAGTACCAGTGTAAGATTGGTGCATGGTTTGCGTCAAACGTACCATAGGCTTAGAAATCATTATGGATGCACCCGACTAGACTTCTAGGTGATGAGTCTAAAGTGGATGCTCGTTTCGGTCCGTTTGGAGATAGTGCTAATTTTGACGCAAGATAGGTGCACGGTTTGCGTCGAACGTACCATATGCTCGAAAATCGATGTTGGACGCACCCGATGGATCTCCTAGGCGACGTTCGTCATGTGGAATCTCGTTTCAGGTCATTTGGAGACATTGTCAGTGTTAGTGCATGATAGGTACATGGTTTGCGCCATAAAATAGTTTTGGACGCACACGATGGTACTTCTATGTGACGAGGCACAAGTGGTTGCTTGTTTTAGTCTATTTGGAGACAGTGCTAATCTTGACGCAAGATAGGTGCACGGTTTTGCGCCGAATGTGCCACACGCCCAAAAATCGTATTGGACACACTCGATAGAACACCTAGGTGACGTGGGTCATGTATAATCTCATTTTGATCCATTTAGACATAGTGCTAATCTTGACGCAAGATAGGTGCACGTTTTGCGCCGAACGTACCATAGGCTCAGAAATCATTTTTGACGCACCCGATGGATCTCCGAGGTGACATTGGTCATGTGGAATCTTGTTTCAATCTATTTCGATACAGTGTTAGTGTCAGTGCAAAATAGGTGCACGGTCTGCGCCAAACATACCATAGGCTCAGAAATCAGTTTGGACGCACATGATGGTACTGCTAGGTGATGAGGCTCAAGTGGATGCTCATTTCGGTCTGTTTGGAGATAGTGCTAATCTTGACGCAACATAGGTGCACGGTTTGTGCCGAATGGACCATAGGCTCAGAAATCATTTTTGACACACCTGATGGATCCCCTAGGTGACATTGGTTGCGTGGAATCTCTTTTCAATCCATTTGGATATAGTGTTAGTGTCAGTGCAAGATAGGTGCATGGTTTGCGCCAAACGTACCATAGGCTCAGAAATCATTTTTGACGCACCCGATGGATCTCCTAGGTGACATTGGTCATGTGGAATCTCGTTTCAATCCATTTGGATACAGTGTTAGTGTGAGTGCAAAATAGGTGCACGGTTTGCGCCAAACGTACCATAGGCTTAGAAATCATTTTGGACGCACCTGATGGTACTACTAGGTGATGAGGCTCAAGTGGATGCCCATTTCAGTCCTTTTGGAGATAGTGCAAATCCTGACGCAAGATAGTTGCACGGTTTGTGCCGAATGGACCATAGGCTCAGAAATCATTTTTGATGCTCCCGATGGATCCCATAGGTGACATTGGTCACGTGGAATCTTGTTTCAATCCATTTGGATACAGTGTTAGTGTTAGTGCAAGATAGGTGCACAGTTTGTGCCAAACGTACCATAGGCTCAGAAATCATTTTGGACGCACCCGATGGTACTCCTAGGTGACGAGGCTCAAGTAGATGCTTATCTTGACGTAAGATAGGTGCACGGTTTGCACCGAACGTACCATAGGCTCAAAAATTATTTTGGACACACCCGATAGAACACCTAGGTGTCGTGGAATCTCATTTCGGTCCATTTGGAGATAGTGTTAGTACAGTGCAATGTAGGGGCGTGGTTTGTGCTGAACATACCATAGGCTCAAAAATCGTTTTGGACGCACCCGATGGTACTCCTTGGTGACAAAGCTCAAGTGGATGCTCATTTCAGTCCGTTTGGAGATAGTGCTAATCTTGACGCAAGATAGGTGTACCGTTTGCACCGAACGTACCATAGGCTCAGAAATCATTTTTGACACACCCGATGGATCTCCTAGGTGACATTGGTCACATGGAATCTTGTTTCAATCCATTTGGATATAATGTTAGTGTTAGTGCAAGATAGGTGCACGGTTTGCGCAAACGTACCATAGGCTCAGAAATTGTTTTGGACGCACCCGATGGTACTCCTTGGTGATGAGGCTC
The DNA here is from genome assembly GCA_022457205.1 of Saccharum spontaneum. Classification (NCBI taxonomy): domain Eukaryota; kingdom Viridiplantae; phylum Streptophyta; class Magnoliopsida; order Poales; family Poaceae; genus Saccharum; species Saccharum spontaneum. The sequence continues at coordinate 29,912,804 of CM039617.1, read as the reverse complement.
AAGTGGATGCTTGTTTCGGTCTATTTGAAGATAGTGCTTATCTTGACATAAGATAGGTACACGGTTTGCATCAAACATACCACAGGCTCAAAAATCATTTTAGACACACCCGATAGAACACCTAGGTGACGTGGGCCTTGTGGAATCTAATTTTGTACCATTCGGAGACAGTGGTAGTATCGGTGCAAGATAGCTGCATGGTTTGCGCCAAACGTACCATAGGCTCAAAAATCATTATGGATGCACCCAATTGGACTCCTAGGTGACGAGGCTCAAGTGGATGCTCATTTAGGTCTGTTTGGAGATAGTGCTAATCTTGACGCAAGATAGCTGCATGGTTTCGTAGAACATACCATTGGATCAGAAATCATTTTGGACGCACCCGATGGTACTCCTATGTGATGAGGCTCAAGTGGATGCTTGTTTCGGTCTATTTGAAGATAGTGCTTATCTTGACACAAGATAGGTGCATGGTTTGCATCAAACATACCACAGGCTCAAAAATCATTTTGGACACACCCGATAGAACACCTAGGTGACATGGGCCATGTGGAATCTAATTTTGTACCATTCGGAGACACTGGTAGTATCGGTGCAAGATAGCTGCATGGTTTGCGCCAAACATACCATAGGCTCAAAAATCATTATGGCTGCACCCAATTGGACTCCTAGGTGACGAGGCTCAAGTGGATGCTCATTTCGGTCCGTTTGGAGATAGTGCTAATTTTGACGTAAGATAAGTGCATGGTTTACGTTGAACGTACCACATGCTCAGAAATCGTTGTTGGATGCACTAGATAGATCTCCTACATGACGTTCGTCATGTGCAATCTTGTTTTAGTCCATTTGGGGACAATGTTAGTGTTAGTGCATGATAGGTGCACGGTTTGCGCCAAACGTACCATAGCTTAGAAAATAGTTTTGGACGCACCCGATGGTACTCCTAGGTGACGAGGCTCAAGTGGATGCTTGTTTCGGTCTATTTGGAGATAGTGCTAATCTTAATGCAAGATAGGTGCACGGTTTGCGCCGAATGTACCATAGGCCCAAAATCGTTTTGGACACACCTGATAGAACACCTAGGTGACGTGGGTCATGTGCAATCTCATTTTGATCCATTTGAGACGCAAGATAGGTGCATGGTTTGCACTGAACGTACCATAGGCTCAGAAATCATTTTTGACGCACTCGATGGATCTCCTAGGTGACATTGGTCATGTGGAATCTCGTTTCAATCCATCTTGATACAGTGTTAGCGTCAGTGCAAAATAGGTGCACGGTTTGCGCCAAACGTACCATAGGCTCAGAAATCGTTTTGGACGCATCAGATGGTACTCCTTGGTGACGAAGCTCGAGTGGATGCTCATTTGGGTCTGTTTGGAGATAGTGCTAATCTTGATGCAAGATAGGTTCACGGTTTGCGCCAAACATACCATAGGCTTAGAAATTGTTTTTGACGCACCCGATGGATCTCCTAGGTGACATTGCTCACGTGGAATCTCGTTTCAATCCATTTGGATACAGTGTTAGTGTCAATGCAAGATAGGTGCATGGTTTACGCCGAACGTACCATAGGCTTAGAAATCGTTTTTGACACACCCGATGGATCTTCTAGGTGACATTGGTCACGTGGAATCTTGTTTCAATCCATTTGGATACAATGTTAGTGCAGTGCAAGATAGGTGCACGGTTTGCGCCAAACGTACCAAAGGCTCAGAAATCATTTTGGACACACCCGATGGCACTCCTAGGTGACGAGGTTCAAGTGGATGCTTGTTTCTGTCTATTTGAAGATAGTGCTTTTCTTGATGCAAGATAGGTGCACGGTTTGCACCGAACGTACCATAGGCTTAAAAATCATTTTGGACACACCCGATAGAACACGTAGGTGACATGGGTCACGTGGAACCTCATTTCGGTCCATTTGAACAGTTTTAGTATCGGTGCAAGATAGGTGCATAGTTTTGCGCCAAACGTACCATTGTAAGGTCCAAATAGGCTTGAGGGGGTGTGAATAGCCTAATTAAAACTTCTACAAGAATTACTTAACCACACGTGTTAGTACAAAAGGTGGCAAAGCAAAATGCACTAGCTCTAACTAATTAAGCAAGCCACCTACACAAGTCTAGTACAAGGTTATCCACTAAACACAACAACAACTACAAGCTATATACAAGAAGTAACGCCGTGTAGAGATGAGATGTACCAATCAATCAATCACACAAGAGAAATCCTCGGGAAGAGAATGACACAAGAATTTATCTCGAGGTTCACTTGCTTCCCGGCAAGCTACTCCCCGTTGTGGCGATACACCCACTTGTCGGTTCGCGAGCTAATCGACTATCAAGAGTCGAGCCCTCGGTGGGTGCCGCACAACCACACACAAGATGGGGATCCTCCAAGCCACGAGCTCCACTAGAGTATCCAATTCGCGAACTCCCACGGGGAAGGATCAAGAACCCCTTATAACACTTGGTGAGGGCTCCAACAATCTCCAATTGCGAGCTCAATCACCTTTGCTCCTCCAAGCTGTCTACCGCGTTGGGAAACATGGAAGAGTAACAAGAAATCCACAGCAACTCGAAGATCAAGTGCCTCTAGAATGCAACTCTCAAGTAATGCACTTGAATCTCACTCAATCTCACTCAATATGTGCAACGAAGCAAAGAGATGAGTGAAGGGGTTGTTCTCTAGCTCAAAGGATGTCTCAATATCTCAAATGTGCAAGAGAGTCCTCCCCAAACCTGGCCACCATCTATTTATAACCCCCACGAGCGAATATAGCCTCACTAGGTGAAAATTTCAGATCGACCGGACACGTAGGTCACTAACGGGACCGGACGCGCAGGTCGCAGCGAAATAGCAAACAGAGAGGTTCCAGTAAGCTCCCAAAGCGATCGGACACATCCGGTCATCACTGACCGGACTCGCTGCTGCATCCGTTCACTTTCGCCCATGAAAAACACTGACCGGACGCGCTGACCGAACGCGTCCAGTCACGAGTCCTGTCACAGACCACTCTTTGGTAAAACGGCGATAACACTTAGCTCCGAACTCTGATTTCGGTGGTCTTGGACATTTTGGAAAGCTTACTCAAAGGGCTACACAACCCATATGGAAACTTTATCCAAGTCACAATGGATCAAAGCAATATTCCACTCCAAGGGCCATCCTAGTGTCTGGAGAACACCGAAAAACCTTTCTCCCTTCACCAAGTTGATCAAAATCAACTCCAACACCTTCTCCTTTGCAAATGTGCCAACACCATCAAGTGTACACCACCATGTGCATGTGTGTTAGCATTTCACAAACATTTTCAAAGGGTTATGTTAGCTCTCAACTAGATCCTAATGCATATGCTCAAGACATTGATCTAGTGACACTTGATTCCTGAGCTAACCATGATTGCCCTCTTGATAGTCGGCTATGTATCCTAAACTCGGTCAATCACTTCTCTACTCATCTTAGACCAGCAAAAGGAAAACCCTATGGTTATACCTTTGCCTTGCGCTCTTAGATCTTTTTCCTCCACTTGATCATCATGTCCATCATTTTATGTGCATTCCTTCATGATCTTGCTCATCATTTCATGCACCAAATCATGTGGTCTTGTGGCCATCTCTCCATGTCATTTCCACCTCCATCACATGTTCCTTATGCCTAGCTTAATCACACTTGATCACATAACATTAGCAACTTTGGTGTCACTCAATTTCCAAAACCAAACTTGGGCTTTCAATCTCCCCCTTTTTGGTAATTGATGACAACCACCACAAAGATATGAAATGAAATCAATTTTCAATTTCGATAGTATTAGCTCCCCCTACATATGTGCTTCTATGAGTTTGGTTCAATTGTGCACATATGTATGGATTTGAATTTTGGGAGAGTTACTACTATCAAATTGATGCTAAGGTATATAGAATGGACCTTTGAAGCGTGATACCAATCGGAGTTGCCTTTATATACCATCCTTAGCACCAATGTAGCTAGACACCACTTGTAATACATCACTTGTGAACATCACAAACACTAAAATACCCCATGAGATCAACATTATATGCAAAGAGTGTCTAGATACCACTTGTAAAGCTACTCTCAACAAATCACCATTCAAGTTCTATTTCTAGCATACACAATCATGAATATGAATTTAAACTTTGCAATGCAATAATTCATCATGTCAATGCACATACAAATGTAACAAAGTGTTCATGAGCTTGCTCCCCCTACTTGTGTGCTCAATTTTAATTGATCCCTTTCCAATGTCATATCTTTGATTTCTCTCCCCCTTATATCTTTTGCTTTCTCCCCCTTTCTATATCTTTGTGACTTCTCCCCCTTTGTCAACAATCACCAAAAATGTGTCAATTTTAGTGAGAATTAAGTCAATCAATATGAGGGAGTCTAAATTATGGTTCAATCTAGATCACTTGCCTAGAATATGTAATTCGGTTTGATCCAAGGACAAGCTTCTTCACACCTCATATAGTATAAGGGTTATCTTGACCATGTTGAATTACACATCATGAGCTCATTTTCTAGATTCAACACTAGGTTTGCAGGCCCACAAACGTGTCATATGCTACCACTAGATCGAACAAACATAGAAGCAATAGTGGTACCATATATACATCAAAATCATTTGATTTTCATGAATGAGCCTATTTGTCATGCAAATATGTCTATATGTACCAAACATGTCCTTAGCAAAGTATGAATGATATGCCAAACAACTTTACCTTGCATTGTCGAAGGGGAGGCATGTCATATAAGAATAATGTGGGGGTGCACTCATTTCAAGTTGGAGAAATCAAGTATGTTCAATTCATTCAACTTATAAAACCTTTTCTCATCAAGTGGCTTTGTAAAGATATCGGCTAGTTGATCTTCAGTGCCAATGCCTTGTATACAAATATCACCCTTTTGTTGATGGTCTCTTATGGCCTTATGTCAATGTGCTTGGTTCTTGAATGTTGAACCGGATTTTGTGTCATCTTGATATCACTCTCATTATCACAAAACAAAGGCACATTCTTGAATTTGATTCCAAAGTCACTCAAAATTGTCTTCATCCAAAGCAATTGTGCACAACAACTACCAGCACTAATGTATTCGGCCTCGGTAGTAGATAGGGCAACACTATTTTGTTTCTTTGATGACCATGAAACAAGAGACCTTCCAAGTAATTGACAAGTGCCACTTGTGCTCATTCTATCAATCTTGCAACCACCATAGTCGGAATCCGAATATCCAATCAACTCAAAGTTAGATCCCTTGGGATACCATAGTCCAACATCATGAGTGCCCTTAAGATATCTCAATATTCTCTTGGTTGCTTTCAAGTGACTTTCTCTAGGTGAAGCTTGATATCTTGCACACTTGCACACACTAAACATCACACCGGCCTAGAAGCGGTGACATAGAGCAAACTTCCAATCATAGACCGGTATTGCTTTTGATCTACCATGTTGCCACTAGCATCAACACCCAATTGATCATTTGTGCCCATTGGTGTACTCATTGGCTTAGCATCTTGTAACCCAAACTTCTTGATCATGTCTTTGATGTACTTACCTTGACTTACAAAAGTGCCATTCTTCATTTGGTTGATTTGATGTCCAAGAAAGTAACTAAGCTCTCCAATCATAGACATATCAAACTCATTTGCCATCATTTTTCCAAACTCTTCGCAAAAGTCTTGATTTGTTGATCCAAAAATAATATCATCAACATAGATTTGCAACACAAACAAGTTAATGCCCATCTTCTTGGTGAAGAGAGTGGTGTCAACCTTTCCCATATTGAACCCTTTAGAGAGGAGAAAGTCCCTCAACCTCTCATACCATGCTCTAGGTGCTTGCTTCAAACCATACAATGCATTCTTGAGCTTGTAAACATGGTCGGGCTTCTTGTCATCTTTAAAACCAGGAGGTTGCTCAACATAGACCAACTCATTTATGTATTCATTGAGAAATGCACTTTTCACATCCATTTGATATAACTTGATGTTGTGGGCACAAGCATAGGCTAAAATAATTCTAATTGCCGATAATCATGCAACCGGTGCATATGTCTCACCAAAGTCAAGACCTTCAACTTGTGTGTAACCTTGTGCCACCAATCTTGCTTTGTTTCTCACAACTACACCATCTTGATCTTGCTTGTTCCTAAAGACCCACTTAGTACACCATAGGACCAGAAAATCTTTTTGGACGCACCCGAGGGTATTCCTAGGTGATCAGGCTCAAGTGGATGCTTGTTTTAGTCTGTTTGGAGATAGTGCTAATCTTAACGCAAGATAGGTGCATGGCTTGGGCCAAACATACCATAGGAACAGAAATTGTTTTGGACGCATGGAATGGTACTCCTAAGTGACAAGGCTTAAGTGGATGCTCATTTCAGTCTGTTTGGAGATAGTGCTAATCCTGACACAAGATTCGTGTACGGTTTGTGCCGAACCTACCACAGGCTCGAAAATCATTTTGGACACACCCGATCGAACACCAAGGTGACGTGGGTCATGTGGAATCATATTTTGGTCCATTTGGAGACAGTGTTAGTATCGGTGCAAGATAGGTGCATGGTTTGTGCCAAACATACCATAGGCTCAGAAATCGTTATGGACACACCCGATGATACTCCTCGGTGATGAGGCTGAAGTGGATGCTTGTTTCAGTCCATTTGGAGATAGACCTAATCTTGACGCAAGATAGGTGTACAGTTTGCATTGAACATACCATAGGCTTAGGAATCATTTTGGTTGCACCCAATGGATCTCCTAGGTGAGATTGGTCATGTGGAATCTCGTATCAATCCTTTTGGAGACATTGTTAGTGTCAGTGCAAGATAGTTGCACAGTTTGCGACAAACGTACCATAGGTTCAGAAATCGTTTTGGACACACTCGATGGTACTCCTAGGTGACGAGGCTCAAGTGGATGCTCGTTTTAGTCCGTTTGGAGATAGTGCTAATCTTGACGGGAGATAGGTGCTTGGTTTGCGTCGAACATACCATATGCTTGAGAATCATTTTGGACACACCCAATAGAATACCTAGGTGACATGGGTGATGTGGAATCTCATTTCGGTCCGTTTGGAGACCGTGTTAGTGTTGGTGCAAGATAGGTGCATAGATTGTGCCAACGGTACCATAGGCTTAGAAATCGTTATGGATGCACCGAATGGTACTCCTAGGTGACGAGGCTCAAGTGGATGCTCGTTTATTCCATTTGGAGATAGAGCTAATCTTGACGCAAGATAGGTGCACGGTTTACATCGAACATACCATAGGCTCAGAAATCATTTTGGTTGCACCCGATGGATCTCGTAGGTGAGATTAGTCATGTGGAATCTCATTTCAATCCATTTGGACACAGTGTTAGTGTTAGTGCAAGATAGTTGCATAGTTTGTGACAAACGTACCATAGGTTCAGAAACCGTTTTGGATCCACTCGATGGTACTCCTAGGTGACGAGGCTCAAGTGGATGCTCGTTTTAGTCCATTTGGAGATAGTGCTAATCTTGATGGGAGAAAGGTGCTCGGTTTGCATCAAACATACCATATGCTCGAGAATCGTTTTGGACACACCCAATAGAATACCTAGGCGACATGGAGACAATGTTAGTATCGGTGCAAGATAGGTGCATGGATTGTGCTAATGGTACCATAGGCTCAGAAATCGTTATGGACGCACCAGATGGTACTCCTAGGTGACGAGGCTGAAGTGGATGTTGTTTCGGTCAATTTGGAGACAGAGCTAATCTTGATGCAAGATAGGTGCATGGTTTTCGCTGAACGTACCATCATCTCAGAACTCATTTTGGACGCACCCGATGGATCTCCTAGGTGACATTGGTCATGTGGAATCTCGTTTCAATCCATTTGAAGACAATGTTAGTGTCAGTGCAAGAGAGGTTCAGAAATCATTTTGGACACACCCAATGGTCCTCCTAGGTGACGAGGCTCAAGTGGATGTTCGTTTCAATCCATTTGGTGACAGAGTTAGTGTCAATGCAAGATAGGTGCACAGTTTGCGCCAAACGTACCATAGGCTCAAAAATCATTTTGGATGCACCCGATTGATCTCCTCGGTGACATTGGTCATGTGGAATATCGTTTCAATCCATTTGGAGATAGAGTTAGCGTCAATGCAAGATAGGTGCACGGTCTGCGCCAAACATACCATAGGCTCAAAAATCATTTCGGACGCACCCGATGGTACTCCTAGGTGATGAGGCTCAAGTGGATGCTCGTTTCAGTCCATTTGGAGATAGAGCTAATCTTGACGCAAGATAGGTGCACGGTTTGCGCCAAACGTACGATGGGCTCAGAAATCATTTTGGACGTACCCGATTGATCTCCTAGGTGAGATTGGTCATGTTGAACCTCGTTTCAATCCATTTGGAGATAGTGTTAGTGTTAGTGCAAGATAGGTTCATGGTTTGCGATAAACATACCATAGGTTCAGAAATTATTTTGGATGCACCCGGTGGTACTCCTAGGTGACGAGGCTCAAGTGGATGCTCGTTTCGGTCCGTTTGGAGATAGTGCCAATCTTGACGTAAGGTAGTTGCATGGTTTGCGTCGAACGTACCATAGGCTCGAAAATCATTTTGGACACACCCGATAGAACACCTAGGTGATGTGGGTCATGTGGAATCTTATTTTGGTCTATTTGGAGATAGTGTTAGTATCGGTGCTTGGTTTGTGCCAAAGGTACCATAGGCTTAGAAATCATTACGGATGCAGCCAATGTGACTCCTAGTTGACGAGGCTCAAATGGATGCTCATTTCGATCCATTTGGAGATAGTGCTAATCATGACGGAACATTGGTGCTCGATTTGCGTCGAACATACTCAGAAATTATTGTTGGACACATCCGTTGGATCTCCTAGGTGACGTTCGCCATGTGAAATCTCCTTTCAGTCCATTTGGAGACAGTGTTAGTGTCAGTAGAAGATAGGTGCACGGTTTTGCGCCAAACATACCATAGGCTCAAAAATCATTTTGGACGCACCCGATGGTACTCCTAGGTGACGAGTACCAAGTGGATGCTCGTTTTGGTCTGTTTGGAGATAGTGCTAGTCTTGACGCAATATAGGTGTACGGTTTGCGCCAAATGTACCATAAGCTCAGAAATCATTTTTGACGCACTCGATGGATCTCCTAGGTGATAAGGACATCACTCTTTCAGATGCTAGGGTTTATGGACGATCTTTCGATGAGAGGCATGAGATCACTCGATTTGGTGGATGGAGATGACGTTCACGGCCCGACTACAGCCTTCCAAGACCGCGCCTTAGCAACCGATACACCACCTCCAAAGGCTGTCACGATCTTGTGGAGCGCGACAACCAGCCACTAGGGCTCCCGTCCTGCAAGCAATCGAAGAACTAGCAAGAACAAGGAAACAAGCACTGAATTTGCAAGATGAAATTGAAAGCCTCAAACTGAATCTTATTATGAGTGGAGTTCTGAAGACAAGGAGACGGGTGGCTGGATCAGCACACGCGCCTACAAGCAAGTAGCAAAGGCTAAACTTGATCTAAACAAAACCCAAGTGTTCCTGGTGACGGCTAAGGGGTATATGATGTGTGGAGGACGACGACAAGAGAGTTTGGGTCGTGCTCCAACCCTAGGACGCGTCCCTACTGGACTCTAAAAGATACAAGCCCATTGGGCTAACTTAAGGTGGCGCAGCACCCTGGACAGAATAGACCTCTCGGTGATTTTTGGACTGTTGACGCCGTTTCTGAGCAGGTATGAGTATGAGGTCAGATCCGTATGAAAGTAGACTTTATTTGCTTTCCAACAAGTCCAGAATCACCCCAATCTGACTCCGTATGTAACCGTGGCGACCGTCACAAGTTGGAGGTGTGCTGCAGTCCGAATCCAGCCTACGCGAGTCCTTTTCCCTTTCGGTCTTCTCCTTGATTCCTAATCAAAACAAGAGTGCACGTGTCTCCAAGATCTAAACAGGATGGACAAGAGCTCAAGAAGGAACTCACTTGATGATTAAGTGTTCGAGCACGAGCACGGGTAATAGGACCAGCAGGTGTCGGCGTGGACGGCGTGGATGTATGATCGGTGTTGATGTCCTCATCAAAAATGATTTCTGAGCCCATGGTACGTTCGCGCATACCGTGTAGCTATCTTGTGTCTTGATAAGCACTATCTTCGAACAGATCAAAACGAGCATCTACTTGAGCCTCATCCCCTAGGAGTACCATCAGGTGCGTCCAAAATGATTTTAAAGCCTATGATACATTTGGTACAAACCGTGCACCTATCTTGCACCGATACTAACACTATCTCCAAACGGACCGAAATGAGATTCCACATGACCCACGACACCTAGTTGTTCTATCCGGTGTGTCCAAAATCAATTTTGATCCTATGGTACGTTTGGCGCAAACCGAGCAACTATCTTACGTAAAGATTAGCAATATCTCCAAATTGACCGAAACAAGCATCCACTTGCGCTTCATCACCTAGGAGTACCATCAGGCGCATCCAAAACGATTTCTAAGCTATGTTTGGCGCAAACCATGCACCTATCTTGCACTAACACTAACACTGTCTCCAAATGAATTGGAACGAGATTCGACATGACCAATGTCACCTAGGAGATCTATCGGGTGCGTCCAATATGATTTCGAGCCTATGGTACGTTTTGTGCACACCGTGCACTGTGTCAACAATTTCTGAGCCTATGGTACGTTTGGCGTAAACTGTGCACCTATCTTGCACTGACACTAACACTGTCTCCAAATGGACTGAAACAAGATTCCACATGACCAACGTCATCTAGGAGATCCATCGGGTGTGTCCAACAACGATTTTTGAGCGTATGGTACGTTCGATGTAAACCGTGCACCTATCTTGTGACATGAGCATCCACTTGTGCCTCGTCACCTAGGAGCACCATTGGGTGCGTCCAAAATGATTTTCAAGCCTATGGTTCATTTGGTGCAAAACCATGCACCTATCTTACACTGAAACTAACATTATCTCTAAACGGACCGAAATGAGATTCCACATGACCCATGTCACCTAGGTGTTCTATCCGGTGTGTCCAAAATGATTTTCTAGCCTATGGTACGTTCGGTGCAAACCATGCATCTATCTTGCGTCAAGTTAGCACTATCTCCAAATGGATCAAAATGATCATCCACTTGAGCCTCGTCACCTAGGAGTCCCATCGGGTGCATAAAAATCAATTTCTGAGCCTATGGTATGTTCAACGCAAACCATGCAGCTATCTTGCATCAAGTTTATCATTATCTACAAACAGAACAAAACGAGCATCCACTTGAGCCTCGTCACCTAGGAGTACCATTGGGTGCGTCCAAAACGATTTCTGAGCCTATGGTACGTTTGGTGCAAACCATGCACCTATCTTGCACCGATACTAACACTATCTCCAAATGGATCGAAATGAGATTCCACGTGACCCATGTCACCAAGGTGTTCTTCGGGTTTGTCCAAAATGATTTTCAAGCTCATGGTACGTTCGGTGCAAAACAGTGCACCTATCTTGCACCAATACTAACACTATCTCCAAATGGACCGAAATGAGATTCCACATGACCCACATAACCTAGGTGTTCTATCGGGTGTGTCCAAAATGATTTTTGAGCCTATGGTATGTTTGACGCAAACCATGCACCTATTTTACATCAAGTTAGCACTATCTCCAAATAGATCAAAACAATCATCCACTTGAGCCTCGTCACCTAGGAGTACCATCGGGTGTGTCCAAAACGATTTCCGAGCCTATGGTACGTTCTGCGAAACCACGCAACTATCTTGCATCAAGATTAGCACTATCTCCAAACAGACCTAAACGAGCATCCACTTGAGCCTCGTCACCTAGGAGTACCATCGAGTGCATCCAAAATAATTTATGAGCCTATGGTACGTTTAGCGCAAACCGTGCACCTATCTTGCACTGAGACTAATACTATCTCCAAATGGACTGAAATGACATTCCACATGACCAACGTCACCTAGGGGATCCATCGGCTGTGTCAAACAAGGATTTCCGATCGTATGGTACATTCGACGCAAACCGTGCACCTATCTTGCATCAGGTTAGCACTATCTCCAAATGGACCGAAAGAAGCATCCACATGCGCCTCATCACCTAGGAGTACTATGGGGTGTGTCCAAAATGATTTCTAAGCCTATGGTATGTTTAGAGCAGACCATGCACCTATCTTGCACTAACAGTAACATTGTCTCCAAATGGACAGAAACGAGATTCCACATGCCAACGTCACCTAGGGGATCCATCGGCTGTGTCCAACAACGATTTCCGATCGTATGGTACGTTCGACGCAAGCCATGCACCTATCTTGCATTAAGGTTAGCACTATCTCCAAATGGACTGAAACAAGCAACCACATGCGCCTCATCACCTAGGAGAACTACCGGGTGTGTCCAAAATGATTTCTAAGCCTATGGTATGTTTGGAGCAGACCATGCACCTATCTTGCACTAACACTAACATTGTCTCCAAATGGACAGAAACGAGATTCCACATGACTAATGTCTCCTTCAAGATCCATCGGGTGCATCCAACAATGATTTCTGAGCGTATGGCATGTTCGACGCAAACCATGCACGTATCTTGCACCAAGATTAGTACTATCTCCAAATGGACCGAAACGAGCATCCACTTGAGCCTCATCACCTAGGAGTACCATTGGGAGCGTCAAAAATGATTTCTGAGCCCATGGTACGTTCGGCACATACCGTGCAGCTATCTTGCATCATGATAAGCACTATCTTCGAACAGACCAAAACGAGCATCCACTTGAGCCTCGTCCCCTAGGAGTACCATTAGGTGCGTCCAAAATGATTTCTAAGCCTATGATACATTTGGCACAAACCATGCACCTATCTTGCACCGATACTAACACTATCTCCAAACGGACCGAAATGAGTTCCACATGACCCACGTCACCTAGTTGTTCTATCCGGTGTGTCCAAAATTATTTTCGATCCTATGGTACATTCGATGCAAACCGAGCAACTATCTTATGTCAAGATTAGAACTATCTCCAAATTGACCGAAACAAGCATCCACTTGCGCCTCATCACCTAGGAGTACCATCGGGTGCATCCAAAACATTTCTAAGCTACGTTTGGCGCAAACCATGCACCTATCTTGCACTGACACTAACACTATCTCCAAATGGATTGAAATGAGATTCCACATGACCAATGTCACCTAGGAGATCTATCGGGTGCATCCAATATGATTTCGAGCCTATGGTACGTTCTGTGCACACCGTGCACTGTGTCAACGATTTCTAAGCCTATGGTACGTTTGGCGCAAACCGTGCACCTATGTTGCACTGACACTAACACTGTCTCCAAATGGATTGAAATGAGATTCCACATGACTCACGTCACCTAGGTGTTCTATCGGGTGTGTCCAAAATAATTTTTAAGCCTATGGTACGTTCGACGCAAATCGTGCACCTATTTTGCCTCAAGTTAGCACTATCTCCAAATAGACCAAAATGATCATCCACTTGAGCCTCGTCACCTAGGAGTACCACCAGGTGCGTCGAAAATGATTTATAAGCCAATGGTACATTCGGCGCAAACCATGCAGTTATCTTGCGTCAAGATTAGCACTATCTCTAGACAGACCAAAACGAGCATCCACTTGAGCCTCGTCACCTAGGAGTACCGTCAGGTGCGTCCAAAATGATTTCTGAGCCTATGGTACAATTGGCACAAACCATGCACCTATCTTGTACCGATACTAACAGTATCTCCAAATGAATCGAAATGAGATTCCACATGACCCATGTCACCAAGGTGTTCTTCTGAGCTCATGGTACGTTCTGTGAAACCATGAAGCTATCTTGCATCAAGATTAGCACTACCTCCAAACAGACCTAAACAAGCATCCACTTGAGCCTCGTCACCTAGGAGTACCATCGGGTGTGTCCAAAACGATTTCTAAGCCTATGGCGCAAACCATGCACCTATCTTGCATAGAGACTAATACTATCTCTAAATGGACTGAAATGACATTCCACATGACCAACGTCACCTAGGGGATCCATTGGGTGCGTCCAATACGATTTTGAGCCTATGGTATGTTCTGCGAAACCATGCATCTATCTTGCGTCAAGATTAGCTCTATCTGCAAGCAGATCTAAACGAGCATCCACTTGAGCCTTGTCACCTAGGAGTACCATCGGGTGCGTCCAAAATGATTTCTGAGCCTATGGCACGTATCCTGCACTGAGACTAACACTATCTCCAAATGGACTGAAATGACATTCCACATGACCAACATCACCTAGGGGATCCATCGAGTGCGTCCAACAATGATTTTCGAGCGTATGGTACGTTTGGCGCAAACCACGCGCCTATCTAGCACCGATACCAACACTATCTCCAAAAGGATCAAAATGAGAATCCACATGACCCATGTCACCAAGGTGTTCTTCGGGTGTGTCCAAAATGATTTTCGAGCTCATGGTACGTTCGGCGCAAAACCATGCACCTATCTTGCACCGATACTAACATTATCTCCAAATGGTCCGAAATGAGATTCCACATGACCCGCATCACCTAGGTGTTCATCAGGTGTGTCCAAAAAGATTTTCAAGCCTATGGTACGTTCAACGCAAACCGTGCACCTATTTTGCATCAAGTTAGCACTATCGCCAAATAGACCGAAACGATCATCCACTTGAGTGATATGAACCCACTAGGGTTTATGGACGATCTTTCGATGAGAGGCGTGAGATCACTCGATTTGGTGGATGGAGATGACGTTCACGGCCCGACTACAGCCTTCCATGACCGCGCCTTAGCAACCGATACACCACCTCCAAAGGCTGTCACGATCTTGTGGAGCGCGACAACCAGCCACTAGGGCTCCCGTCCTGCAAGCAATCGAAGAACTAGCAAGAACAAGGAAACAAGCACTGAATTTGCAAGATGAAATTGAAAGCCTCAAACTGAATCTTATTATGAGTGGAGTTCTGAAGACAAGGAGACGGGTGGCTGGATCAGCACACGCGCCTACAAGCAAGTAGCAAAGGCTAAACTTGATCTAAACAAAACCCAAGTGTTCCTGGTGGCGGCTAAGGGGTATATGATGTGTGGAGGACGACCACAAGAGAGTTTGGGTCGTGCTCCAACCCTAGGACGCGTCCCTACTGGACTCTAAAAGATACAAGCCCATTGGGCTAACTTAAGGTGGCGCAGCACCCTGGACAGAATAGACCTCTCGGTGATTTTTGGACTGTTGACGCCGTTTCTGAGCAGGTATGAGTATGAGGTCAGATCCGTATGAAAGTAGACTATTTGCTTTCCAACAAGTCCAGAATCACCCCAATCCGACTCCGTATGTAACCGTGGCGACCGTCACAAGTTGGAGGTGTGCTGCAGTCCGAATCCAGCCTACGCGAGTCCTTTTCCCTTTCGGTCTTCTCCTTGATTCCTAATCAAAACAAGAGTGCACGTGTTTCCAAGATCTAAACAGGATGGACAAGAGCTCAAGAAGGAACTCACTTGATGATTAAGTGTTCGAGCACGAGCACGGGTAATAGGACCAGCAGGTGTCGGCGTGGACGGCATGGATGTATGATCGGTGTTGATGTCCTCATCATCCTCCCTTTCTTGAATTTGAGTCGTCCTCGACTCAAGCTCAGCTTCCTCACCCAAATAAGGCTTCAAATCTACAATGTTAAATGTGGGACTAACCCCAAAATCTGCAGGAAGATCAAGCTTATATACATTCTCATTTATTCGTTGCATCACTTTAAAAGGACCATCCGCTCTAGGCATCAATTTAGATTTTCTTAATTCAGGATACCTATCCTTTCGCAAATGCAACCAAACCCAATCTCCAGGTTCAAGAATCAATTCCCTTCTACCTTTATCTACAGCAAATTTGTACTTAGCATTCATGCGCTCTATGTTTTCTTTAGTGGTTTCATGTAGTTTTAGCATCAATTCAGCACGTTGCTTAGCATCAAAATTCAACTTTTCAGAACTTGGCAATGGCATTAAACCAATAGGAGCACGTGGTAACAAACCATAAACAATCTCAAAGGGACACATCTTCGTAGTAGAATGCAGCGAACGATTATAAGCAAACTCAATATGAGGCAAACAATCTTCCCACATCTTAATATTCTTCTTTAAAACAGTCCTTAACATAGTAGACAAAGTTCTATTCACAACTTCAGTTTGACCATCAGTTTGGGGGTGACAAGTGGTGGAAAATAAAAGCTTAGTCCCCAATTTGGCCCATAAAGTTCTCCAAAAATGGCTAAGAAATTTAGCATCACGATCAGAAACAATTGTATTTGGCACACCATGCAAGCGAACAACTTCTCGAAAGAACAAATCAGCAATATTTGTAGCATCATCAGTTTTATGACATGGTATGAAATGTGCCATTTTAGAGAATCGGTCCACAACCACAAAAACACTATCTCGCCCTTTCCTAGTCCGTGGCAATCCCAACACAAAATCCATAGAAATATCCTCCCAAGGAGCACTAGGAACAGGAAGAGGCATATACAAACCGTGTGGATTCAACCGGGACTTAGCCTTTTGACATGTTGTGCAGCGAGCAACAAATTTCTCCACGTCTCGTCGCATCTTTGGCCAAAAGAAATGACCAGCAAGAATGTCCTCCGTCTTCTTCGCTCCAAAATGCCCCATCAAGCCACCTCCATGCGCTTCCTGCAGCAACAACAAGCGAACGGAGCTAGCTGGAATGCATAGCTTGTTAGCTTGAAACACAAACCCATCATTGAGGATGAATTTGTTCCACGTTTTCCCATCTTTATAATGCAGCAGCACTTCTTTAAAATCAGCATCATGAGCATATCGGTCTTTAATTGTTTCTAACCCAAAGATCTTGTAATCAAGTTGATTTAGCAAAGTATATCTCCTAGACAATGCATCTGCAATGATATTATCCTTCCCTTTCTTGTGTTTGATAACATAAGGAAAAGATTCAATAAATTCAACCCATTTTGCATGTCTACGATTCAGTTTTCCTTGACTATGAATATGCTTCAAAGATTCATGATCAGAATGTATAACAAATTCTTTGGGACACAAATAATGCTGCCATGTTTCTAATGTCCGCACTAGAGCATATAATTCCTTATCATATGTAGAATAATTAAGAATAGGCCCGCTCAATTTCTCACTAAAGTATGCAACAGGTTTTCCTTCTTGTAACAAAACACCACCGAATCCAATTCCACTCGCATCACATTCAAGCTTGAGAGTCTTATTAAAATCAGGGAGTTGGAGTAGAGGTGCATGTGTTAACTTATCTTTCAGCACATGGAAGGCGTGCTCTTGTGCTTTGCCCCAAGAAAAGGGCACTCCCTTCTTTGTAAGCTCACTCAATGGTGCAGCAATGGTGTTGAAGTCCTTCACAAAACGGCGATAGAAACCAGCAAGTCCTAGGAAACTCCGCACTTGTGTGACCGTCGTGGGTACAGGCCATCCTTGTATAGCTTCCACCTTGGCTTTATCAACCTCAATTCCCTGTGGAGTGACAACATAGCCAAGAAACGATACTCGATCGGTGCAGAAAGTGCACTTCTCAAGGTTACCAAACAAACGTGCATCACGTAGAGCATTGAAAACAGCACGTAAGTGATCAAGGTGTTCATCAATGGATTTGCTATAAATCAGTATATCATCAAAGTAGACGACAACAAATTTCCTAATGAAAGCACGCAAAACCAAGTTCGGCCTATATGAGTGGTTAGTCATGCCTTTTGGGTTAACTAATGCACCTAGTACTTTCATGAGATTAATGAACGAGGTTTTGAAAGCAGTTTTCCATTCATCTCCCAATTTCATACGAATCTGATGGTACCCACTACGCAAATCAACCTTTGAAAACACAACAGCACCACTCAATTCATCAAGCATATCATCTAATCGTGGAATAGGGTGTCGATATCGAATGGTGATATTATTAATAGCCCTACAATCAACACACATGCGCCATGTTCCATCTTTCTTAGGCACTAAAATCACTGGAACAGCACAAGGACTAAGAGACTCACGCACATAACCTTTGTCTAGTAGTTCTTGCACTTGTTGCTGAATTTCCTTCGTTTCCTCCGGATTGGTCCTGTATGGCGCACGATTTGGCAAAGATGCTCCAGGGATAAGATCAATTTGGTGCTCAATCCCTCGTATTGGTGGCAGCCCCGCTGGTATCTCAATGGGGAACACATCAGAATACTCCTGCAAAATGTTAGCAATAGCAGGGGGCAAAGAACGTTGCATATCCTCAAATGAAATCAAAGCATCCTTGCATACCAAAGCATAAGCAACAGAGGTGGATGCATTGAACTCATTAATATCAGATTTTGTAGCAAGCATACAACGTCCTTTCAATGTTATCTCATCTTTGTCATCAACAACAGATTTGTCACTCTCGCTCTTTGCTTTTGCAGCCTTAGTAACATCAGATTGCATAATAGCTTCAGGAGACATAGGATGCAACACAATTTTTCGATCATGGTACAGAAACGAATATTGATTTGATCTACCATGATGCATCGAATCTCTATCAAATTGCCATGGTCTACCTAGCAGAATATTGCAAGCTTGCATAGGCACAACATCACATTCAACAATATCTTTGTATGATCCGATGGCAAAATTGATTCGCACCAGTCTCGTTACCTTTGCCTTACCACTGTTGTTCAGCCATTGGATGTAGTAGGGATGGGGATGTGGTTTGGTGGTGAGGGCGAGCTTCTGTACCATGCCGCTACTTGCCAAGTTGTTGCAGCTACCTCCATCAATGATCATGCGGCACGAACGCTCCTTGATGACACACTTTGTTTGGAATAAAGTATGTCGCTGATTTTGCTCCACCTTCTCCATTTGTGCACTAAGCACTCGCTGTACAATCAAGCTCTCATAGTGCTCCGCGTCACCTGCATTGATGTGTTCTTCTATGTGTTCCTCACTACCTGCATAGTCAGCCGCAAGCAATGCAAGTGTATCTTCATCAAATTCACTAGCAGATGAACACTCACCATCATCTTTGACAATCATAACACGCTTGTTTGGGCAGTCACGCATCATATGGCCATATCCCTTACACCGATGACATTGTATGTTGCTTGTTCTACCTGTTGATGCCACGGATGAAGTACACGCAGCCGGCTTTTGCGCTGTCTTAACTACTGAATTGGTGGGGGCAGCTCGAGTCTTGTCACTAGATGATGGCGTAGGAGTACGTGTAGACGGAGTTGTAGATGGGCGCGGCTGCCATGAACTAGCTTTCCCTACAGAAACATTAGTCCTTGTGTTACACGTCGTCCCTGCACTTCCCGTTCAGCTTTACAAGCTAGATGAAACAGTTTGGTTACGTTATTGTATTCTTTGTAAGCGAGGATATCCTGAATGTCCCGATTTAATCCACCTAAAAATCTAGCCATAGCAGGTTCCTCATCCTCCTCTAATTTACAACGCAACATACCCGTTTGTAATTCCTGATAGTATTCTTCTACACATTTAGATCCTTGTCTCAATTGCTGCAACTTATTTATCATATCACGGGCATAGTAAGATGGAACAAATCTAGCTCTCATGGCTCGTTTCAGCGCATCCCAAGTTTTAGGTATGTTATGAGGATTTTTCTTGCCATATTCGATCCACCAAACAGAAGCAAAATCTGTGAACTCACTAGTAGCAGCCCTAACACGTGTGTTCTCAGGAAATTCATGGCATGCGAACTTTTGATCAACAGCAATCTCCCAAGAAATGTATGCATCAGGGTCATATTTACCATCAAAAGGAGGTATTTTAAATTTAATCTTACTGAAAGCATCATCATTATTGTGTACCTCGTGTCGGCGGCGGCCACCCATACCTCTACGGTTGTGACGTAGGCGACGTCGATCACGAGTGTCTCGATCATCATGTTCAGTATCACCTGTGTATTCTTCATCATAACTGCCATCCTCTCGATCTTCCTCCTTCTTTTCTTCTTTATGCTGGTCTTTATCATTGTTGTGGAGGTCATCAAAATGCCTCAGCAGAGCAGCAAGGCTTTTGTCCACACTAGCAATGGACTGCTCCAAACCTGCAAGCTTGTTGTTTGCGGCAATCTGAGTAGCCTCCAACTGCCCAAGTTTGTCATTTGTCACCTGCAAGTCATTATCAAGTCCCTCCGTGTGCAACTTCACTTTCCTTTCAAAATGTTGTATGATGCCCTTTGTGCGAGGCGAATGTGGAATTTGGTTATCTTCGTCGGTCCCTGGCATGGTTCAAAGACAAAGACAAGTGAAGAAATAAAAGCCCTACAACTACTAGGATGTAGCTACAGCAAGTCGCTCACTGATATGAACCCACTAGGGTGAATCCTGATCTTTCGATGAGAGAAGGTGGATAACTCGATTTGGGGATGGAGATGACGTTCACGGCCCGACTACAACCATCCAAGGATGCTGCGCCTTAGCAACCGATACACCACCTCCAACAGCCGTCGCGATCTTGTGGAACACGATCAACCAAACCACTAGGGTAATTCCTGCAAGCAATCGAGGAACAAGCAAGAACAAGTAGAACAAGCAACTCAATTGCAAATATGGAGATGAAAACCAATCTGAAATCACAAAGTTGGGGTTCTGAATCGAGTAGAACGGATGGTCTAGTCGACACACGCATCTACAAGGAAGTAGCAATGGCTAAACTTTCAACAAAACAAAACCCCCAATCTGTTTGTGGCGGCTCTAATCCTTACTAATACCTAGGGGAACGACCAGGGGGTGTTGGGGTCTTTCTCCAACCCTAGGACACGTCCCTAATGAACCCAACTTGATACATGGGCCATCAGCCCAAAATAGGGTGACACAGCACCAAAGGCAGAAAAGGCCCCGGCGTTGAAACGACGATTGCGGAAGCATCGGATAAGATATAGCCATGAGTCCAGATCCGTTGGAAAATAGACTTGATAAGCTTTCCAAAAAGTGCTAGAATGTCCCAATCCGAGTCCGTATGCGACCGTGGTGAATATCACAAGTTGGAGCTGTCCTGGAGTCCGAATCCAGCCCCAAAACATGTTGGATTTGATCTCTTTCTTTCCTTGGACCAAAAGTGACGTGGTGTCTAGGTGGAGGACGTTGGGAATACTTGGATTTGGTCCCCAATCAACTTCATTAACCTTCCATGTTTTCCATATGCAATCAAACCTTTCCTTGATCCATGTAAGTAATTCTGAAAATGAAAATATACACATTTTATGGTGGAGCACCAATTCATCAAATGCATCAATGATAAGCCTCATATAGAATAGTTGCACCTTTGGTATAGAAGTGGTTGACATGGTCATATTTGAGCCAATGATGTCCTCATCATTCTCCCCTTCTTGACAGCAAACCGTCCTCGGTTTGACCTTTGTTGGAGGATGTGTTGTAGGTAAAAGTGAACCGTGCTCCCCTTCTTGATATTTATCCTGTTGCATTTGGGAAAAACTAGAAAAACTTTGCAAGACATCATTAGTGTTAGTGCAGCCCTCAATTTGAGCATGGTATTGTGGCCCAAAAGGATATTTCAGATTAGAGCAAATATAAACTTTATGCACCAAATATTCTCCTTTGTTGTCATATTTGCCAATTGCATGAAGCGAACAATGATTAAAACTTGGCAAAATAGAATCAAATTTAAGTTTCTCTTTTAGACAATTTAGATTACACAGAATATCACATTCAATATAACCCAAAGTATTTAAAGAGGACAACAAATTCAGTTCATCTTGTGCACATGTAATAGGATGAAAAAGCTTATCTTCAGCACATTTGTATGGTTCCAAATCAAAAGTATCACACTTATTTGCTACTTGTGGCATAGGAGTAAAAGAATCATCAACACACAACTCCTCTTTATCACAAGGAACCGTGAGTAATTCATTTTGTGACAAAGGAAAATCAGTAGTGGGTTCCACTATTTGTTGCTCTTCATTAGCATGCAGAGTGGACAAATTTTGGACATTATGGGTCACATCATTCTGGAAAGTATTCACAGATAATAGAACTCTTTTTCAGCATTGAGAGCCAGACAAAACAATTGACCAATATGGTAATATGATTTGCTAATTAATAAGGTTCGAATTTCAGAATTGAGCCCTCTCATGAATCTACTCATAACATCTTCCATGCATTCATCCAATCCACCAAACATGATACAAATCTTAAAATTATGGTAATATTGTTTCACAGTCTTGCTACCCTGCTTCAAGTTGTCTAATTTTGCAAGCAAATAATCAACATAATATGCAGGAACGAATGCATCTCTAAAAAGAAATTTGAAGTCTTTCCAAGATTCTGGAACTTTGATGTGCCTACAAATGTGTTTCCATTCGAGCAAAGCATATTCAATCAAAATATTAGAGGCAATACAAATCTTTTGTTTCTCGGATAGGTCATGCTCATCAAATTCATTGTCTACTTTTAACTCCCAATCAATGTAAGCTTGAGGATCAAACTTACCATCATATAATGGCAAGTGTTGAATGACATCCTGAATATGAGGGTCTAGTTTCAACAGCTCAAAAATCTCCATATCACCTGCCAAGATTAGTAGAAAACAAGAAACACAAAAATAATATGTATCCTCCTATCAACTACTAGGATGTGTCAGATGTAATTCTCTCAAACTCAACTTGTTAAAACAAGCCCTTACAAGTTCTTACCAAGCCAAACAGGAGGTGACGGCAACCAACAAGTCTACAACCGTGGAGTGAAGTGTATCGGTGCCGCAACAACAACACCTGTCAAGCTATAGTCGAAATATGTGGAGCTATAGGTGGGCTAAAGCAAGGAAGTACTAGAACCACGTTAGTTGCAAGCAAATTGAACAAACGCTCAACGACGTTATTATGCTGGTCCTAGGCTAGTACATGCTAGAGACGCGAGCCTGGACACAAACGAAGTCACTGAGCAGCAGCAAAGAAGGACCACAAGGACAGGAATAACAACAAAAGAAAAACTCTTCTCTTCTTTCTCTTTCTTTTCTTTCTTTCTTTCTGTCTTTCTTTTCTTTCTTTCTTTTCTTTCTTTCTGTCTTTTTTTTTCTGTTTTTTTTTCTTTCAACTAGCACAAAACTGAAATTTTGCAACAAGAAATAACAAGCTACTTACAGCAATTAAATGTTTTCTTGGGAAGGGTGATTCAGTAGCAAAGTGAAACAAGTGGTTGTTTTGCAAAACCAGCAGACGCGCAAATCTCCAGGGCAATTGCGAAGCGCTCAGAATGAATTTGGGACCAAGCTCTGATCCGTTGGAAAGAGGACAAGTTAAGGTTTCCAGATTGTATTTAAACTCCCTATCAGACTCTTGACAAAGGAAATATGGTGCTTTTGTTTTCAAGATAAAACAGGACTCCGAATCGAATTCTATCTTGATCTTGTTGGATTTCCTTTTTGTAGATGGAAATATGGACGTGGATGAAACCTCCAAGGATGTGGCTAGGATAATGGTAGTAAACAAAACAAAGGAATTTGAAAATCCACTCGGATTCCTAGAGAGAAACAAATAAACTCAAATCTGCGATGGTGACAGAAACGTGACTAGAACTCGAAACTCTAAACGACTAAACGCTAAGACCAGCAATTTGCACGACGATGCAACCGTTAATTCAATAAGCCCTAACTAAGCAGTAATAGTATTAAGCTCAAAGGGGTTTTGGGATTATGAAGAACTAATCTACTAATTTTGTTTTGGCTTTTTCTGGACCATAGGAGATTAAAAACAGCAAAGAACTAGAAGTCTCTCACTGATCAACCTTGCTCTGATTACCAACTGATATGAACCCACTAGGGTGAATCCTGATCTTTCGATGAGAGAAGGTGGATAACTCGATTTGGGGATGGAGATGATGTTCACGGCCCGACTACAACCATCCAAGGATGCTGCGCCTTAGCAACCGATACACCACCTCCAACAGCCGTCGCGATCTTGTGGAACACGATCAACCAAACCACTAGGGTAATTCCTGCAAGCAATCGAGGAACAAGCAAGAACAAGTAGAACAAGCAACTCAATTGCAAATATGGAGATGAAAACCAATCTGAAATCACAAAGTTGGGGTTCTGAATCGAGTAGAACGGATGGTCTAGTCGACACACGCATCTACAAGGAAGTACCAATGGCTAAACTTTCAACAAAACAAAACCCCCAATCTGTTTGTGGCGGCTCTAATCCTTACTAATACCCAGAGGAACGACCAGGGGGTGTTGGGGTCTTTTTCCAACCCTAGGACACGTCCCTAATGAACCCAACTTGATACATGGGCCATCAGCCCAAAATAGGGTGACACAGCACCAAAGGCAGAAAAGGCCCCGGCGTTGAAACGACGATTGCGGAAGCATCGGATAAGATATAGCCATGAGTCCAGATCCATTGGAAAATAGACTTGATAAGCTTTCCAAAAAGTGCTAGAATGTCCCAATCCGAGTCTGTATGCGACCGTGGTGAACATCACAAGTTGGAGCTGTCCTGGAGTCCGAATCCAGCCCCAAAACGTGTTGGATTTGATCTCTTTCTTTCCTTGGACCAAAAGTGACGTGGTGTCCAGGTGGAGGACGTTGGGAATACTTGGATTTGGTCCCCAATCAACTTCATTAACCTTCCATGTTTTTCATATGCAATCAAACCTTTCCTTGATCCATGTAAGTAATTCTAAAAATGAAAATATACACATTTTATGGTGGAGCACCAATTCATCAAATGCATCAATGATAAGCCTCATATAGAATGGTTGCACCTTTGGTATAGAAGTGGTTGACATGGTCATATTTGAGCCAATGATGTCCTCATCACTCACTCTCCACCTATTACACAAGTTCTTACCAGTTCTTACCTTGCTCGATAGGAGGGGTCATCTACCAACAAGTCTGCAGCAATGGATGAAGTGTATCGGTGCCGCAGCACGAGACCTGTCAAGCTGTAGAATATGTGGAGCTATAGGTGGGCTGAAACAAGGAACGAACTAGCACCACGTTAGTTACAAAAAGCAAGCTGAATAATCGTTCAACCGGCG
Organism: Saccharum spontaneum; assembly: GCA_022457205.1. Lineage (NCBI taxonomy): Eukaryota > Viridiplantae > Streptophyta > Magnoliopsida > Poales > Poaceae > Saccharum > Saccharum spontaneum. The sequence continues at coordinate 29,887,727 of CM039617.1, read as the reverse complement.
GTACTGTGCTGGTCCTAGTCTAGACCATGCTAGAGACGCGAGCCTGGACACAAAGGAGAGCACAACACACCACCCAAAGTGAACGAAGAATCTCTAAGATCAGCCCCTTTCTCTTCTTTTCTTTTGCTTCTTTCTTTTTCTTTTTTTTTCTTTTTTTTGAATATTTTTTCAGGGGCACTCAAAACTGATTATATGACACTTTTTCCGAAAGGGCAGGGGTATTCCGGTAAAAAAAATACTCTCTCTCTCTCTCTCTCTAGAGTAAGCCACTCGTTTAGATATGAATACTTGCTGCGTGGTTCGTTTGATATTTGTAGCACAGGGTGAACTGATTCCTCGTCTGATTGGAACTTCCAATTCTACTCGGACTTGGCCAACAGCGAGGAATACCCGATTCCTTGATCCGACTCAAACTTGAAAACCTACTTGGATTCGGCCAACAGAGAGGAACAGCCGATTCCTTGTCCGATTCAAACTTCAAACCCTACTTGGATTCGACCAACAGAGAGACTATATGATAGCGCGTGTTGTGATAGAACGTGACAAGAACTCGAAACTCTAAAGGACTAAAACTAAGACCAGCAACTTGACACAACCGATGCAACCGACGACTCAACAAGCCCTAACTAGGTAGCACTAGCCACGGCCCAAAAGTCTATAGGATTGTAGGAAACTAATCTACTTTTTTTTGGCTTTTTTTTGGACTATAGAAAAAATAAAAACAGCGAAGAATTACAAGTCTCTCACCGATAAACCTTGCTCTGATTACCAATTGATATGAACCCGCTAGGGTTTATGGACGATCTTTCGATGAGAGGCATGAGATCACTCGATTTGGTGGATGGAGATGACGTTCATGGCCCAACTACAGCCTTCCAAGACCACGCCTTAGCAACCGATACACCACCTCCAAAGGCTGTCACGATCTTGTAGAGCGCGACAACCAGCCACTAGGGCTCCCGTCCTGCAAGCAATCGAAGAACTAGCAAGAACAAGGAAACAAGCACTGAATTTGCAAGATGAAATTGAAAGCCTCAAACTGAATCTTATTATGAGTGGAGTTCTGAAGACAAGGAGACGGGTGGCTGGATCAGCACACGCGCCTACAAGCAAGTAGCAAAGGCTAAACTTGATCTAAACAAAATCCAAGTGTTCCTGGTGACGGCTAAGGGGTATATGATGTGTGGAGGACGACCACAAGAGAGTTTGGGTCGTGCTCCAACCCTAGGACGCGTCCCTACTGGACTCTAAAAGATACAAGCCCATTGGGCTAACTTAAGGTGGCGCAGCACCCTGGACAGAATAGACCTCTCGGTGATTTTTGGACTGTTGACGCCGTTTCTGAGCAGGTATGAGTATGAGGTCAGATCCGTATGAAAGTAGACTTTATTTGCTTTCCAACAAGTCCAGAATCACCCCAATCCAACTCCGTATGTAACCGTGGCGACCGTCACAAGTTGGAGGTGTGCTGCAGTCCGAATCCAGCCTACGCGAGTCCTTTTCCCTTTCGGTCTTCTCCTTGATTCCTAATCAAAACAAGAGTGCACGTGTCTCCAAGATCTAAACAGGATGGACAAGAGCTCAAGAAGGAACTCACTTGATGATTAAGTGTTCGAGCACGAGCACGGGTAATAGGACCAGCAGGTGTCGGCGTGGACGGCGTGGATGTATGATCGGTGTTGATGTCCTCATCATTGAGCCTTGTCACCTTGGAGTACCATCGGGTGTGTCCAAAACGATTTCTAAGCCCATGGTACGTTCTGCGAAACCATGAAGCTATCTTGCATCAAGATTAGCACTATCTCCAAACAGATCTAAACGAGCATCCACTTGAGCCTCGTCACCTAGGAGTACCATCGGGTGTGTCCAAAATGATTTCTAAGCCTATGGCGCAAACCATGCACCTATCTTGCATGGAGACTAATACTATCTCTAAATGGACTAAAATGACATTCCACATGACCAACGTCACCTAGGTGATCCATCGGGTGCGTCCAATACGATTTTGAGCCTATAGTACGTTCTATGAAACCATGCATCTATCTTGCGTCAAGATTAGCTCTATCTGCAAGCAGATCTAAATGAGCATCCACTTGAGCCTTGTCATCTAGGAGTACCATCGGGTGCATCCAAAATGAATTTTGAGCCTATGGCACGTTTGGCGCAAACCGTGCACCTATCTTGCACAGACACCAAAACTATCTCCAAATGGACTGAAATGACATTCCACATGACCAATGTCATCTAGGGGATCCATCGGGTGCGTCCAACAACGATTTCCGAGCGTATGGTATGTTCGAAGCAAACCATGCACCGATCTTGCGTCAAGGTTAGCACTATCTCCAAACGGGCCGAAACAAGCACCCACTTGCGCCTCGTCACCTAGGAGTGCCACCGGGTGCGTCTAAAATGATTTCTAAGCCTCTGGTATGTTTGGAGCAGACCATGCACCTATCTTGCATTGACACTAACATTGTCTCCAAATGGACAGAAACGAGATTCCACATGACCAACATCACCTCAGAGACCCATCGGGTGCATCAAACAACGATTTCCGAGCGTATGGTATGTTCGACGCAAACCATGCACCTATCTTGCACCAAGATTAGTACCATCCCCAAATGGAGCGAAACGAGCATCTACTTGAGCCTCATCATCTAGGAGTACCAACGGGTGCGTCAAAAAAGATTTTTCAGCCTATGGTACGTTCGGCACAAACCATGCAGTTATCCTGTGTCAAGATTAGCACTATCTCCAAACAGACCAAAACGAGCATCCACTTGAGCCTTGTCACCTAGGAGTACCATCGGGTGCGTCCAAAACGATTTCTGAGCCTCTGGTACATTTGGCGCAAATCATGCACCTATCTTGCACTGATACTAACACTATCTCCAAACGGATCGAAATGAGATTCCACATGACCCATGTCACCAAGGTGTTCTTCGGGTGTGTCGAAAATGATTTTTGAGCTCATGGTACGTTCGGCGCAAACCATGCACCTATCTTGCACCGATACTAACACTATCTCCAAATGGACCGAAATGAGATTCCAAATGACCCACGTCACCTAGCTGTTCTATGGGGTGTGACCAAAATGATTTTCGAGCCTATGGTACGTTCGACGCAAATCGTGCACCCATTTTGCATCAAGTTAGCACTATCTCCAAATAGAAAGAAACGATCATCCACTTGAGCCTTGTCACCTAGGAGTACCATCGGGTGTGTCCAAAACGATTTCTGAGCCCATGGTACGTTCTGCGAAACCATGAAGCTATCTTGCGTCAAGATTAGCACTATCTCCAAACAGACCTAAACAAGCATCCACTTGAGCCTCGTCACCTCGGAGTACCAGTGGGTGTGTCCAAAACGATTTCTAAGCCTATGGCCCAAACCATACACCTATCTTGCACGGAGACTAATACTATCTCTAAATGGACTAAAATGACACTCCACATGACCAACGTCACCTAGGGGATCCATCGGGTGCGTCCAATACGATTTTGAGCCTATGGTACGTTCTACGAAACCATGCATCTATCTTGCGTCAAGATTAGCTCTATCTGCAAGCAGATCTAAACGAGCATCCACTTGAGCCTTGGCACCTAGGAGTACCATCGGGTGCATCCAGAACGATTTCTGAGCCTATGGCACGTTTGGTGCAAACCGTGCACCTATCTAGCACTGAGACTGAAACTATCTCCAAATGGACTGAAATGACATTCCACATGACCAATGTCACCTAGGGGATCCATCGGGTGCGTCCAACAATGATTTCCGAGTGTATGGTATGTTCGACGCAAACCATGCACCGATCTTGCATCAAGATTAGCACTATCTCCAAACAGACCAAAACGAGCATCCACTTGAGCATTGTCACCTAGGAGTACCATCGGGTGCGTCCAAAATGATTTCTGAGCCTCTGGTACGTTTGGCACAAACCATGCACCTATCTTGCACCGATACTAACACTATCTCCAAACGGATTGAAATGAGATTTCACAAGACCCATGTCACCAAGGTGTTCTTCGGGTGTGTCGAAAATGATTTTCAAGCTCATGGTACGTTGGGCGCAAACCGTGCACCTATCTTGCACCGATACTAACACTATCTCCAAATGGACCGAAATGAGATTCCACACGACCCACGTCACCTAGGTGTTCTACGGGTCTGGCCAAAATGATTTATGAGCCTTTGGTATGTTCGACGCAAATCGTGCAGCTATTTTGCCTCAAGTTAGCACTATCTCTAAATAGACCGAAATGATCATCCACTTGAGCCTATGGTACATTCTGCGAAACCATGCATCTATCTTGCGTCAAGATTAGCTCTATCTGCGAACAGACCTAAACGAGCATCCACTTGAGCCTCGTCACCAAGGAGTACCATCAGGTGCGTCCAAAATGATTTTTGAGCCTATGGTACGTTTGGCACAAACCATGCACCTATCTTGCACTGATACTAACACTATCTCCAAACGGATCGAACTGAGATTCCACAGGACCCATGTCACCAAGGTGTTCTTCGGGTGTGTCCAAAATGATTTTCGAGCTCATGGTACGTTCGGCGCAAAACCGTGCACCTATCTTGCACTGATACTAACACTATCTCCAAATGGTCCGAAATGAGATTCCACATGACCCAGGTCACCTAGGTGTTCTATGGGTTGTGGCCAAATTGATTTTTGAGCCTATGGTATGTTCGACGCAAATCGTGCACCTATTTTGCGTCAAGTTAGCACTATCGCCAAATAGAATGAAACGATCATCCACTTGAGGCTTGTCACCTAGGAGTACTATCGGGTGTGTCCAAAATGATTTCTGAGCCCATGGTACGTTCTGTGAAACCATGAAGCTATCTTACGTCAAGATTAGCACTATCTCCAAACAGACCCAAACAAGCATCCACTTGAGCCTCGCCACCTAGTAGTACCATTGGGTGTGTCCAAAACGATTTCTAAGCCTATGGCGCAAACCATGCACCTATCTTGCATAGAGACTAATACTATCTCTAAATGGACTGAAATGACATTCCACATGACCAACGTCACCTAGGGTTGGGTGCGTCCAATACGATTTTGAGCCTATGTTACGTTCTGCGAAACCATGCATCTATCTTGCGTCAAGATTAGCTCTATCTGCAAGCAGATCTAAACGTGCATCCACTTGAGCCTTGTCACCTAGGAGTACCATCAGGTGCGTCCAAAACTATTTCTGAGCCTATGGCACGTTTGGCGCAAACCGTGCACCTATCTTGCACTGAGACCAAAACTATCTCCAAATGGACTAAAATGACATTCCACATGACCAATGTCACCTAGGGGATCCATCGGGTGCGTCCAACAATGATTTCCGAGCGTATGGTATGTTCGATGCAAACCATGCACCGATCTTGCGTCAAGGTTAGCACTATCTACAAACGGACCGAAACAAGCACCGACTTGCGCCTCGTCACCTAGGAGTGCCACCGGGTGTGTCCAGAATGATTTCTAAGCCTCTGGTATGTTTGGAGCAGACCATGCACCTATCTTGCACTGACACTAACACTGTCTCCAAATGGATAGAAACGAGATTCCACAAGACCAACGTCACCTTGGAGAACCATCGGGTGCATCCAACAACGATTTTCGAGCGTATGGTATGTTCGACGCAAACCATGCACCTATCTTGCACCAAGATTTGTACCATCTCCAAATGGAGCGAAACGAGCATCCACTTAAGCCTCATCACCTAGGGGTACCATCGGGTGCGTCAAAAAAGATTTTTCAGCCTATGGTACGTTCGGCGCAAACCATGCAGTTATCTTGCGTCAAGATTAGCACTATCTCCAAACAGACCAAAACGAGCATCCACTTGAGCCTTGTCACCTAGGAGTACCATCAGGTGCGTCCAAAACGATTTATGAGCCTCTGGTACATTTGGCGCAAATCATGCACCTATCTTGCATTGATACTAACACTATCTCCAAACGGATCGAAATGAGATTCCACATGACCCATGTCACCAAGGTGTTCTTCGGGTGTGTCGAAAATGATTTTCGAGCTCATGGTACGTTCGGCGCAAACCGTGCACCTATCTTGCACCGATACTAACACTATCTCCAAATGGACCGAAATGAGATTCCACATGACCCACGTCACCTAGGTGTTCTATGGGGTGTGGCCAAAACGATTTCTGAGCCTCTGGTACGTTTGGCACAAACCATGCACCTATCTTGCACGATACTAACACTATCTGCAAACGGATTAAAATGAGATTCCACATGACCCATGTCACCAAGGTGTTGTTCGGGTGTGTCGAAAATGATTTTTAAGCTCATGGTACGTTCGGCGCAAACCGTGCACCTATCTTGCACCGATACTAACACTATCTCCAAATGGACCGAAATGAGATTCCACACGACCCACGTCACCTAGGTGTTCTAGGGTGTGGCCAAAATGATTTCTGAGCCTATGGTACGTTCGACGCAAATCATGCAGCTATTTCGCCTGAAGTTAGCACTATCTCTAAATAGACCGAAATGATCATCCACTTGAGCCTCGTGACCTAGGAGTACCATTGGGTGCTTGAAAAATGATTTCGGAGCCTATGGTACATTCTGCGAAACCATGCATCTATCTTGCGTCAAGATTAGCTCTATCTATGAACAAACCTAAACGAGCATCCACTTGAGCCTCGTCACCTAGGAGTACCATCGGGTGTGTCCAAAACGATTTCTAAGACTATGGCGCAAACCATGCACCTATCTTGCACGTAGACTAATACTATCTCTAAATGGACTGAAATGACATTCCACATGACCAACGTCACCTAGGCGATCCATCGGGTGCGTCCAATACAATTTTGAGCCTATGGTACATTCTGCGAAACCATGCATCTATCTTGCGTCAAGATTAGCTCTATCTGCAAGCAGATCTAAACGAGCATCCACTTGAGCCTTGTCATCTAGGAGTACCATCGGGTGCATCCAAAACGATTTCTGAGCCTATGGCACGTTTGGCGCAAACCGTGCACCTATCTTGCACTGAGACCAAAACTATCTCCAAATGGACTGAAATGACATTCCACATGACCAATGTCACCTAGGGGATCCATCGGGTGCGTCCAACAACGATTTCCGAGTGTATGGTATGTTCGACGCAAACCATGCACCGATCTTGCGTCAAGGTTAGCACTATCTCCAAACGGATTGAAACAAGCACCCACTTGCGCCTCGTCAACTAGGAGTGCCACCGGGCGTGTCTAAAGTGATTTCTAAGCCTCTGGTATGTTTGGAGCAGACCATGCACCTATCTTGCATTGACACTAACACTGTCTCCAAATGGACAGAAACGAGATTCCACATGACCAACGTCACCTTGGAGACCCATCGGGTGCATCCAACAATGATTTCCAAGCGTATGGTATGTTCGACGCAAACCATGCACCTATCTTGCACCAAAATTAGTACCATCCCCAAATGGAGCGAAACGAGCATCTACTTGAGCCTCATCATCTAGGAGTACCAATGGGTGCGTTAAAAAGATTTTTCAGCCTATTGTACGTTCGGCACAAACCATGCAGTTATCTTGTGTCAAGATTAGCACTATCTCCAAACAGACCAAAACGAGCATCCACTTGAGTCTTGTCACCTAGGAGTACCATCGGGTGCGTCCAAAACGATTTCTGAGCCTTGGTACATTTGGCGCAAATCATGCACCTATATTGCACCGATACTAACACTATCTCTAAACGGATCAAAATGAGATTCCACATGACCCATGTCACCAAGGTGTTCTTCTGGTGTGTCGAAAATGATTTTCGAGCTCATGGTACGTTCGGCACAAACCATGCAGTTATCTTGTGTCAAGATTAGCATTATCTCCAAACAGACCAAAACGAGCATCCACTTGAGTCTTGTCACCTAGGAGTACCATCGGGTGCGTCCAAAACGATTTCTGAGCCTTGGTACATTTGGCGCAAATCATGCACCTATATTGCACCGATACTAACACTATCTCCAAATGGACCGAAATGAGATTCCACATTACCCACGTCACCTAGGTGTTCTATGGGGTGTGGCCAAAATGATTTTCGAGCCTATGGTACGTTCGATGCAAATCGTGCACCTATTTTGCACAAGTTAGCACTATCGCCAAATAGAACGAAACGATCATCCACTTGAGCCTTGTCACCTAGGAGTACCATCGGGTGTGTCCAAAATGATTTCTAAGCCCATGGTACGTTCTGCGAAACCATGAAGCTATCTTGCGTCAAGATTAGCACTATCTCCAAACAGACCTAAACAAGCATCCACTTGAGCCTCGTCACCTAGGAGTACCATTGGGTGTGTCCAAAACGATTTCTAAGCCTATGGCGCAAACCATGCACCTATCTTGCATAGAGACTAATACTATCTCTAAATGGACTGAAATGAGTGCCACATGACCAACGTCACCTAGCGGATCCATTGGGTGTGTCCAATATGATTTTGAGCCTATGGTACGTTCTGCAAAACCATGCATCTATCTTGCGTCAAGATTAGCTCTATCTGGAAGCAGATCTAAACAAGCATCCACTTGAGCCTTGTCACCTAGGAGTACCATCGGGTGCGTCCAAAACGATTTCTGAGCCTATCGCATGTTTGGCGTAAACCGTGCACCTATCTTGCACTGAGACTAACACTATCTCCAAATGGACTGAAATGACATTCCACATGACCAACATCACCAAGGGGATCCATCGGGTGCGTCCAACAATGATTTCTGAGCGTATGGTACGTTTGGTGCAAACCATGCACCTATCTTGCACCGATACCAACACTATCTCCAAACGGATCGAAATGAGATTCCACATGACCCATGTCACCAAGGTGTTCTTCGGGTGTGTCCAAAATGATTTTCGAGCTCATGGTACGTTCGGTGCAAAACCGTGCACCTATCTTGCACCGATACTAACACTATCTCCAAATGGTCCGAAATGAGATTCCACATGACCCGCATCACCTAGGTGTTCTATCGGGTGTGTCCACAATGATTTTCAAGCCTATGGTACGTTCGACGCAAACCGTGCACCTATTTTGCATCAAGTCAGCACTATCACCAAATACACCGAAACTATCATCCACTTGAGCCTTGTCACCTAGGAGTACCATCGGGTGTGTCCAAAATGATTTCTAAGCCCATGGTACGTTTTGCGAAACCATGAAGCTATCTTGCATCAAGATTAGCACTATCTCCAAACAGACCTAAACGAGCATCCACTTGAGCCTTGTCACCTAGGAGTACCATCGGGTGTGTCCAAAATGATTTCTAAGCCTATGGCGCAAACCATGCACCTATCTTGCACGGAGACTAATACTATCTCTAAATGGACTGAAATGACATTCCACATGAGCAACGTCTCCTAGGGGATCCATTGGGTGCGTCCAATACGATTTTGAGCCTATGGTACATTCTGCGAAACCATGCATCTATCTTGCATCAAGATTAGCTCTATCTGCAAGTAGATCTAAGCGAGCATCCACTTGAGCCTCGTCACCTAGGAGTACCATCGGGTGTGTCCAAAACGATTTCTGAGCCTATGGCACGTTTCGCGCAAACCGTGCACCTATCTTGCACTGAGACTAACACTATCTCCAAATGGGCTGAAATGACATTCCACAAGACCAACGTAACCTAGGGGATCCATCGGTGCGTCCAACAACGATTTTCGAGCGTATGGTACATACGATGTAAACCATGCACCTATCTTGCATCAAGGTTAGCACTATCTCCAAATGGACCGAAACAAGCATCCACTTGCGCCTCGTCACCTAGGAGTGCCACCGGGTGTGTCCAAAATGATTTCTAAGCCTAAGGTATGTTTGGAGCAGACCATGCACCTATCTTGCACTGACACTAACACTGTCTCCAAATGGACAGAAATGAGATTCCACATGACCAACGTCACCTTGGAGATCCATTGGGTGCATCCAACAACGATTTCCATGCACGTATCTTGCACTAAGATTATACTATCTCCAAATGGACCGAAACGAGCATGCACTTGAGCCTCGTCACCTAGGAGTACCATCGGGTGCGTCAAAAACAATTTCTGAGCCTATGGTACGTTCGACGCAAACCATGCACCTATCTTGCACCAATACTAACACTCTCTCCAAACGGATTGAAATGAGATTCCACATGACCCGTGTCTCCAAGATGTTCTTCGGGTGTGTCCAAAATGATTTTCGAGCTCATGGTACGCTCGGCGCAAACCGTGCACCTATCTTGCACCAATACAAACACTATCTCCAAATGGTCCGAAATGAGATTCCACATGACCCACATCTCCTAGGTGTTATATCGGGTGCGTCCAAAACGATTTTCGAGCATATGGTATGTTCCACGCAAACCGTTCACCTATTTTGCATCAAGTTAGCACTATCTCCAAATAGAATGAAACGATCATCCACTTGAGCCTCGTCAGCTAGGAGTAAGCCTATGGTACGTTCTACGAAACCATGCAGCTATCTTGCGTCAAGATTAGCACTATCTCCAAACAGACCTAAACAAGCATCCACTTCAACCTCGTAACCTAGGAGTACCATCGGGTGCGTCCAAAATGATTTCTGAGCCTATGGTATGTTTGGCGCAAACCATGCACCTATCTTGCACCGATACTAACACTATCTCCAAACGGATCGAAATGAGATTCCACATGACCCATGTCACCAAGGTGTTCTTCGGGTGTGTCCAAAATGATTTTCGAGCTCATGGTACGTTCGGCGCAAAACCGTGCACCTATCTTGCACCGATACTAACACTATTTCCAAATGGTCTGAAATGAGATTCCACAGGACCCACATCACCTAGGTGTTCTATCGGGTGTGTCCAAAATGATTTTCGAGCCTATGGTACGTTCGACGCAAACTGTGACCTATTTTGCATCGAGTTAGCACTATCTCCAAACAAACCTAAACGAGCATCCACTTGAGCCTCGTCACCTAGGAATACCATCTGGTGTGTCCAAATTGATTTATGAGCCATGGTATGTTTGGCGCAAACCATGCACCTATCTTGCACCGATACTAACACTATCTCCAAACGGATCAAAATAAGATTCCACATGACCCATGTCACCAAGGTGTTCTTCGGGTGTGTCCAAAATGATTTCGAGCTCATGGTACGTTCGGCGCAAGAACCGTGCACCTATATTGCACTGATACTAACACTATCTCCAAATGGTCCGAAATGAGATTCCACATCACCCACATCACCTAGGTGTTCTATCGGGTGTGTCCAAAATGATTTTCGAGCCTATGGTACGTTCGACGCAAACGGTGCACCTATTTTGCATCGAGTTAGCACTATCTCCAAACAGACCGAAACAAGCATCCACCTGAGCCTCGTCACCTAGGAGTACCACCGGGTGTGTCCAAAATGATTTCTAAGAGTATGGTATGTTTGGAGTAGACCATAGACCTATCTTGCACTGACACTAACACTGTCTCTAAATGGACAGAAACGAGATTCTACATAACCAACGTCGCAGTGGAGATCCATCAGGTGCATCCAAGAACAATTTCTGAGCGTATGGTTTGTTCGACGCAAACCGTGCACCTATCTTGCACCAAGATTAGTACAATCTCCAAATGGGCCAAAACGAGCATCCGCTTGAGCCTCATCACCTAGCAATACCATCGGGTGCGTCAAAAATGATTTCTGAGCCTATGGTACGTTCGGCGCAAACCATGCAGTTATCTTACGTCAAGATTAGCACTATCCCCAAACAGGCCAAAATGAGCATCCACTTGAGCCTCATCACCTAGGAGTACCATCGGGTGCGTCGAAAACGATTTCTGAGCCTATGGTATGTTTGGAGCAAACCATGCACCTATCTTGCACTGAGACTAACACTATCTCCAAATGGACTGAAATGACATTGCACATGACCAACGTCACCTAGGGGATACAGCGGGTGCGTCCAACAATGATTTCCGAGCGTATGGTACGTTCGACGCAAACCATGCACCTGTCTTGCATCAAGGTTAGCACTATCTCCAAACGGACCGAAACAAGCATCCACTTGCGCCTCATCACCTAGGAGTAGAATCTGGTGTGTCCAAAATGATTTCTGAGCCTATGGTACGTTTGATGCAAACCGTGCACCTATCTTGCACCGATACTAACACTATCTCCAAATGGACCAAAATGAGATTCCACATGACCCATGTCACCTAGTTCTATCAGTTGTGTCCAAAATAATTTTTGTGTCTGTGGTACATTCGGCACAAACCGTGGACCTATCTTGCGTCATGATTAGCACTATCTCTGAATAGACCGAAACAAGCGTCCACTTGAGCCTCGTCACCTAGGAGTACCACCAGGTGCGTCCAAAATGATTTTTGAGCCTATAGTATGTTTGGCGCAAACCATGCACCTATCTTGCACCGATACTAACACTATCTCCAAATGTACTGAAATGAGAATCCACATGACCCACGTCACCTAGGTGTTCTATTGGGTGTGTCCAAAATGATTTTTGGGCCTGTGGTATATTTTGTGGAAAACGTGCACCTAGCTTGCATTGATTCTAACACTTTCTCCAAACGGACCGTAATGAGATTCCACATGACCCACATCATCTAGTTCCTCTCTCGGGTGTGTCCATAATGATTTTTGAGCCTGCGGTACGTTCGACGCATACCATGCACCTATCCTGCGTCAAGCTTAGCACTATCTCCAATCGGACCATAACGAGCATCCACTCGAGCCTCATCACCTAGGAGCACCATCGGGCGCGTCCAAAATAATTTCTGAGCCTATGGCAAGTTTGGTGCAAACCAAGCACCTATCCTGCACTGATACTAACAATATATCCAAATCTACCAAAATGAGATTCCACATGACCCACATCACCTAGGTGTTCTATCGGGTGTGTCCAAAATGATTTTCAAGCCTATGGTACGTTCGACGCAAATCGTGCACCTATTTTGCATCAAGTTAGCACTATCTCTAAATAGACCAAAACGATCAACCTCTTGAGCCTCGTCACCTAGGAGTACCATCGGGTGCGTCCAAAAATGATTTCTAACCCTATGGTACATTCTGTGAAACCATGCATCTATCTTGCGTCGAGATTGCTCTATCAGCAAATAGACCTAAACGAGCATCCACTTGAGCCTCGTCACCAAGGAGTACCATTGGGTGCGTCCAAAACGATTTCTGAGCCTATGGTACGTTTGGTGCAAACCGTGCACCTATCTTGCAGTGAGACTAACACTATCTCCAAATGGACTGAAACAACATTCCACATGACCAACGTCACCTAGCGGATCCATCAGGTGTGTCCAACAATGATTTCTATGCGTATGGTATGTTCGACGCAAACCATGCACCTATCTTGCGTCAAGGTTAGCACCATCTGCAAATAGACCAAAACAAGCACCACTTGCGCCTCGTCACCTAGAAGTACCATCAGCTGCCTCCAAAATGATTTCTGAGCCTATGATATGTTTGGAGCAGACCATGCACCAATCTTGCACTGACACTAACACTATCTCCAAATGGACAGAGACGAGATTCCACATGACCAATGTCACCTTGGAGATCCATCGGGTGCATCCAACAACAATTTTCGAGCATATGGTATGTTCGACGCAAACCGTGCACCTATCTTGCATCAAGATTAGTACTATCTCCAAATGGACCGAAACGAGCATCCACTTGAGCCTCAACACCTAGGAGTACCATCGGGTGCATCAAAAATGATTTCTGAGCCTATGGTACGTTCTGCGAAACCATGCATCTATCTTGCGTCAAGATTAGCCCTATCTCCAAATAGACTAAAACGAGCATCCACTTGAGCCTCGTCACCTAGGTGTACCATCGGGTGCATCCAAAATGATTTATGAGCCTATGGTACGTTTGGTGCAAACCGTGCACCTATCTTGCACCGATACTAAAACTATCTCCAAACGGATCGAAATGAGATTCCACATGACCCATGTCACCAAGGTGTTCTTCGGGTGTGTCCAAAATGATTTTTGAGCTCATGGAATGTTTGGCGCAAACCGTGCACCTATCTTGCACAGATAGTAACACAATATCCAAATGGACCGAAATGAGATTACACATGACCCACATCACCTAGGTGTTCTATAGGGTGTGTCCAAAATGATTTTCGAGCCTATGGTACGTTCGACAAAAACCGTGCACTTATTTTGCATCAAGTTAGAAATATCTCCAAATAGACCGAAACGATTATCCACTTTAGCCTCGTCACCTACGAGTACCATCGGGTGCGTCCAAAATGATTTCTAACCCTATGGTACATTCTGTGAAACCATGCATCTATCTTGCGTCTAGATTGCTCTATGAGCAAACAGAACTAAACAAGCATCCACTTGAGCCTCGTCACCTAGGAGTACCAACGGGTGCGTCCAAAACGATTTATGAGCCTATGGTACGTTTGGCGCAAACCATGCACCTATCTTGCAGTGAGACTAACACTACTCCAAATGGACTGAAACAACATTCCACATGACCAACGTCACCTAGGGGATCCATCAGGTGCGTCCAACAACGATTTCAGAGCGTATGGTACGTTCGGCGCAAACCATGCACCTATCTTGCGTCAAGGTTAGCACTATCTACAAACGGACCAAAACAAGCATCCACTTGAGCCTCGTCCCCTAGGAGTACCATCGGGTGAGTCCAAAACGATTTCTGAGCCTATGGTACGTTTAGCGTAAACCGTGCACCTATCTTGCACTGGGACTAACACTATCTCCAAATGGAGTAAAACAACATTCCACATGACCAACATCACCTAGGGGATCCATCGTGTCCGTCCAACAACGATTTTCGAGGGTATGGTATGTTCGACACAAACCATGAACCTATCTTGTGTCATGGTTAGCACTATCTCCAAATGGACCGAAACGTGCATCCACTTGAGCCTCAATAGCTAGGAGTACCATCGTGTGCGTCCAAAACGATTTCTGAGCCTATGGTACGTTCTGCGAAACCATACATCTATCTTGCGTCAAGATTAGCCCTATCTCCAAATAGACGAAAACGAGCATCCACTTGAGCCTCATCACCTAGGAGTACCATCGGGTGCATCCAAAACGATTTATGAGCCTATGGTACGTTTGGTGCAAACCGTGCACCTATCTTGCACCAATACTAACACTATCTCCAAACGGATCGAAATGAGATTCCACGTGACCCATTTCACCAAGGTGTTCTTCGGGTGTGTCCAAAATGATTTTCGAGCTCATGGTACGTTCGGCGCAAACCGTGCACCTATCTTGCACTCATACTAACACTATATCCAAATGAACCGAAATGAGACTCCACATGACCCACATCACCTAGGTGTTCTATCGGGTGTGTCCAAAATGATTTTCGAGCCTATGGTACGTTCGACGCAAACAGTGCACCTATTTTGCATCAAGTTAGCACTATTTCCAAATAGACCAAAACGATCATCCACTTGAGCCTCGTCACCTAGGAGTACCATCGGGTGCGTCCAAAACGATTTCTAAGCCTATGGTACATTCTGTGAAACCATGAATCTATCTTGCGTCTTGATTGCTCTATCAGCAAACAGACCTAAACGAGCATCCATTTGAGCCTCGTCACCTAGGAGTACCATCGGGTGCGTCCAAAACGATTTCTGAGACTATGGTACGTTTGGTGCAAACTGTGCACCTATCTTGTAGTGAGACTAACACTGTCTCCAAATGGACTGAAACAATATTCCACATGGCCAACGTCACCTAGGGGATCCATCAGGTGCGTCCAACAATGATTTCTATGCGTATGGTACGTTCGACGCAAACCATGCACCTATCTTGCGTCAAGGTTAGCACCATCTGCAAACAGACCGAAACAAGCATCCACTTGCGCCTCGTCACCTAGGAGTACCATCAGGTGCGTCCAAAATGATTTCTGAGCCTATGGTATGTTTGGAGTAGACCATGCACCAATCTTGCACTGACACTAACACTGTCTCCAAATGCACAGAGATGAGATTCCACATGACCAATGTCACCTTGGAGATCCATTGGGTGCATCCAACAACAATTTTTGAGCATATGGTATGTTTGACGCAAACCGTGCACCTATCTTGCATTAAGATTAGTAGTATCTCCAAATGGACCGAAACGAGCATCCACTTGAGCCTCACCACCTAGGAGTACCATGGGTGCGTCCAAAACGATTTCTGAGCCTATGGTACGTTTTGCGAAACCATGCATCTATCTTGTGTCAAGATTAGCCCTATCTCCAAACAGACTAAAATGAGCATCCACTTGAGCCTCGTCACCTAGGAGTACCATCGGGTGCATCCAGAACGATTTATGAGCCTATGATATGTTTGGTGCAAACCGTGCAGCTATCTTGTAGTGAGACTATCTCCAAATGGACTGAAACAACATTCCACATGACCAACGTCACCTAGGGGATCCATCAGGTGCATCCAACAACGATTTCTGAACAAATGGTACATTCGGTGCAAACCATGCACCTATCTTGCGTCAAGGTTAGCACTATCTGCAAACGGAAGGAAACAAGCATCCACTTGAGCCTCGTCCCCTAGGAGTACCATCGGGTGCGTCCAAAACGATTTCTGAGCCTATGGTACGTTTGGCGCAAACCGTGCACCTATCTTGCACTGGGACTAACACTATCTCCAAATGGAGTAAAACAACATTCCACATGACCAACATCACCTAGGGGATCCATCGTGTGTGTCCAACAACGATTTTCGAGGGTATGGTATGTTCGACAAAAACCAAGCACCTATCTTGCGTCAAGGTTAGCACTATCTCCAAATGGACCGAAACGAGAATCCACTTGAGCCTCAACACCTAGGAGTACCATCGTGTGCATCCAAAACGATTTCTAAGCCAATTGTATGTTTGGAGCAGACCATGCACCAATCTTGCACTGACACAAACACTGTCTCCAAAATGATTTTCGAGCCTATGGTACGTTCGACGCAAACGGTGCACCTATTTTGCATCCAGTTAGCACTATTTCCAAATAGAAAAAAACGATCGTCCACTTGAGCCTCGTCACCTAGGAGTACCATAGGGTGCGTCCAAAACGATTTCTGAGCCTATTGTACGTTCTGCGAAACCATGCATCTATCTTGCGTCAAGATTAGCGCTATCTGCAAATAGACCTAAACGAGCATCCACTTGAGCCTCGTCGCCTAGGAGTACCATCGGGTGCGTCCAAAACGATTTCTGAGCCTATGGTACGTTTGGCGCAAACCATGCACCTATCTTGCAGTGAGACTAACATTGTCTCCAAGTGGACTGAAACAACATTCCACATGACCAAGGTCACCTAGGGTATCCATCAGGTGCGTCCAACAATGATTTCTGAGCGTATGGTACATTCAGCGCAAACCATGCACCTATCTTGCGTCAAGGTTAGCACTATCTGCAAAAGGACCGAAACAAGCATCCACTTGAACCTCGTCCAGTAGGAGTACCATCGGGTGCGTCCAAAACGATTTCTGAGCCTATGGTACGTTTGGTGCTAACGGTGCACCTATCTTGCACTAGGACTAACACTATCTCCAAATGGAGTAAAACAACATTCCACATGACCAACATCACCTAGGGGATCCATCGTGTGCGTCCAACAAAGATTTTCAAAGGTATGGTATGTTCGACACAAACCATGCACCTATCTTACGTCAAGGTTAGCACTATCTCCAAATGGACCGAAACGAGCATCCACTTGAGCCTCAACACCTAGGAGTACCATCGTGTGCGTCCAAACCGATTTTTGAGCCTATGGTACGTTCTGCGAAACTATGCATCTATCTTGCGTCAAGATTAGCCCTATCTCCAAATAGACCAAAACAAGCATCCACTTGAGCCTCGTCACCTAGGAGTACCATCGGGTGCCTCCAAAAGATATATGAGCCTATGGTATGTTTGGTGCAAACTGTGCACCTATCTTGCACCGATACTAACACTATCTCCAAACGGATCGAAATGAGATTCCACATGTCCCATGTCACCAAGGTGTTCTTCTGGTGTGTACAAAATGATTTTCGAGCTCATGGAACATTCGGCGCAAACCATGCGCCTATCTTGCACTGATACTAACACTATATCCAAATGGACCGAAATGAGATTCCACATGAGCCACATCACCTAGGTGTTCTATCAGGTGTGTCCAAAATGATTTTCGAGCCTATGGTACGTTCGACGCAAACCGTGCACCTATTTTGCATCAAGTTAGCACTATTTCCAAATAGACCAAAATGATCGTCCACTTGAGCCTCGTCACCTAGGAGTACCATAGGGTGCGTCCAAAACGATTTATGAGCCTATGGTATGTTCTGTGAAACCATGCATCTATCATGCGTCAAGATTAGCGCTATCTGCAAATAGACCTAAACGAGCATCCACTTGAGACTCGTCGCCTAGGAGTACCATTGGGTGCGTCCAAAATGATTTCTGAGCCTATGGTACGTTTGGCGCAAACCATGCACCTATCTTGCAGTGAGACTAACACTATCTCCAAATGGACTGAAACAACATTCCACATGACCAAGGTCACCTAGGGTATCCATCAGGTGCGTCCAACAACGATTTCTGAGCGTATGGTACGTTCAGTGCAACACCTATCTTGCGTCAAGGTTAGCACTATCTGCAAAAGGACCGAAACAAGCATCCACTTGAACCTCGTCCAGTAGGAGTACCATCGGGTGCGTCCAAAATGATTTCTGAGCCCATGGTACGTTTGGCGCTAACGGTGCACCTATCTTGCACTAGGACTAACACTATCTCCAAATGGAGTAAAACAACATTCCACATGACCAACATCACCTAGGGGATCTGATATGAACCCGCTAGGGTGAATCCTGATCTTTCGATGAGAGAAGGTTGATAACTCGATTTGGGGATGAAGATGACGTTCACGGCCCGACTACAACCATCCAAGGATGTTGCGCCTTAGCAACCGATACACCACCTCCAACAGCCGTCGCGATCTTGTGGAACACGATCAACCAAACCACTAGGGTAATTCCTGCAAGCAATCGAGGAACAAGCAAGAACAAGTAGAACAAGCAACTCAATTGCAAATATGGAGATGAAAACCAATCTGAAATCACAAAGTTGGGGTTCTGAATCGAGTAGAACGGATGGTCTAGTCGACACACGCGTCTACAATGAAGTAGCAATGGCTAAACTTTCAACAAAACAAAACCCCATCTGTTTGTGGCGGCTCTAATCCTTATTAATACCTAGGGGAACGACCAGGGGGTTTTGGGGTCGTTCTCCAACCCTAGGACACATCCCTAATGAACCCAACTTGATACATGGGCCATCAGCCCAAAATAGGGTGACACAGCACCAAAGGCAGAAAAGGCCCCGGGGTTGAAACGACGATTGCGGAAGCATCGGATAAGATATAGCCATGAGTCCAGATCCGTTGGAAAATAGACTTGATAAGCTTTCCAAAAAGTGCTAGAACGACCCAATCCGAATCCGTATGCGACCGTGGTGAACATCACAAGTTGGAGCTGTCCTGGAGTCCGAATCCAGCCCCAAAACGTGTTGGATTTGATCTCTTTCTTTCCTTGGACCAAAAGTGACGTGGTGTCCAGGTGCAGGATGTTGGGAATACTTGGATTTAGTCCCCAATCAACTTCATTAACCTTCCATGCTTTTCATATGCAATCAAACCTTTCCTTGATCCATGTAAGTAATTCTAAAAATGAAAATATACACATTTTACGGTGGAGCACCAATTCATCAAATGCATCAATGATAAGCCTCATATAGAATGGTTGCACCTTTGGTATAGAAGTGGTTGACATGGTCATATTTGAGCCAATGATGTCCTCATCATTCTCCCCTTCTTGACAGCAAACCGTCCTCGGTTTGACCTTTGTTGGTAATGAGGACATGCCTAGCATTCACTCATCTTCAAATGAAACTCCACTTGATATAGCTGGTCCAATTACAAGAAGTAGAGCTAAACAATTGGAGAAGGAAATTCATTCTCAGGTGAACACTAACCTTATGTTTAATAATCAGTTTATGTTGAATGAGCCTTTGCTTTTGAGTTCTTGTTCCAATGTCCTTAGGAATGATGGAGTGTATGAACCAGCATGGGATGAAGATGGATTCAAGCCTCTGGACATCTGAACCAAGAAGCCTATGGTGTGCATGAATAAAATGGTGGTTCATCACTTTTGCATGGGAGTGCAACCAGAAGCTAGATGACTGACACATGGTATGAATTCCAAGCATAACCACGGACAGAATACAAGGAGTTAGACGGTGCTCTATAAGTGGATGGAAGCGTCTTAAAGTCTACTTTCCAGCCCATCAAACGGCTCATTATTTGGACTACCCAATAAAGAGTTATGCTCATTTTAGTAACTGCTTCCAGAAGCTGAAAAGACACGCGAACCAGCGACGAAATCCACTAGTGCATGCGCATGCTGCCATTTACTCAAAGCTGAACGCCCCTATCTCTATATATATCTTGTACTAGACAATGAAAAGACAGATCTTGTTTGGCTAAATTCAGAATACACAAACTCTTGGAGTTTTGTTTATGCGTGAGTCTTGAGAGGCTTGCAACATTTGTTCTTTCGATTCCTAAGGGAGTTGTAGAACGCCGAACTGCGGTTCACCCAGTTTGTGCCTTCACGTCTATAGGGCGTGATTGCGTGGGCTGTTTCGTCGGTACGTGGAAGGGTGATTGTCTCGGTAGTTCGTCGCATGGACAGCCTCGCGGTGCACTGCCTCTTCACCAGGTCACGCATTGACAAGTTATCAAGTTCGCAGATCCTACGAGAAGATCGGGCCACACAACTTGCTACATGCGTTGCATAGGCGTGTGCACATCATCTGGTATCAAAGCCTCCGTTTCCTCAGTAGGATTGTTCTTGTTTTTGGTAGGATAGAGTTTAAATACCTATTGTCCACTAATAGCCAAAAAAAACCTACAGCCCAAATTCATACGTGCTACTGATTTTGTAGTTTGCTTTATCGAGTTTTAATCCTTTAAGATTTGTCTAGTTGCTGAATTTTCTTTTCCACATCGTTCTAGTTGTTATCTTTGTTCTAATCATCAAATCGTTTGCTGCATGTACCAACCATCCCACCCTTGATCTGATCGTCTTTGCTTGCTGCATATATATATATAAAACCCACCCGTCCCACCCTTGTTTTCTTTCCACCACATATTCCCCAACCGAGTTTCTTGCTTTTGTTTTGCGCCATCCGTCTTAGTGATCCTTATGAGCCCCTTTAGTTGAAAGTTGTGCTGCATTTGTCACAAAGGTTAAAAGAAAAGTTGTCTATGGGTCAAAAGAAGAACTGAAAACACCGAGTTCTTGTTCCAAAAAAAACAAAAAAAGGAAAGAAAAGAAACAAAAGAGAATTGTGTTCAGCACACAAAAGGGGTTTGGGCAGCAACAAGTTACGGTTGGTGCAAATTGGTGTTCATCTATCCACTTCCTACATCTTGTTCCTTTCTTTTTACATCTTTTCCTTTATATTCAGCAACTTAGACTTGTGTTCTTGGATTATTATTTGGTTTTACATCACTACATTTCAGTGCATTCCACTTACATATTACCCCACCAAGCTCCACTTAAAAGCACCGTGAGTTGTTGCACCGTCGTCGCTGTTACAATCACTCTTCCACTACAGATTACAGCCACGGTTCTTGCTCTTTTCAGGGAGAGAAAGAACTTGTTTTGTAAGTGGTGAGGCAGTGATTCCACATATATTCCACATATATCTTGTCCTTTTTTTCCCCTTTACTAATATGGCAGGACGTGGAGATGGTGCCGCTGTTTCAGTGGAGGAATTTCAGGAGTTGCGTACACAAATGCATGATTTGGTGCAGCAGCTCCAAACTCTCCAACTCGACATGCCACGTAGAGAACCGCCACCAAATGAGGATGATGACATTGAGGAGGATGATGAGCCAGTGCGTCGTCCCGCTGGCCGTGGACGTGGCGGGCGTGGTCTTGGTTTTCCTAATTTTGGTCGTGCTCGGCGCATTCCTATTCAAGGTGGAGGAGATTATGATGGTGATGCTGATATGTTGTCCGATATGGATGATCACCGGCATGGTGTCCATCATGGTTATCGTGACCGCCGTCGTCGCCGTGATGATGATGGGTTAAGCAAAGTGAAAGTGTCTATTCCAAAATTTAATGGAAAAGAAAGTGCTGATGATTATTTTGAGTGGGAGACAAAGGTTGATCTGATCTTTGATTTATATACTTATCCTCCTGTCAAGAAAGCAAAGCTTGCTGCCATTGAGTTCACAGGTTATGCAATCACTTGGTGGAATCAAGTGTGTGCTGATTTCCGCCGCGTTGGACATGATCGTATTACTTGGGATGACATGAAACGAGAAATGAGGCGGCGATTTGTTCCTGCACATTATTCTCGTGAGCTACATTTGAGGCTGAAACGTCTTGTCCAAGGCCATCGTAGTGTGGATGAATATTTTCAGGAAATGGAAATGTGTCTACTTCGTACCGGTATCACTGAAGATGAGGAATCAACTATGGCTCGATTTCTGGTTGGTCTTAACAAACCAATCGCAGACAAGATGGACATTACTAATTACAACACCATGAATGAATTGCTACATTTTGCAAAAAGGGCAGAAAGGCAGCTTGCTGAATCCTATAAGAACTGTGCTTCATTTTTAGCTCCTAATAATTCTACTCCATGGCGCCATTCACAGCAGCACGGGTCAGGGGTGCACACACCTTCATCTCATGCAACTTCTCGTTCAATTTCAACTTCTGCCAAACATTTTGATTCAAGAGGCAAAGCTGTAAGTTCTAATCAGTCCAGCTCCTCTGCTACTGCAGCTCCAAGGAAGACAAGTAAGATTGAATGTTTTAAGTGTGGTGGTCATGAGCATAAACAAGCTGAATGTCCCAATCGACGTACCATTATTGCACTTGCTGATGGATCTTATGATTCTCAAAGTGAAGAGGATGCAGAGTTTACCAATGTATTTGCAGACCAACATCTTGATACTTGTGAGTATTCAGCTGAGGATGGTACATTTGAGCTAGGTCTGAATTGTTTAGCCATTCAACCTATTCCACCTTTTGCTCACAATGACATGTTACAAGATGTTACTTCTCCATCTTCTATGAGATTACTAGTGCCGATTTTGATGAGTTGCTTGCTGATTTTCCTGATTTGGAGCCTTCTACAATGAATACACCATCTCCTTCTTTGGTGGTTAGGAGAGTTCTTTCCACTCAGTTTGTTGCTGCTGAACAAGGACAACGCCATAATTTGTTTCAGTCCCGATGCAAAGTGAAAGGCCAAGTGTGCCGTTTCATCATAGATGGTGGGAGCTGCAATAATATTGTTAGTGCTTTGCTTGTTGAGAAGCTTGGTTTGCAGCCACGTCGCCATCCACATCCATACCATATGCAATGGTTGAATAATTCCGGGACAGTTAAGGTTTCAGCCATGATTCATTTAACATTTTCTATTGGTGATTATCATGGAGAGGTTGATTGTGATATTGTCCCCATGCAAGCATGCCATTTACTGCTTGGTCGGCCCTGGCAATTTGATGTGGATTCGGTGCATTTTGGACGGTCTAACAAATACACTTTCCTTGCCAATGACAAGAAGGTGGTTCTTGTTCCATTATCTCCAGAGGAGATACATGCTTCAGATGTGGCTCGCATGAAAAGAGAGGCATCTGACAAAAGAAAACTGAGTGAGACCCACAACACTAGTAAGGAAGAGAGTTCTAAACCATCCAGCCACATAAAGCCTCATTCCACTTTAAAACAGCCACACCAAACTGAGTGCTTATTTGTGAGCAGGAGTGATTTGAGAGATGTGAGAAACACCACAGCCCCATTCTTTGTACTACTGTACAAGGAGGTTTTATTTTCCACTAACGACTTACCTAGCTCGCTGCCTAGTGTTGTTCTTGATTTGTTACAGGACTTTGAGGATGTTTTTCCTGATGAAGTACCAGCTGGACTTCCCCCACTTCGCGGCATTGAGCATCAAATTGACTTGGTCCCTGGTGCTTCTCTTCCAAATTGTCCAGCCTACCGCACCAATCCCACAGAGACAAAGGAAATTCAGCGACAGGTAAAAGAGCTTTTGGACAAAGGGTATGTTCGTGAATCCTTATCACCATGTGCTGTTCCCGTTCTTTTAGTTCCAAAGAAAGATGGCTCTTGGCGCATGTGTGTTGATTGTCGTGCTATCAATGCTATAACTATTCGATATCGCCATCCCATTCCATGACTTGATGACATGTTAGATGAATTGAGTGGTTCCATCATTTTCACCAAGATTGATTTGCGTAGTGGCTATCATCAAATCCGCATGAAACTTGGTGATGAATGGAAAACAGCGTTTAAAACTAAAATTGGTCTCTATGAATGGCTTGTGATGCCATTTGGCTTGACAAATGCTCCTTCAACTTTTATGCGCTTAATGAACCATGTTTTACGAGCTTTCATTGGCAAGTTTGTAGTTGTTTATTTTGATGATATTCTGATCTATAGCAAATCATTTGATGAACATCTTGATCATATCCGTCAAGTACTTACTGTTTTGAGGGAAGAGAAATTGTATGGCAACATTGCTAAGTGCACCTTTTGCACAGACCGTGTTGTTTTCCTTGGCTTTGTTGTTTCCGCAGATAGTATTCAGGTTGATGAAGAGAAGGTTAAAGCAATAAAGGATTGGCCTACACCGGTAAATGTGAGCCAAGTTCGAAGCTTTCACGGTCTTGCAAGTTTCTATAGGCGTTTTGTCAAAAATTTCAGCACCCTCGCTGCACCCCTTAACAATCTCACAAAGAAGGATGTTCCATTCACGTGGGGCCATGACGAAGACCAAGCATTTCACACACTAAAAACAAAGCTTTGTGAAGCACCGCTGCTACAACTTCCTGATTTTGGTAAGACATTTGAGATCGAATGTGATGCAAGTGGTATTGGCATAGGAGGTGTACTGCTGCAAGAAGGTAAACCTGTTGCCTACTTTTCTGAAAAGCTAAATGGTCCACATCTGAATTACTCGGTTTATGACAAAGAGCTTTATGCCTTAGTTCGCGTTTTGGAAGTTTGGCAACATTACTTGTTACCTAAAGAATTTGTCATCCATTCTGATCATGAAGCTTTGAAATATCTAAAAAGTCAAGGCAAACTGAACCGTAGACATGCAAAATGGATTGAGTTCATCGAAACATTTCCCTATGTTGTAAAACATAAGCATGGAAAAGATAACATTGTTGCCGATGCTTTATCACGGAGATGTGGTTTGGTTACACAATTAGATACAAAAGTGCTTGGTTTGGAATCCATTAAAACACTCTATGCAGCTGATTCTGATTTTAAAGAACCTTTCTCTCATTGCATTGCTGGAAAAGGCTGGGACAAGTATTATGTGCATGATGATTTTTTATTTCTGACTAACAAACTTTGCATTCCAGCCTGCTCGATTCGTCAAGTTCTTTTGCAGGAAGCACATGCTGGTGGCTTAGCTGGTCATTTTGGCGTCAAAAAGACATTGGACATGCTCTCCGATCATTTCTTTTGGCCACATATGCGACGTGATGTCCAGCGACATGTTGCACGCTGCATAATCTGCTTGAAAGCTAAGTCCCGCCTTAGCCCCCATGGTCTTTATACTCCATTACCAGTTCCGAATGTACCTTGGGAAGATATATCCATGGATTTTATTTTGGGTTTACCTCGGTCTCAGAGGGGGAGGGATTCTAGTTTTGTTGTTGTTGACCGATTCTCTAAAATGGCACATTTTATTCCATGTCATAAGAACGACGATGCTTCACACGTTGCAGATTTGTTTTTCAGGGAGATCGTTCGTTTACATGGAGTGCCCAGGACTATTGTTTCAGACCGGGATACAAAATTTCTAAGCTATTTTTGGAAGACATTATGGGCTAAGCTTGGACGAAGTTGTTATTTTCCACCACTTGTCATCCGCAAACCGATGGGCAAACTGAAGTTGTCAACCGTACCTTGTCCACCATGTTGCGTGCTGTGTTGAAAAAGAATTTGAAGCAGTGGGAAGACTGCCTTCCACATATTGAATTTGCTTATAACAGGGTAGTCCATTCCACAACAAACTTTTGTCCATTTGAAATTGTTTATGGGTTTAAACCGCATACTCCCATGGATCTTTTGCCTTTACCATTGCAGGAACAAGTTAACATGGATGCATCAAAGAGATCAGACTTTATCAAGAAACTCCATGATGAGACAAGGAAAAATATCAAGAAGAAATCAGCACAATATGCAAAGCAGGCGAACAAAGGTAAGAAGAAGGTTACATTCCAGCCGGGAGACCTTGTGTGGTTACATCTACGCAAGGATCGTTTTCCCCAACATCGCAAGACTAAGTTATCTCCTAGGGGTGATGGTCCGTTCAAGGTTCTCCAAAAGATAAATGATAATGCTTACAAAATTGAGCTGCCACCTGAATATTCCAATGTGAGTCCAACATTCAATGTCACAGACTTGCTTCCATTTGTTGGTGAGCCTGAGTCGAGGACGACTCCTTCTCAAGAGGGGGAGGCTAATGAGGACATGCCTAGCATTCACTCATCTTCAAATGAAACTCCACTTGATATAGCTGGTCCAATTACAAGAAGTAGAGCTAAACAATTGGAGAAGGAAATTCATTCTCAGGTGAACGCTAACCTTATGTTTAATAATCAGTTTATGTTGAATGAGCCTTTGCTTTTGAGTTCTTGTTCTAATGTCCTTAGGAATGATGGAGTGTATGAACCAGCACGGGATGAAGATGGATTCAAGCCTCTGGACATCTGAACCAAGAAGCCTATGGTGTGCATGAATAAAATGGTGGTTCATCACTTTTGCATGGGAATGCAACCAGAAGCTAGATGACTGACACATGGTATGAATTCCAAGCATAACCACGGACAGAATACAAGGAGTTAGATGGTGCTCTATAAGTGGATGGAAGCGTCTTCAAGTCTACTTTCCAGCCCATCAAACGGCTCATTATTTGGACTACCCAATAAAGAGTTATGCTCATTTTAGTAACTACTTCCAGAAGCTGAAAAGACACGCGAACCAGCCACGAAATCCACTAGTGCATGCGCATGCTGCCATTTACTCAAAGCTGAACGCCCCTATCTCTATATATATCTTGTACTAGACAATGAAAAGACAGATCTTGTTTGGCTAAATTCAGAATACACAAACTCTTGGAGTTTTGTTTATGCGTGAGTCTTGAGAGGCTTGCAACATTTGTTCTTTCGATTCCTGAGGGAGTTGTAGAACGCCGAACTGCGGTTCACCCAGTTTGTGCCTTCACGTCTATAGGGCGTGATTGCGTGGGCTGTTTCGTCGGTACGTGGAAGGGTGATTGTCTCGGTAGTTCGTCGCGTGGACAGCCTCGCGGTGCACTGCCTCTTCACCAGGTCACGCATTGACAAGTTATCAAGTTCGTAGATCCTACGAGAAGATCGGGCCACACAACTTGCTACACGCGTTGCATAGGCATGTGCACATCAGTTGGAGGATGTGTTGTAGGTAAAAGTGAACCGTGCTCCCCTTCTTGATATTTATCCTGTTGCATTTGGGAAAAACTAGAAAAACTTTGCAAGACATCATTAGTGTTAGTGCAGCCCTCAATTTGATCATGGTATTGTGGCCCAAAAGGATATTTCAGATTAGAGCAAATATAAACTTTATGCACCAAATATTCTCCTTTGTTGTCATATTTGCCAATTGCATGAAGCAAACAATGATCAAAACTTGACAAAATAGAATCAAATTTAAGTTTCTCTTTTAGACAATTTAGATTACACAGAATATCAAATTCAATATAACCCAAAGTATTTAAAGAGGACAACAAATTCAGTTCATCTTGTGCACATGTAATAAGATGAAAAAGCTTATCTTCAGCACATTTGTATGGTTCCAAACCAAAAGTATCACACTTATTTGCTACTTGTGGCATAGGAGTAAAAGAATCATCAACACACAACTCCTCTTTATCACAAGGAACCGCGAGTAATTCATTTTGTGACAAAGGAAAATCAGTAGTGGGTTCCACTATTTGTTGCTCTTCATTAGCATGCAGAGTGGACAAATTTTGGACATTATGGGTCACATCATTCTGGCAAGTATTCACAGATAATAGAATCTCTTTTTCAGCATTAAGAGCCAGACAAAACAATTGACCAATATGGCAATATGATTTGCTAATTAATAAGGTTCGAATTTCAGAATTGAGCCCTTTCATGAATCTACTCATAACATCTTCCATGCATTCATCCAATCCACCAAACATGATACAAATCTTAAAATTATGGTAGTATTGTTTCACAGTCTTGCTACCCTGCTTCAAGTTGTCTAATTTTGCAAGCAAATAATCAACATAATATGCAGGAACGAATGCATCTCTAAAAAGAAATTTGAAGTCTTTCCAAGATTCTGGAACTTTGATGTGCCTACAAATGTGTTTCCATTCTAGCAAAGCATATTCAATCAAAATATTAGAGGCAATACAAATCTTTTGTTTCTCAGATAGGTCATGCTCATCAAATTCATTGTCTACTTTTAACTCCCAATCAATGTAAGCTTGAGGATCAAACTTACCATCATATAATGGCAAGTGTTGAATGACATCCTGAATATGAGGGTCTAGTTTCAACAGCTCAAAAATCTCCATATCACCTGCCATGATTAGTAGAAAACAAGAAACACAAAAATAATATGTATCCTCCTATCAACTACTAGGATGTGTCAGATGTAATTCTCTCAAACTCAACTTGTTAAAACAAGCCCTTACAAGTTCTTACCAAGCCAAACAGGAGGTGACGGCAACCAACAAGTCTACAACCGTGGAGTGAAGTGTATCAGTGCCGCAACAACAACACGTGTCAAGCTGTAGTCGAAATATGTGGAGCTATAGGTGGGCTAAAGCAAGGAAGTACTAGAACCACGTTAGTTGCAAGCAAATTGAACAAACGCTCAACGACGTTATTATGCTGGTCCTAGGCTAGTACATGCTAGAGACGCGAGCCTGGACACAAACGAAGTCACTGAGCAGCAGCAAAGAAGGATCACAAGGACAGGAATAACAACAAAAGAAAAACTCTTCTCTTCTTCTTTCTCTTTCTTTTCTTTCTTTCTTTCTGTCTTTCTTTTCTTTCTTTCTGTCTTTTTTTTTCTGTTTTTTTAACTAGCACAAAACTGAAATTTTGCAACAAGAAATAACAAGCTACTTATACAGCAATTAAATGTTTCCTTGGGAAGGTTGATTCAGTAGCAAAGTGAAACAAGTGGTTGTTTTGCAAAACCAGCAGACGCGTAAATCTCTAGGGTAATTGCGAAGCGCTCAGAATGAATTTGGGACCAAGCTCTAATCCGTTGGAAAGAGGACAAGTTAAGCTTTCCAGATTGTATTTAAACTCCCTATTCAGACTCCTGACAAAGGAAATATGGTGCTTTTGTTTTCAAGATAAAACAGGACTCCGAATCGAATTCTATCTTGATCTTGTTGGATTTCCTTTTTGTAGATGGAAATATGGACGTGGATGAAACCTCCAAGGACGTCGCTAGGATAATGGTGGTAAACAAAACAAAGGAATTTGAAAATCCACTCGGATTCCTAGAGAGAAACAAATAAACTCAAATCTGCGATGGTGACAGAAACGTGACTAGAACTCGATACTCTAAACGACTAGACGCTAAGACCAGCAACTTGCACGACGATGCAACCATTAATTCAATAAGCCCTAACTAAGCAGTAATAGTATTAAGCTCAAAGGGGTTTTGGGATTATGAAGAACTAATCTACTAATTTTGTTTTGGCTTTTTCTGGACCATAGGAGATTAAAAACAGCAAAGAACTAGAAGTCTCTCACCGATCAACCTTGCTCTGATTACCAATTGATATGAACCCGCTAGGGTGAATCCTGATCTTTCGATGAGAGAAGGTGGATAACTCGATTTGGGGATGGAGATGACGTTCACGGCCCGACTACAACCATCCAAGGATGTTGCGCCTTAGCAACCGATACACCACCTCCAACAGCCGTCGCGATCTTGTGGAACACGATCAACCAAACCACTAGAGTAATTCCTGCAAGCAATCGAGGAACAAGCAAGAACAAGTAGAACAAGCAACTCAATTGCAAATATGGAGATGAAAACCAATCTGAAATCACAAAGTTGGGGTTCTGAATCGAGTAGAACGGATGGTCTAGTCGACACACGCATCTACAAGGAAGTAGCATTGGCTAAACTTTCAACAAAACAAAACCCCATCTGTTTGTGGTGGCTCTAATCCTTATTAATACCTAGGGGAACGACTAGGGGGTGTTGGGGTCGTTCTCCAACCCTAGAACACGTCCCTAATGAACCCAACTTGATACATGGGCCATCAGCCCAAAATAAGGTGACACAGCACCAAAGGCAGAAAAGGCCCCGGCGTTGAAACGACGATTGCGGAAGCATCGGATAAGATATAGCCATGAGTCCAGATCCGTTGGAAAATAGACTTGATAAGCTTTCCAAAAAGTGCTAGAACATCCCAATCCGAGTCCGTATGCGACCGTGGTGAACATCACAAGTTGGAGCTGTCCTGGAGTCCGAATCCAGCAACAAAACGTGTTGGATTTGATCTCTTTCTTTCCTTGGACCAAAAGTGACGTGGTGTCCAGGTGCAGGACGATGGGAATACTTGGATTTGGTCCCCAATCAACTTCATTAACCTTCCATGCTTTCCATATGCAATCAAACCTTTCCTTGATCCATGTAAGTAATTCTGAAAATGAAAATATACACATTTTACGGTGGAGCACCAATTCATCAAATGCATCAATGATAAGCCTCATATAGAATGGTTGCACCTTTGGTATAGAAGTGGTTGACATGGTCATATTTGAGCCAATGATGTCCTCATCTGGATCCATCGTGTGCGTCCAACAAAGATTTTCGAGGTTATGGTATGTTCGACACAAACCATGCAACTATCTTGCACTAGGACTAACACTATCTCCAAATGGAGTAAAACAACATTCCACATGACCAACATCACCTTGGGGATCCATCGTGTGCGTCCAACAAAGATTTTCGAGGGTATGGTATGTTCGACACAAACCATGCACCTATCTTGCGTCAAGGTTAGCACTATCTCCAAATGGACCGAAACGAGCATCCACTTGAGCCTCAACACCTAGGAGTACCATCGTGTGCGTCCAAATCGATTTTTGAGCCTATGGTACGTTCTGTGAAACCATGCATCTATCTTGTGTCAAGATTAGCCCTATCTCCAAATAGAGCAAAACAAGCGTCCACTTGAGCCTCGTCACCTAGGAGTACCATCGGGTGCCTCCATAACGATATATGAGCCTATGGTACGTTTGGTGCAAACCGTGCACCTATCTTGCACCGATACTAACACTATCTCCAAACGGATCGAAATGAGATTCCACATGTCCCATGTCACCAAGGTGTTCTTCGGGTGTGTCCAAAATGATTTTCGAGCTCATGGAACATTCGGCCCAAAACCATGCGCCTATCTTGCACTGATACTAACACTATATCCAAATGGACCGAAATGAGATTCCACATGGGCCACATCACCTAGGTGTTCTATCGGGTGTATCCAAAATGATTTTCGAGCCTATGGTACGTTCGACGCAAACCGTGCACCTATTTTGCATCAAGTTAGCACTATTTCCAAATAGACCAAAACGATCGTCCACTTGAGCCTCGTTACCTAGGAGTACCATAGGGTGCGTCCAAAACGATTTCTGAGCCTTTGGTACGTTCTGTGAAACCATGCATCTATCATGCGTCAAGATTAGCTCTATCTGCAAACAGACCTAAACGAGCACCCACTTGAGCCTCGTCACCTAGGAGTACCATCGGGTGCGTCCAAAATGATTTCTGAGCCTATGGTACGTTTGGCGCAAACCGTGCACCTATCTTGCAGTGAGACTAACACTATCTCCAAATGGACTGAAACAACATTCCACATGACCAACGTCACCTAGGGGATCCATCAGGTGCGTCCAACAACGATTTCTGAGCGTATGGTACGTTCGGCGCAAACCATGCACCTATCTTGCGTCAAGGTTAGCACTATCTACAAACGGACCGAAACAAGCATCCACTTGAGCCTCGTCCCCTAGGAGTACAATCGGGTGCGTCCAAAACAATTTCTGAGCCTATTGTACTTTTTGCGAAACCATGCATCTATCTTGCATCAAGATTAGCGCTATCTGCAAACAGACCTAAACGAGCATCCAGTTGAGACTCATCGCCTAGGAGTACCATCGGGTGCGTCCAAAACGATTTCTGAACCTATGGTACGTTTGGCGCAAACCATGCGCCTATCTTGCAGTGAGACTAACACTATCTCCAAATGGACAGAAACAACATTCCACATGACCAAGGTCACCTAGGGTATCCATCAGGTGCGTCCAACAACGATTTCTGAGCGTATGGTACGTTCGGTGCAACACCTATCTTGCGTCAAGGTTAGCACTATCTGCAAAAGGACCGAAACAAGCATCCACTTGAACCCTCGTCCAGTAGGAGTACCATCGGGTGCGTCCAAAATGATTTCTGAGCCTATGGTACGTTTGGCGCTAACGGTGCAACTATCTTGCACTAGGACTAACACTATCTCCAAATGGAGTAAAACAACATTCCACATGACCAACATCACCTTGGGGATCCATCGTGTGCGTCCAACAAAGATTTTCGAGGGTATGGTATGTTCGACACAAACCATGCACCTATCTTACGTCAAGGTTAGCACTATCTCCAAATGGACCGAAACGAGCATCCACTTGAGCCTCAACACCTAGGAGTACCATCGTGTGCGTCCAAATCGATTTTTGAGCCTATGGTACGTTCTGTGAAACCATGCATCTATCTTGCGTCAAGATTAGCCCTATCTCCAAATAGACCAAAACAAGCGTCCACTTGAGCCTCGTCACCTAGGAGTACCATCGGGTGCCTCCATAACGATATATGAGCCTATGGTACGTTTGGTGCAAACCGTGCACCTATCTTGCACCGATACTAACGCTATCTCCAAATGGATCGAAATGAGATTCCACATGTCCCATGTCACCAAGGTGTTCTTCGGGTGTGTCCAAAATGATTTTCGAGCTCATGGAACATTCGGCGCAAACCATGCGCCTATCTTGCACTGATACTAACACTATATCCAAATGGACCGAAATGAGATTCCACATGAGCCACCTCACCTAGGTGTTCTATCGGGTGTGTCCAAAATGATTTTCGAGCCTATGGTTCGTTCGACGCAAACCGTGCACCTATTTTGCATCAAGTTAGCACTATTTCCAAATAGACCAAAACGATCGTCCACTTGAGCCTCGTTACCTAGGAGTACCATAGGGTGCGTCCAAAACGATTTCTGAGCCTTTGGTACGTTCTGTGAAACCATGCATCTATCATGCGTCAAGATTAGCTCTATCTGCAAACAGACTTAAACGAGCACCCACTTGAGCCTCGTCACCTAGGAGTACCATCGGGTGCGTCCAAAATGATTTCTGAGCCTATGGTACGTTTGGCGCAAACCGTGCACCTATCTTGCAGTGAGACTAACACTATCTCCAAATGGACTGAAACAACATTCCACATGACCAACGTCACCTAGGGGATCCATCAGGTGCGTCCAACAACGATTTCTGAGCGTATGGTACGTTCGGCGCAAACCATGCACCTATCTTGCGTCAAGGTTAGCACTATCTACAAACGGACCGAAACAAGCATCCACTTGAGCCTCGTCCCCTAGGAGTACAATCGGGTGCGTCCAAAACAATTTCTGAGCCTATTGTACTTTCTGCGAAACCATGCATCTATCTTGCATCAAGATTAGCGCTATCTGCAAACAGACCTAAACGAGCATCCAGTTGAGACTCATCGCCTAGGAGTACCATCGGGTGCGTCCAAAACGATTTCTGAACCTATGGTACGTTTGGCGCAAACCATGCGCCTATCTTGCAGTGAGACTAACACTATCTCCAAATGGACAGAAACAACATTCCACATGACCAAGGTCACCTAGGGTATCCATCAGGTGCGTCCAACAACGATTTCTGAGCGTATGGTACGTTCGGTGCAACACCTATCTTGCGTCAAGGTTAGCACTATCTGCAAAAGGACCGAAACAAGCATCCACTTGAACCCTCGTCCAGTAGGAGTACCATCGGGTGCGTCCAAAATAATTTCTGAGCCTATGGTACGTTTGGCGCTAACGGTGCAACTATCTTGCACTAGGACTAACACTATCTCCAAATGGAGTAAAACAACATTCCACATGACCAACATCACCTTGGGGATCCATCGTGTGCGTCCAACAAAGATTTTCGAGGGTATGGTATGTTCGACACAAACCATGCACCTATCTTGCGTCAAGGTTAGCACTATCTCCAAATGGACCGAAACGAGCATCCACTTGAGCCTCAACACCTAGGAGTACCATCGTGTGCGTCCAAATCGATTTTTGAGCCTATGGTACGTTCTGTGAAACCATGCATCTATCTTGCGTCAAGATTAGCCCTATCTCCAAATAGACCAAAACAAGCGTCCACTTGAGCCTCGTCACCTAGGAGTACCATCGGGTGCCTCCATAACGATATATGAGCCTATGGTACGTTTGGTGCAAACCGTGCACCTATCTTGCACCGATACTAACGCTATCTCCAAATGGATCGAAATGAGATTCCACATGTCCCATGTCACCAAGGTGTTCTTCGGGTGTGTCCAAAATGATTTTCGAGCTCATGGAACATTCGGCGCAAACCATGCGCCTATCTTGCACTGATACTAACACTATATCCAAATGGACCGAAATGAGATTCCACATGAGCCACCTCACCTAGGTGTTCTATCGGGTGTGTCCAAAATGATTTTCGAGCCTATGGTTCGTTCGACGCAAACCGTGCACCTATTTTGCATCCAGTTAGCACTATTTCCAAATAGACCAAAACGATCGTCCACTTGAGCCTCGTCACCTAGGAGTACCATAGGGTGCGTCCAAAATGATTTCTGAGCCTATGGTATGTTCTGTGAAACCATGCATCTATCATGCGTCAAGATTAGCTCTATCTGCAAACAGACCTCAACGAGCATCCACTTGAGCCTCGTCACCTAGGAGTACCATCGGGTGCGTCCAAAATGATTTCTGAGCCTATGGTACGTTTGGCGCAAACCGTGCACCTATCTTGCAGTGAGACTAACACTATCTCCAAATGGACTGAAACAACATTCCACATGACCAACGTCACCTAGAGGATCCATCAGGTGCGTCCAACAACGATTTCTGAGCGTATGGTACGTTCGGTGCAAACCATGCACCTATCTTGCGTCAAGGTTAGCACTATCTACAAACGGACCGAAACAAGCATCCACTTGAGCGTCGTCCCCTAGGAGTACCATCGGGTGCGTCCAAAACGATTTCTAAGCCTATTGTACGTTCTGCAAAACCATGCATCTATCTTGCATCAAGATTAGCGCTATCTGCAAACAGACCTAAACGAGCATCCACTTGAGACTCGTCGCCTAGGAGTACCATCGGGTGCATCCAAAACGATTTCTGAGCCTATGGTATGTTTGGCGCAAACCATGCGCCTATCTTGCAGTGAGACTAACACTATCTCCAAATGGACAGAAACAACATTCCACATGACCAAGGTCACCTAGGGTATCCATTAGGTGCGTCCAACAACGATTTCTGAGCGTATGGTACGTTCGGCGCAACACCTATCTTGCCTCAAGGTTAGCACTATCTGCAAAAGGACCGAAACAAGCATCCACTTGAACCTCGTCCAGTAGGAGTACCATCGGGTGCGTCCAAAATGATTTCTGAGCCTATGGTACGTTTGGCGCTAACGGTGCACCTATCTTGCACTAGGACTAACACTATCTCCAAATGGAGTAAAACAACATTCCACATGACCAACATCACCTAGGGGATCCATCGTGTGCGTCCAACAAAGATTTTTGAGGGTATGGTATGTTCGACACAAACCATGCACCTATCTTGCGTCAAGGTTAGCACTATCTCCAAATGGACCAAAACGAGCATCCACTCGAGCCTCAACACCTAGGAGTACCATCGTGTGCGTCCAAATCGATTTTTGAGCCTATGGTACGTTCTGTGAAACCATGCATCTATCTTGCGTCAAGATTAGCCCTATCTCCAAATAGACCAAAACAAGCATCCACTTGAGCCTCGTCACCTAGGAGTACCATCGGGTGCCTCCATAACGATATATGAGCCTATGGTACGCTTGGTGCAAACAGTGCACCTATCTTGCACTGATACAAACACTATCTCCAAATGGATCTAAATGAGATTCCACATGTCCCATGTCACCAAGGTGTTCTTCGAGTGTGTCCAAAATGATTTTTGAGCTCATGGAACATTCGGCGCAAACCATGCGCCTATCTTGCACTGATACTAACACTATATCCAAATGGACCGTAATGAGATTCCACATGAGCCACATCACCTAGGTGTTCTATCGGGTGTGTCCAAAATGATTTTCGAGCCTATGGTACGTTCGACGCAAACCGTGCACCTATTTTGCATCAAGTTAGCACTATTTCCAAATAGACCAAAACGATCGTCCACTTGAGCCTCGTCACCTAGGAGTACCATAGGGTGCGTCCAAAACGATTTCTGAGCCTATGGTACGTTCTGTGAAACCATGCATCTATCATGCGTCAAGATTAGCTCTATCTGCAAACAGACCTAAACGAGCATCCACTTGAGCCTCGTCACCTAGGAGTACCATCGGGTGCGTCCAAAATGATTTCTGAGCCTATGGTACGTTTGGCGCAAACCGTGCACCTATCTTGTAGTGAGACTAACACTATCTCCAAATGGACTGAAACAACATTCCACATGACCAACGTCACCTAGGGGATCCATCAGGTGCGTCCAACAACGATTTCTGAGCGTATGGTACGTTCGGCGCAAACCATACACCTATCTTGCGTCAAGGTTAGCACTATCTACAAACGGACCGAAACAAGCATCCACTGGAGCCTCGTCCCCTAGGAGTACCATCGGGTGCGTCCAAAACGATTTCTGAGCCTATTGTACGTTCTGCGAAACCATGCATCTATCTTGCATCAAGATTAGCGCTATCTGCAAACAGACCTAAACGAGCATCCACTTGAGACTCGTCGCCTAGGAGTACCATCGGGTGCGTCCAAAACGATTTCTGAGCCTATGGTACGTTTGGCGCAAACCATGCGCCTATCTTGCAGTGAGACTAACACTATCTCCAAATGGACAGAAACAACATTCCACATGACCAAGGTCACCTAGGGTATCCATCAGGTGCGTCCAACAAAGATTTCTGAGCGTATGGTACGTTCGGCGCAACACCTATCTTGCGTCAAGGTTAGCACTATCTGCAAAAGGACCGAAACAAGCATCCACTTGAACCTAGTCCAGTAGGAGTACCATCGGGTGCGTCCAAAACGATTTCTGAGCCTATGGTACGTTTGGCGCTAACGGTGCACCTATCTTGCACTAGGGCTAACACTATCTCCAAATGGAGTAAAACAACATTCCACATGACCAACATCACCTTGGGGATCCATCGTGTGCGTCCAACAAAGATTTTCGAGGGTATGGTATGTTCGACACAAACCATGCGCCAATCTTGCATCAAGGTTAGCACTATCTCCAAATGGACCGAAACGAGCATCCACTCGAGCCTCAACACCTAGGACTACCATCGTGTGCGTCCAAACCGATTTTTGAGCCTATGGTACGTTCTGTGAAACCATGCATTTATCTTGCGTCAAGATTAGCCCTATCTCCAAATAGACCAGAACAAGCATCCACTTGAGCCTCGTCACCTAGGAGTACCATCGAGTGCCTCCAAAACGATATATGAGCCTATGGTACGTTTGGTGCAAACCGTGCACCTATCTTGCACCGATACTAACACTATCTCCAAACGGATCGAAATGAGATTCCACATGTCCCATGTCACCAAGGTGTTCTTCGGGTGTGTCCAAAATGATTTTCGAGCTCATGGAACATTCGGCCCAAAACCATGCGCCTATCTTGCACTGAAACTAACACTATATCCAAATGGACCGAAATGAGATTCCACATGAGCCACATCACCTAGGTGTTCTATCGGGTGTGTCCAAAATGATTTTCGAGCCTATGGTACGTTCGACGCAAACCGTGCACCTATTTTGCATCAAGTTAGCACTATTTCCAATTAGACCAAAATGATCGGCCACTTGAGCCTCGTCACCTAGGAGTACCATAGGGTGCGTCCAAAACGATTTCTGAGCCTTTGGTACGTTCTGTGAAACCATGCATCTATCATGCGTCAAGATTAGCTCTATCTGCAAACAGACCTAAACGAGCATCCACTTGAGCCTCGTCACCTAGGAGTACCATCGGGTGCGTCCAAAACGATTTATGAGCCTATGGTACGTTTGGCGCAAACCGTGCACCTATCTTGCGTCAAGATTAGCTCAATCTCCAAATAGACCTAAATGAGCATCCACTTGAGCCTCGTCACCTAGGAGTACCATCGAGTGCGTCCAAAACGATTTCTGAGCCTATGGTACGTTTGGCGCAAACCGTGCACCTATCTTGCAGTGAGACTAACACTATCTCCAAATGGACTGAAACAACATTCCACATGACCAAGGTCACCTAGGGTATCCATTAGGTGCGTCCAACAACGATTTCTGAGCGTATGGTACGTTCGGCGCAAACCATGCACCTATCTTGCGTCAAGGTTAGCACTATCTGCAAAAGGACCGAAACAAGCATCCACTTGAACCTCGTCCAGTAGGAGTACCATTGGGTGCGTCCAAAACGATTTCTGAGCCTATGGTACGTTTGGCGCTAACGGTGCACCTATCTTGCACTAGCACTAACACTATCTCCAAATGGAGTAAAACAACATTCCACATGACCAACATCACCTAGGGGATCCATCGTGTGCGTCCAACAAAGATTTTCGAGGGTATGGTATGTTCGACACAAACCATGCACCTATCTTGCGTCAAGGTTAGCACTATCTCCAAATGGACCGAAACGAGCATCCACTTGAGCCTCAACACCTAGGAGTACCATCGTGTGCGTCCAAACCGATTTTTGAGCCTATGGTACGTTCTGCGAAACCATGCATCTATCTTGCGTCAAGATTAGCCCTATCTCCAAATAGACCAAAACAAGCATCCACTTGAGCCTCGTCACCTAGGAGTACCAGCGGGTGCCTCCAAAACGATATATGAGCCTTTGGTACGTTTGGTGCAAACCGTGCACCTATCTTGCACCGATACTAACACTATCTCCAAACGGATCGAAATGA
Source organism: Saccharum spontaneum (assembly GCA_022457205.1). Classification (NCBI taxonomy): domain Eukaryota; kingdom Viridiplantae; phylum Streptophyta; class Magnoliopsida; order Poales; family Poaceae; genus Saccharum; species Saccharum spontaneum. Next base: position 29,848,354 of record CM039617.1, on the reverse strand, counting down.
GATTCCACATGTCCCATGTCACCAAGGTGTTCTTCGGGTGTGTCCAAAATGATTTTGGAGCTCATGGTACGTTTGGCGCTAACGGTGCACCTATCTTGCACTAGGACTAACCTATCTCCAAATGGAGTAAAACAACATTCCACATGACCAACATCACCTAGGGGATCCATCGTGTGCGTCCAACAAAGATTTTTGAGGGTATGGTATGTTCGACACAAACCATGCACCTATCTTGCGTCAAGGTTAGCACTATCTCCAAATGGACCAAAACGAGCATCCACTTGAGCCTCAACACCTAGGAGTACCATCGTGTGCGTCCAAATCGATTTTTGAGCCTATGGTACGTTCTGTGAAACCATGCATCTATCTTGCGTCAAGATTAGCCCTATCTCCAAATAGACCAAAACAAGCATCCACTTGAGCCTCGTCACCTAGGAGTACCATCGGGTGCCTCCATAACGATATATGAGCCTATGGTACGCTTGGTGCAAACCGTGCACCTATCTTGCACTGATACAAACACTATCTCCAAATGGATCGAAATGAGATTCCACATGTCCCATGTCACCAAGGTGTTCTTCGAGTGTGTCCAAAATGATTTTTGAGCTCATGGAACATTCGGCGCAAACCATGCGCCTATCTTGCACTGATACTAACACTATATCCAAATGGACCGTAATGAGATTCCACATGAGCCACATCACCTAGGTGTTCTATCGGGTGTGTCCAAAATGATTTTCGAGCCTATGGTACGTTCGACGCAAACCGTGCACCTATTTTGCATCAAGTTAGCACTATTTCCAAATAGACCAAAACGATCGTCCACTTGAGCCTCGTCACCTAGGAGTACCATAGGGTGCGTCCAAAACGATTTCTGAGCCTATGGTACGTTCTGTGAAACCATGCATCTATCATGCGTCATGATTAGCTCTATCTGCAAACAGACCTAAACGAGCATCCACTTGAGCCTCGTCACCTAGGAGTACCATCGGGTGTGTCCAAAATGATTTCTGAGCCTATGGTACGTTTGGCGCAAACCGGGCACCTATCTTAGAGTGAGACTAACACTATCTCCAAATGGACTGAAACAACATTCCACATGGCCAACGTCACCTAGGGGATCCATCAGGTGCGTCCAACAACGATTTCTGAGCGTATGGTACGTTCGGCGCAAACCATACACCTATCTTGCGTCAAGGTTAGCACTATCTACAAACGGACCGAAACAAGCATCCACTTGAGCCTCGTCCCCTAGGAGTACCATCGGGTGCGTCCAAAACGATTTCTGAGCCTATTGTACGTTCTGCGAAACCATGCATCTATCTTGCATCAAGATTAGCGCTATCTGCAAACAGACCTAAACGAGCATCCACTTGAGACTCGTCGCCTAGGAGTACCATCGGGTGCGTCCAAAACGATTTCTGAGCCTATGGTACGTTTGGCGCAAACCATGCGCCTATCTTGCAGTGAGACTAACACTATCTCCAAATGGACAGAAACAACATTCCACATGACCAAGGTCACCTAGGGTATCCATCAGGTGCGTCCAACAACGATTTCTGAGCGTATGGTACGTTCGGCGCAACACCTATCTTGCGTCAAGGTTAGCACTATCTGCAAAAGGACCGAAACAAGCATCCACTTGAACCTGGTCCAGTAGGAGTACCATCGGGTGCGTCCAAAATGATTTCTGAGCCTATGGTACGTTTGGCGCTAACGGTGCACCTATCTTGCACTAGGACTAACACTATCTCCAAATGGAGTAAAACAACATTCCACATGACCAACATCACCTTGGGGATCCATCGTGTGCGTCCAACAAAGATTTTCGAGGGTATGGTATGTTCGACACAAACCATGCGCCAATCTTGCATCAAGGTTAGCACTATCTCCAAATGGACCGAAACGAGCATCCACTCGAGCCTCAACACCTAGGACTACCATCGTGTGCGTCCAAACCGATTTTTGAGCCTATGGTACGTTCTGTGAAACCATGCATTTATCTTGCGTCAAGATTAGCCCTATCTCCAAATAGACCAGAACAAGCATCCACTTGAGCCTCGTCACCTAGGAGTACCATCGAGTGCCTCCAAAACGATATATGAGCCTATGGTACGTTTGGTGCAAACCGTGCACCTATCTTGCACCGATACTAACACTATCTCCAAACGGATCGAAATGAGATTCCACATGTCCCATGTCACCAAGGTGTTCTTCGGGTGTGTCCAAAATGATTTTCGAGCTCATGGAACATTCGGCCAAAACCATGCGCCTATCTTGCACTGATACTAACACTATATCCAAATGGACTGAAATGAGATTCCACATGAGCCACATCACCTAGGTGTTCTATCGGGTGTGTCCAAAATGATTTTCGAGCCTATGGTACGTTCGACGCAAACCGTGCACCTATTTTGCATCAAGTTAGCACTATTTCCAATTAGACCAAAATGATCGGCCACTTGAGCCTCGTCACCAAGGAGTACCATAGGGTGCGTCTAAAACGATTTCTGAGCCTTTGGTACGTTCTGTGAAACCATGCATCTATCATGCGTCAAGATTAGCTCTATCTGCAAACAGACCTAAACGAGCATCCACTTGAGCCTCGTCACGTAGGAGTACCATCGGGTGCGTCCAAAACGATTTCTGAGCCTATGGTACGTTTGGCGCAAACCGTGCACCTATCTTGCGTCAAGATTAGCTCAATCTCCAAATAGACCTAAATGAGCATCCACTTGAGCCTCGTCACCTAGGAGTACCATCGGGTGCGTCCAAAACGATTTCTGAGCCTATGGTACGTTTGGCGCAAACCGTGCACCTATCTTGCAGTGAGACTAACACTATCTCCAAATGGACTGAAACAACATTCCACATGACCAAGGTCACCTAGGGTATCCATTAGGTGCGTCCAACAACGATTTCTGAGCGTATGGTACGTTCGGCGCAAACCATGCACCTATCTTGCGTCAAGGTTAGCACTATCTGCAAAAGGACCGAAACAAGCATCCACTTGAACCTCGTCCAGTAGGAGTACCATTGGGTGTGTCCAAAACGATTTCTGAGCCTATGGTACGTTTGGCGCTAACGGTGCACCTATCTTGCACTAGGACTAACACTATCTCCAAATGGAGTAAAACAACATTCCACATGACCAACATCACCTAGGGGATCCATCGTGTGCGTCCAACAAAGATTTTCGAGGGTATGGTATGTTCGACACAAACCATGCACCTATCTTGCGTCAAGGTTAGCCCTATCTCCAAATAGACCAAAACAAGCATCCACTTGAGCCTCAACACCTAGGAGTACCATCGTGTGCGTCCAAACCGATTTTTGAGCCTATGGTACGTTCTGCGAAACCATGCATCTATCTTGCGTCAAGATTAGCCCTATCTCCAAATAGACCAAAACAAGCATCCACTTGAGCCTCGTCACCTAGGAGTACCAGCGGGTGCCTCCAAAACGATATATGAGCCTTTGGTATGTTTGGTGCAAACCGTGCACCTATCTTGCACCGATACTAACACTATCTCCAAACGGATCGAAATGAGATTCCACATGTCCCATGTCACCAAGGTGTTCTTCGGGTGTGTCCAAAATGATTTTCGAGCTCATGGTACGTTTGGCGCTAACGGTGCACCGATCTTGCACTAGGACTAACACTATCTCCAAATGGAGTAAAACAACATTCCACATGACCAACATCACCTAGGGGATCCATCGTGTGCGTCCAACAAAGATTTTCGAGGGTATGGTATGTTCGACACAAACCATGCACCTATCTTGCGTCAAGGTTAGCACTATCTCCAAATGGACCGAAACGAACATCCACTTGAGCCTCAACACCTAGGAGTACCATCGTGTGCGTCCAAACCGATTTTTGAGCCTATGGTACGTTCTGCGAAACCATGCATCTATCTTGCGTCAAGATTAGCCCTATCTCCAAATAGACCAAAACAAGCATCCATTTGAGCCTCGTCACCTAGGAGTACCAGCGGGTGCCTCCAAAACGATATATGAGCCTTTGGTATGTTTGGCGCAAACCGTGCACCTATCTTGCACCGATACTAACACTATCTCCAAACGGATCGAAATGAGATTCCACATGTCCCATGTCACCAAGGTGTTCTTCGGGTGTGTCCAAAATGATTTTCGAGCTCATGGTACGTTTGGCGCTAACGGTGCACCTATCTTGCACTAGGACTAACACTATCTCCAAATGGAGTAAAACAACATTCCACATGACCAAGGTCACCTAGGGTATCCATTAGATGCGTCCAACAATGATTTCTGAGCGTATGGTACGTTCGGCGCAAACCATGCACCTATCTTGCGTCATGGTTAGCACTATCTGCAAAAGGACCGAAACAAGCATCCACTTGAACCTCGTCCAGTAGGAGTACAATTGGGTGCGTCCAAAACGATTTCTGAGCCTATGGTACGTTTGGCGCTAACGGTGCACCTATCTTGCACTAGGACTAACACTATCTCCAAATGGAGTAAAACAACATTCCACATGACCAGCATCACCTAGGGGATCCATCGTGTGCGTCCAACAAAGATTTTCGAGGGTATGGTATGTTCGACACAAACCATGCACCTATCTTGCGTCAAGGTTAGCACTATCTCCAAATGGACCGAAACGAGCATCCACTTGAGCCTCAACACCTAGGAGTACCATCATGTGTGTCGAAACCGATTTTTGAGCCTATGGTACATTCTGCGAAACCATGCATCTATCTTGCGTCAAGATTAGCCCTATCTCCAAATAGACCAAAACAAGCATCCACTTGAGCCTCGTCACCTAGGACTACCATCGGGTGCCTCCAAAACGATATATGAGCGTATGGTACGTTTGGTGCAAACCGTGCACCTATCTTGCACCGATACTAACACTATCTCCAAACAGATCGAAATGAGATTCCACATGTCCCATGTCACCAAGGTGTTCTTTGGGTGTGTCCAAAATGATTTTCGAGCTCATGGAACTTTCGGCGCAAACCATGCGCCTATCTTGCACTAATACTAACACAATATCCAAATGGACTGAAATGAGATTCCACATGACCCACATCACCTTGGTGTTCTATTGGGTGTGTCCAAAATGATTTTTGAGCCTATGGTACGTTCGACGAAAACTGAGCACATATTTTGCATCAAGTTAGAAATATCTCCAAATAGACCGAAACGATTATCCACTTTAGCCTCGTCACCTAGGAGTACCATCGGGTGCGTCCAAAATGATTTCTAACCCTTTGGTACATTCTGTGAAACCATGCATCTATCTTGCGTCTAGATTGCTCTATGAGCAAACAGACCTAAACGAGCATCCACTTGAGCCTCGTCACCTAGGAGTACCATCGGGTGCGTCCAAAACGATTTCTGAGCCTATGGTACGTTTGGCGCAAACCGTGCACCTATCTTGTAGTGAGACTAACACTATCTCCAAATGGACTGAAACAACATTCCACATGACCAACGTCACCTAGGGGATCCATCGGGTGCGTCCAACAACGATTTCTAAGCGTATGGTACGTTCGGCGCAAACCATGCACCTATCTTGCGTCAAGGTTACCACTATCTGCAAACGGACCAAACAAGCATCCACTTGAGCCTCGTCCCCTAGGAGTACCATCGGGTGCGTCTAAAACGATTTCTGAGCCTATGGTACGTTTGGCGCAAACCGTGCACCTATCTTGCACTAGGACTAACACTATCTCCAAATGGAGTAAAACAACATTCCACATGACCAACATCACCTAGGGGATCCATCGTGTGCGTCCAACAACGATTTTCGAGGGTATGGTATGTTTGACACAAAACATGCACCTATCTTGCGTCAAGGTTAGCACTATCTCCAAATGGACCGAAACGAGCATCCACTTGAGCCTCAACAGCTAGGAGTCCCATCGTGTGCGTCCAAAATGATTTCTGAGCCTATGGTACGTTCTGCGAACCATGCATCTATCTTGCGTCAAGATTAGCCCTATCTCCAAACAGACCAAAACAAGCATCCACTTGAGCCTCGTCATCTAGGAGTACCATCAGGTGCATCCAAAACGATCTATGAGCCTATGGTACGTTTGGTGCAAACCGTGCACCTATCTTGCACCGATAATAACACTATCTCCAAAGGGATCGAAATGAGATTCCACATGACCCATGTCACCAAGGTGTTCTTCGGATGTGTCCAAAATGATTTTTGAGCTCATGGAACGTTCGGCGCAAACCGTGCGCCTATCTTGCACTAATACTAACACTATAGCCAAATGGACCGAAATAAGATTCCACATGACCTAGATCACCAAGGTGTTCAATCGGGTTTGTCCAAAATAATTTTCGAGCCTATGGTACGTTCGACGCAAACTGTGCACCTATTTTGCATCAAGTTAGCACTATTTCCAAATAGACCAAAACGATCATCCACTTGAGCCTCGTCACCTAGGAGTACCATAGGGTGCGTCCAAAACGATTTCTGAGCCAATGGTACGTTCTTTTAAACCATGCATCGATATTGCGTCAAGATTAGCTCTATCTGCAAATAGACCTAAACAAGCATCCACTTGAGCCTTGTCACCTAGGAGTACCATCGGGTGCGTCCAAAACGATTTCTGAGCCTATGGTACGTTTGGCGCAAACCGTGCACCTATCTTGCAGTGAGACTAACACTATCTCCAAATGGACTGAAACAACATTCCACATGACCAACGTCACCTAGGGGATCCATCAGGTGCGTCCATCAATGATTTCTGAGCGTATGGTACATTCGGCGCAAACCATGCACCTATCTTGCGTCAAGGTTACCACTATCTGCAAACGGACCAAAACAAGCATCCACTTGAGCCTCGTCCCCTAGGAGTACCATCGGGTGCGTCCAAAACGATTTCTGAGCCTATAGTACGTTCTGCGAAACTGTGCATCTATCTTGCATCAAGATTAGCGCTATATGCAAACAGACCTAAACGAGCATCCACTTGAGCCTCGTCACCCAGGAGTACCATCGGGTGCGTCCAAAACGATTTCTGAGCCCATGGTACGTTTGGCGCAAACCATGCACCTATCTTGCAGTGAGACTAACACTATCTCTAAATGGACTGAAACAACATTCCACATGACCAAGGTCACCTAGGGTATCCATTAGGTGCGTCCAACAACGATTTCTGAGCATATGGTACGTTCGACGCAAACCGTGCACCTATCTTGCGTCAAGGTTAGCACTATCTGCAAAAGGACCGAAACAAGCATCCACTTGAACCTCGTCCAGTAGGAGTACCATCGGGTGCGTCCAAAACGATTTCTGAGCCTATGGTATGTTTGGCGCTAACGGTGCACCTATCTTGCACTAGGACTAACACTATCTCCAAATGGAGTAAAACAACATTCCACATGACCAACATCACCTAGGGGATCCATCGTGTGCGTCCAACAAAGATTTTCGAGGGTATGGTATGTTCGACACAAACCATGCACCTATCTTGCGTCAAGGTTAGCAGTATCTCCAAATGGACCGAAACGAAGATCCACTTGAGCCTCAACACCTAGGAGTACCATCGTGTGCGTCCAAACCGTGCACCTATCTTGCACCGAAGATAACACTATCTCCAAAGGGATCGAAATGAGATTCCACATGACCCATGTCACCAAGGTGTTCTTCGGATGTGTCCAAAATGATTTCTGAGCTCGTGGAACGTTCGGCGCAAACCGTGCGCCTATCTTGCACTAATACTAACACTATAGCCAAATGGACCGAAATAAGATTCCACATGACCTAGATCACCAAGGTGTTCAATCGGGTTTGTCCAAAATAATTTTCGAGCCTATGGTACGTTCGACGCAAACAGTGCACCTATTTTGCATCAAGTTAGCACTATTTCCAAATAGACCAAAACGATCATCCACTTGAGCCTCGTCACCTAGGAGTACCATAGGGTGCGTCCAAAACGATTTCTGATCCAATGGTACGTTCTGTTAAACCATGCATCTATATTGCGTCGAGATTAGCTCTATCTGCAAATAGACCTAAACAAGCATCCTCTTGAGCCTCGTCACCTAGGAGTACCATCGGGTGCGTCCAAAACGATTTCTGAGCCTATGGTACGTTTGGTGCAAACCGTGCACCTATCTTGCAGTGAGACTAACACTATCTCCAAATGGACTGAAACAACATTCCACATGACCAACGTCACCTAGGGGATCCATCAGGTGCGTCCATCAACGATTTCTGAGCGTATGGTACATTCGGCGCAAACCATGCACCTATCTTGCGTCAAGGTTACCACTATCTGCAAACGGACCAAAACAAGCATCCACATGAGCCTCGCCCCCTAGGAGTACCATCGGGTGCGTCCAAAACGATTTCTGAGCCTATTGTACGTTCTACGAAACTATGCATCTATCTTGCATCAAGATTAGCGCTATATGCAAACAGACCTAAACGAGCATCCACTTGAGCATCGTCACCTAGGAGTACCATCGGGTGCGTCCAAAACGATTTCTGAGCCCATGGTACGTTTGGCGCAAACCATGCACCTATCTTGCAGTGAGACTAACACTATCTCTAAATGGACTGAAACAACATTCCACATGACCAAGGTCACCTAGGGTATCCATTAGGTGCGTCCAACAACGATTTCTGAGCGTATTGATATGAACCCGCTAGGGTTTATGGACGATCTTTCGATGAGAGGCGTGAGATCACTCGATTTGGTGGATGGAGATGACGTTCACGGCCCGACTACAGCCTTCCAAGACCACGCCTTAGCAACCGATACACCACCTCCAAAGGCTGTCACGATCTTGTGGAGCACGACAACCAGCCACTAGGGCTCCCGTCCTGCAAGCAATCGAAGAACTAGCAAGAACAAGGAAACAAGCACTGAATTTGCAAGATGAAATTGAAATCCTCAAACTGAATCTTATTATGAGTGGAGTTCTGAAGACAAGGAGACGGGTGGCTGGATCAGCACACGCGCCTACAAGCAAGTAGCAAAGGCTAAACTTGATCTAAACAAAACCCAAGTGTTCCTGGTGGCGGCTAAGGGGTATATAATGTGTGGAGGACGACCACAAGAGAGTTTGGGTCGTGCTCCAACCCTAGGACGCGTCCCTACTGGACTCTAAAAGATACAAGCCCATTGGGCTAACTTAAGGTGGCGCAGCACCCTGGACAGAATAGACCTCTCGGTGATTTTTGGACTGTTGACGCCGTTTCTGAGCAGGTATGAGTATGAGGTCAGATCCTTTTGAAAGTAGACTTTATTAGCTTTCCAACAAGTCTAGAATCACCCCAATCCGACTCCGTATGTAATCGTGGCGACCGTCACAAGTTGGAGGTGTGCTGCAGTCCGAATCCAGCCTACGCGAGTCCTTTTCCCTTTTGGTCTTCTCCTTGATTCCTAATCAAAACAAGAGTGCACGTGTCTCCAAGATCTAAACAGGATGGACAAGAGCTCAAGAAGGAACTCACTTGATGATTAAGTGTTCGAGCACGAGCACGGGTAATAGGACCAGCAGGTGTCGGCGTGGACGGCGTGGATGTATGATCGGTGTTGATGTCCTCATCATCCTCCCTTTCTTGAATTTGAGTCGTCCTCGACTCAAGCTCATCTTCCTCACCCAAATAAGGCTTCAAATCTGCAATGTTAAATGTGGGACTAACCCCAAAATCTGCAGGAAGATCAAGCTTATATGCATTCTCATTTATTCGTTGCATCACTTTAAAAGGACCATCCGCTCTAGGCATCAATTTAGATTTTCTTAATTCAGGAAACCTATCCTTTCGCAAATGCAACCAAACCCAATCTCCAGGTTCAAGAATCAATTCCCTTCTACCTTTATCTACAGCAAATTTGTACTTAGCATTCATGCGCTCTATGTTTTCTTTAGTGGTTTCATGTAGTTTTAGCATCAATTCAGCACGTTGCTTAGCATCAAAATTCAACTTTTCAGAACTTGGCAATGGCATTAAATCAATAGGAGCACGTGGTAACAAGCCATAAACAATCTCAAAGGGACACATCTTCGTAGTAGAATGCAGCGAACGATTATAAGCAAACTCAATATGAGGCAAACAATCTTCCCACATCTTAATATTCTTCTTTAAAACAGTCCTTAACATAGTAGACAAAGTTCTATTCACAACTTCAGTTTGACCATCAGTTTGGGGGTGACAAGTGGTGGAAAATAAAAGCTTAGTCCCCAATTTGGCCCATAAAGTTCTCCAAAAATGGCTAAGAAATTTAGCATCACGATCAGAAACAATTGTATTTGGCACACCATGCAAGCGAACAACTTCTCGAAAGAACAAATCAGCAATATTTGTAGCATCATCAGTTTTATGACATGGTATGAAATGTGCCATTTTAGAGAATCGATCCACAACCACAAAAACACTATCTCGCCCTTTCCTAGTCCGTGGCAATCCCAACACAAAATCCATAGAAATATCCTCCCAAGGAGCACTAGGAACAGGAAGAGGCATATACAAACCGTGTGGATTCAACCGGGACTTAGCCTTTTGACATGTTGTGCAGCGAGCAACAAATCTCTCCACATCTCGTCGCATCTTGGGCCAAAAGAAATGACCAGCAAGAATGTCCTCCGTCTTCTTCGCTCCAAAATGCCCCATCAAGCCACCTCCATGCGCTTCCTGCAGCAACAATAAGCGAACGGAGCTAGCTGGAATGCATAGCTTGTTAGCTCTAAACACAAACCCATCATTGAGGATGAATTTGTTCCATGTTTTCCCATCTTTACAATGCAGCAGCACTTCTTTAAAATCAGCATCATGAGCATATCGTTCTTTAATTGTTTCTAACCCAAAGATCTTGTAATCAAGTTGATTCAGCAAAGTATATCTCCTAGACAATGCATCTGCAATGATATTATCCTTCCCTTTCTTGTGTTTGATAACATAAGGAAAAGATTCAATAAATTCAACCCATTTTGCATGTCTACGATTCAGTTTTCCTTGACTACGAATATGCTTCAAAGATTCATGATCAGAATGTATAACAAATTCTTTGGGCCACAAATAATGCTGCCATGTTTCTAATGTCCGCACTAGAGCATATAATTCCTTATCATATGTAGAATAATTAAGAATAGGCCCGCTCAATTTCTCACTAAAGTATGCAACAGGTTTTCCTTCTTGTAACAAAACACCACCCAATCCAATTCCACTCGCATCACATTCAAGCTCGAAAGTCTTATGAAAATCAGGGAGTTGGAGTAGAGGTGCATGTGTTAACTTATCTTTCAGCACATGGAAGGCGTGCTCTTGTGCTTTGCCCCAAGAAAAGGACACTCCCTTCTTTGTAAGCTCATTCAATGGTGCAGCAATGGTGCTGAAGTCCTTCACAAAACGGCGATAGAAACCAGCAAGTCCTAGGAAACTCCGCACTTGTGTGACCGTCGTGGGTACAGGCCATCCTTGTATAGCTTCCACCTTGGCTTTATCAACCTCAATTCCCTGTGGAGTGACAACATAGCCAAGAAACGATACTCGATCGGTGCAGAAAGTGCACTTCTCAAGGTTACCAAACAAACGTGCATCACGTAGAGCATTGAAAACAGCACGTAAGTGATCAAGGTGTTCATCAATGGATTTGCTATAAATCAGTATATCATCAAAGTAGACGACAACAAATTTCCCAATGAAAGCACGCAAAACCTCATTCATTAATCTCATGAAAGTACTAGGTGCATTAGTTAACCCAAAAGGCATGACTAACCACTCATATAGACCGAACTTGGTTTTGAAAGCAGTTTTCCATTCATCTCCCAATTTCATACGAATCTGGTGGTACCCACTACGCAAATCAACCTTTGAAAACACAACAGCACCACTCAATTCATCAAGCATATCATCTAATCGTGGAATAGGGTGTCGATATCGAATGGTGATATTATTAATAGCCCTACAATCAACACACATGCGCCATGTTCCATCTTTCTTAGGCACTAAAATCACTGGAACAGCACAAGGACTAAGAGACTCACGCACATAACCTTTGTCTAGTAGTTCTTGCACTTGTCGCTGAATTTCCTTCGTTTCCTCCGGATTTGTCCTGTATGGCGCACGGTTTGGCAAAGATGCTCCAGGGATAAGATCAATTTGGTGCTCAATCCCTCGTATTGGTGGCAGCCCCGCTGGTATCTCAATGGGAAACACATCAGAATACTCCTGCAAAATGTTAGCAACAGCAGGGGGCAAAGAACGTTGCATATCCTCAAATGAAATCAAAGCATCCTTGCATACCAAAGCATAAGCAACAGAGGTGGATGCATTGAACTCATTAATATCAGATTTTGTAGCAAGCATACAACGTCCTTTCAATGTTATCTCATCTTTGTCATCAACAACAGATTTGTCACTCTCGCTCTTTGCTTTTGCAGCCTTAGTAACATCAGATTGCATAATAGCTTCAGGAGACATAGGATGCAACACAATTTTTCGATCATGGTATAGAAACGAATATTGATTTGATCTACCATGATGCATCGAATCTCTATCAAATTGCCATGGTCTACCTAGCAGAATATTGCAAGCTTGCATAGGCACAACATCACATTCAACAATATCTTTGTATGATCCGATGGCAAAATTGATTCGCACCAGTCTCGTTACCTTTGCCTTACCACTGTTGTTCAGCCATTGGATGTAGTAGGGATGGGGATGTGGTTTGGTGGTGAGGGCGAGCTTCTGTACCATGTCGCTACTTGCCAAGTTGTTGCAGCTACCTCCATCAATGATCATGCGACACGAACGCTCCTTGATGACACACTTTGTTTGGAATAAAGTGTGTCGCTGATTTTGCTCCGCCTTCTCCATTTGTGCACTAAGCACTCGCTGTACAATCAAGCTCTCATAGTGCTCCGCGTCACCTGCATTGATGTGTTCTTCTATGTGTTCCTCACTACCTGCATAGTCAGCCGCAAGCAATGCAAGTGTATCTTCATCAAAATCACTAGCAGATGAACACTCACCATCATCTTTGACAATCATAACACGCTTGTTTGGGCAGTCACGCATCATATGGCCATATCCCTTGCACCGATGACATTGTATGTTGCTTGTTCTACCTGTCGATGCCACGGATGAAGTACTCGCAGCCGGCTTTTGCGCTGTCTTCACTACTGAATTGGTGGGGGCAGCTCGAGTCTTGTCACTAGATGATGGCGTAGGAGTACGTGTAGACGGAGTTGTAGATGGGCGCGGCTGCCATGAACTAGCTTTCCCTGCAGAAACATTAGTCCTTGCGCTAGCACGTCGTCCCTGCACTTCCCGTTCAGCTTTACAAGCAAGATGAAACAGTTTGGTTACGTTATTGTATTCTTTGTAAGCGAGGATATCCTGAATTTCCCGATTTAATCCACCTAAAAATCTAGCCATAGCAGGTTCCTCATCCTCCTCTAAATTACAACGCAACATACCCGTTTGTAATTCCTGATAGTATTCTTCTACACATTTAGAACCTTGTTTCAATTGCTGCAACTTATTTATCATATCACGGGCATAGTAAGATGGAACAAATCTAGCTCTCATGGCTCGTTTCAGTGCATTCCAAGTTCTAGGTATGTTATTAGGATTTTTCTTGCCATATTCGATCCACCAAACAGAAGCAAAATCTGTGAACTCACTAGTAGCAGCCCTAACACGCGTGTTCTCAGGAAATTCATGGCATGCAAACTTTTGATCAACAGCAATCTCCCAAGTAATGTATGCATGAGGGTCATATTTACCATCAAAAGGAGGTATTTTAAATTTAATCTTACTGAAAGCATCATCATTATTGTGTACCTCGCGTCGGCGGCGACCACCCATACCTCTACGGTTGTGACGTAGGCGACGTCGATCACGAGTGTCTCGATCATCATGTTCAGTATCACCTGTGTATTCTTCATCATAACTAGCATCCTCTCGATCTTCCTCCTTCTTTTCTTCTTTATGCTGGTCTTTATCATTGTTGTGGAGGTCATCAAAACGCCTCAGCAGAGCAGCAAGGCTTTTGTCCACACTAGCAATGGACTGCTCCAAACCTGCAAGCTTGTTGTTTGCGGCAATCTGAGTAGCCTCCAACTGCCCAAGTTTGTCATTTGTCACCTGCAAGTCATTATCAAGTCCCTCCGTGTGCAACTTCACTTTCCTTTCAAAATGTTGTATGATGCCCTTTGTGCGAGGCGAATGTGGAATTTGGTTATCTTCGTCGGTCCCTGACATGGTTCAAAGACAAAGACAACAAGAAGACAAGTGAAGAAATAAAAGCCCTACAACTACTAGGATGTAGCTACAGCAAGTCGCTCACTCTCCACCTATTACACAAGTTCTTACCAGTTCTTACCTTGCTCAATAGGAGGGGTCAGCTACCAACAAGTCTGCAGCAATGGATGAAGTGTATCGGTGCCGCAGCACGAGACCTGTCAAGCTGTAGAATATGTGGAGCTATAGGTGGGCTGAAACAAGGAACGAACTAGCACCACGTTAGTTACAAAAAGCAAGCTGAATAATCGTTCAACCGGCGGTACTGTGCTGGTCCTAGTCTAGACCGTGCTAGAGACGCGAGCCTAGACACAAAGGAGAGCACAACACACCACCCAAAGTGAACGAAGAATCTCTAAGATCAGCCCCTTTCTCTTCTTTTCTTTTGCTTCTTTCTTTTTTTTTCTTTTTTTTGAATATTTTTTTTCAGGAGCTCTCAAAACTGATTATATGAACAAGAACACTCCCAAAGAGCAACTCAGCACACACACTTTTTCTGAAAGGGCAGGGGTATTCCGGTAAAAAAAAGATATGAATACTTGCTGCGTGGTTCGTTTGATATTTGTAGCACAGGGAAACTGATTCCTCGTCTGATTAGAACTTCCAATTCTACTCGGACTTGGTCAACAGCGAGGAATATCCGATTCCTTGATCCGACTCAAACTTGAAAACCGACTTGGATTTGGCCAACAGAGAGGAACAGCCGATTCCTTGTCCGATTCAAACTTCAAACCCTACTTGGATTCGGCCAACAGAGAGACTATATGATAGCGTGTGTTGTGATAGAACGTGACAAGAACTCGAAACTCTAAAGGACTAAAACTAAGACCAGCAACTTGACACAACCGATGCAACCGATGACTCAACAAGCCCTAACTAGGTAGCACTAGCCACGGCCCAAAAGTCTATAGGATTGTAGGAAACTAATCTACTTTTTTTTTGGCTTTTTTTTTGGACTGTAGGAAAAAATAAAAACAGCGAAGAATTACAAGTCTCTCACCGATAAACCTTGCTCTGATTACCAATTGATATGAACCCGCTAGGGTTTATGGACGATCTTTCGATGAGAGGCGTGAGATCACTCGATTTGGTGGATGGAGATGACGTTCACGGCCCGACTACAGCCTTCCAAGACCACGCCTTAGCAACCGATACACCACCTCCAAAGGCTGTCACGATCTTGTGGAGCACGACAACCAGCCACTAGGGCTCACGTCCTGCAAGCAATCGAAGAACTAGCAAGAACAAGGAAACAAGCACTGAATTTGCAAGATGAAATTGAAATCCTCAAACTGAATCTTATTATGAGTGGAGTTCTGAAGACAAGGAGACGGGTGGCTGGATCAGCACACGCGCCTACAAGCAAGTAGCAAAGGCTAAACTTGATCTAAACAAAACCCAAGTGTTCCTGGTGGCGGCTAAGGGGTATATAATGTGTGGAGGACGACCACAAGAGAGTTTGGGTCGTGCTCCAACCCTAGGACGCATCCCTACTGGACTCTAAAAGATACAAGCCCATTGGGCTAACTTAAGGTGGCGCAGCACCCTGGACAGAATAGACCTCTCGGTGATTTTTGGACTGTTGACGCCGTTTCTGAGCAGGTATGAGTATGAGGTCAGATCCTTTTGAAAGTAGACTTTATTAGCTTTCCAACAAGTCTAGAATCACCCCAATCCGACTCCGTATGTAATCGTGGCGACCGTCACAAGTTGGAGGTGTGCTGCAGTCCGAATCCAGCCTACGCGAGTCCTTTTCCCTTTTGGTCTTCTCCTTGATTCCTAATCAAAACAAGAGTGCACGTGTCTCCAAGATCTAAACAGGATGGACAAGAGCTCAAGAAGGAACTCACTTGATGATTAAGTGTTCGAGCACGAGCACGGGTAATAGGACCAGCAGGTGTCGGCGTGGACGGCGTGGATGTATGATCGGTGTTGATGTCCTCATCACGTATGGTACGTTCGGCGCAAACCGTGCACCTATCTTGCGTCAAGGTTAGCACTACCTGCAAAAGGACCGAAACAAGCATCCACTTGAACCTCGTCCAGTAGGAGTACCATCGGGTGCGTCCAAAACGATTTCTGAGCCTATGGTACGTTTGGCGCTAACGGTGCACCTATCTTGCACTAGGACTAACACTATCTCCAAATGGAGTAAAACAACATTCCACATGACCAACATCACCTAGGGGATCCATCGTGTGCGTCCAACAAAGATTTTCGAGGGTATGGTATGTTCGACACAAACCATGCACCTATCTTGCGTCAAGGTTAGCAGTATCTCCAAATGGACCGAAACGAAGATCCACTTGAGCCTCAACACCTAGGAGTACCATCGTGTGCGTCCAAACCGATTTTTGAGCCTATGGTACGTTCTGCGAAACCATGCATCTATCTTGCGTCAAGATTAGCCCTATCTCCAAATAGACCAAAACAAGCATCCACTTGAGCCTCGTCACCTAGGAGTACCAGCGGGTGCCTCCAAAACGATATATGAGCCTATGGTATGTTTGGTGCAAACGTGCACCTATCTTGCACCGATACTAACACTATCTCCAAACGGATCGAAATGAGATTCCACATGTCCCATGTCACCAAGGTGTTCTTCGGGTGTGTCCAAAATGATTTTCGAGCTCATGGTACGTTTGGCGCTAACGGTGCACCTATCTTGCATTAGGACTAACACTATCTCCAAATGGAGTAAAACAACATTCCACATGACCAACATCACCTAGGGGATCCATCGTGTGCGTCCAACAAAGATTTTCGAGGGTATGGTATGTTCTACACAAACCATGCACCTATCTTGGGTCAAGGTTAGCACTATCTCCAAATGGACCGAAACGAGCATCCACTTGAGCCTCAACACCTAGGAGTACCATCGTGTGCGTCCAAACCGATTTTTGAGCCTATGGTACATTCTGCGAAACCATGCATCTATCTTGCGTCAAGATTAGCCCTATCTCCAAATAGACCAAAACAAGCATCCACTTGAGCCTCGTCACCTAGGACTACCATCGGGTGCCTCCAAAACGATATATGAGCGTATGGTACGTTTGGTGCAAACCGTGCACCTATCTTGCACCGATACTAACACTATCTCCAAACGGATCGAAATGAGATTCCACATGTCCCATGTCACCAAGGTGTTCTTTGGGTGTGTCCAAAATGATTTTCGAGCTCATGGAACTTTCGGCGCAAACCATGCGCCTATCTTGCACTAATACTAACACAATATCCAAATGGACCGAAATGAGATTCCACATGACCCACATCACCTTGGTGTTCTATTGGGTGTGTCCAAAATGATTTTCGAGCCTATGGTACGTTCGACGAAAACCGTGCACCTATTTTGCATCAAGTTAGAAATATCTCCAAATAGACCGAAAAGATTATCCACTTTAGCCTCGTCACCTAGGAGTACCATCGGGTGCGTCCAAAATGATTTCTAACCCTTTGGTACATTCTGTGAAACCATGCATCTATCTTGCGTCTAGATTGCTCTATGAGCAAACAGACCTAAACGAGCATCCACTTGAGCCTCGTCACCTAGGAGTACCATCGGGTGCGTCCAAAACGATTTCTGAGCCTATGGTACGTTTGGCGCAAACCGTGCACCTATCTTGTAGTGAGACTAACACTATCTCCAAATGGACTGAAACAACATTCCACATGACCAACGTCACCTAGGGGATCCATCGGGTGCGTCCAACAACGATTTCTAAGCGTATGGTACGTTCGGCGCAAACCATGCACCTATCTTGCGTCAAGGTTACCACTATCTGCAAACGGACCAAAACAAGCATCCACTTGAGCCTCGTCCCCTAGGAGTACCATCGGGTGCGTCTAAAACGATTTATGAGCCTATGGTACGTTTGGCGCAAACCGTGCACCTATCTTGCACTAGGACTAACACTGTCTCCAAATGGAGTAAAACAACATTCCACATGACCAACATCACCTAGGGGATCCATCGTGTGCGTCCAACAACGATTTTCGAGGGTATGGTATGTTTGACACAAACCATGCACCTATCTTGCGTCAAGGTTAGCACTATCTCCAAATGGACCGAAACGAGCTCCACTTGAGCCTCAACAGCTAGGAGTCCCATCGTGTGCGTCCAAAATGATTTCTGAGCCTAGGGTACATTCTGCGAACCATGCATCTATCTTGCGTCAAGATTAGCCCTATCTCCAAACAGACCAAAACAAGCATCCACTTGAGCCTCGTCATCTAGGAGTACCATCAGGTGCATCCAAAACGATCTATGAGCCTATGGTACGTTTGGTGCAAACCGTGCACCTATCTTGCACCGATAATAACACTATCTCCAAAGGGATCGAAATGAGATTCCACATGACCCATGTCACCAAGGTGTTCTTCGGATGTGTCCAAAATGATTTTGGAGCTCATGGAACGTTTGGCGCAAACCGTGCGCCTATCTTGCACCAATACTAACACTATAGCCAAATGGACCGAAATAAGATTCCACATGACCTAGATCACCAAGGTGTTCAATCGGGTTTGTCCAAAATAATTTTCGAGCCTATGGTACGTTCGACGCAAACAGTGCACCTATTTTGCATCAAGTTAGCACTATTTCCAAATAGACCAAAACGATCATCCACTTGAGCCTCGTCACCTAGGAGTACCATAGGGTGCGTCCAAAACGATTTCTGAGCCAATGGTACGTTCTGTTAAACCATGCATCTATATTGCGTCAAGATTAGCTCTATCTGCAAATAGACCTAAACAAGCATCCACTTGAGCCTCGTCACCTAGGAGTACCATCGGGTGCGTCCAAAACGATTTCTGAGCCTATGGTACGTTTGGTGCAAACCGTGCACCTATCTTGCAGTGAGACTAACACTATCTCCAAATGGACTGAAACAACATTCCACATGACCAACGTCACCTAGTTGATCCATCAGGTGCGTCCATCAACGATTTCTGAGCGTATGGTACATTCGGCGCAAACCATGCACCTATCTTGCGTCAAGGTTACCACTATCTGCAAACGGACCAAAACAAGCATCCACTTGAGCCTCGTCCCCTAGGAGTACCATCGGGTGCGTCTAAAACGATTTCTGAGCCTGTGGTACGTTTGGCGCAAACCGTGCACCTATCTTGCACTAGGACTAACATTATCTCCAAATGGAGTAAAACAACATTCCACATGACCAACATCACCTAGGGGATCCATCGTGTGCGTCCAACAACGATTTTCGAGGGTATGGTATGTTTGACACAAACCATGCACCTATCTTGCGTCAAGGTTAGCACTATCTCCAAATGGACCGAAACGAGCATCCACTTGAGCCTCAACAGCTAGGAGTCCCATCGTGTGCGTCCAAAATGATTTCTAAGCCTATGGTACGTTCTGCGAACCATACATCTATCTTGCGTCAAGATTAGCCCTATCTCCAAACAGACCAAAACAAGCATCCACTTGAGCCTCGTCATCTAGGAGTACCATCAGGTGCATCCAAAACGATCTATGAGCCTATGGTACGTTTGGTGCAAACCGTGCACCTATCTTGCACCGATACTGACACTATCTCCAAAGGGATCGAAATGAGATTCCACATGACCCATGTCACCAAGGTGTTCTTCGGATGTGTCCAAAATGATTTTTGTGCTCATGGAACGTTCGGCGCAAACTGTGCGCCTATCTTGCACTAATACTAACACTATAGCCAAATGGACCGAATTGAGATTCCACATGACCTAGATCACCAAGGTGTTCAATCGGGTTTGTCCAAAATAATTTTCGAGCCTATGTTACGTTCGACGCAAACTGTGCACCTATTTTGCATCAAGTTAGCACTATTTCCGAATAGACCAAAACGATCATCCACTTGAGCCTCGTCACCTAGGAGTACCATAGGGTGCGTCCAAAATGATTTCTGAGCCTATGGTACGTTCTACGAAACCATGCATCTATCTTGCGTCAAGATTAGCCCTATCTCCAAACAGACCAAAACAAGCATCCACTTGAGCCTCGTCACCTAGCAGTACCATCGGGTCCGTGCAAAACGATTTCTGAGCCTATGGTACGTTTGGTGCAAACCGTGCACCTATCTTGCACTAGGACTAACACTATCTCCAAATGGAGTAAAACAACATTCCACATGACCAACATCACCTAGGGGATCCATCGTGTGCGTCCAACAAAGATTTTTGAGGGTATGGTATGTTCGACACAAACCATGCACCTATCTTGCGTCAAGGTTAGCACTATCTCCAAATGGACCGAAACGAACATCCACTTGAGCCTCAACACCTAGGAGTACCATCGTGTGCGTCCAAACCGATTTTTGAGCCTATGGTACGTTCTGCGAAACCATGCATCTATCTTGCGTCAAGATTAGCCCTATCTCCAAATAGACCAAAACAAGCATCCACTTGAGCCTCGTCACCTAGGAGTACCAGCGGGTGCCTCCAAAACGATATATGAGCCTATGGTATGTTTGGTGCAAACCGTGCACCTATCTTGCACCGATACTAACACTATCTCCAAACAGATCGAAATGAGATTCCACATGTCCCATGTCACCAAGGTGTTCTTCAGGTGTGTCCAAAATGATTTTTGACCTCATGGTACGTTTGGCGCTAACGGTGCACCTATCTTGCACTAGGACTAACACTATCTCAAAATGGAGTAAAACAACATTCCACATGACCAACATCACCTAGGGGATCCATCGTGTGCGTCCAACAAAGATTTTTGAGGGTATGGTATGTTCGACACAAACCATGCACCTATCTTGCGTCAAGGTTAGCACTATCTCCAAATGGACCGAAACGAGCATCCACATGAGCCTCAACACCTAAGAGTACCATCATGTGCGTCCAAACCGATTTTTGAGCCTATGGTACATTCTGCGAAACCATGCATCTATCTTGCGTCAAGATTAGCCCTATCTCCAAATAGACCAAAACAAGCATCCACTTGAGCCTCGTCACCTAGGAGTACCATCGGGTGCCTCCAAAACGATATATGAGCGTATGGTACGTTTGGTGCAAACCGTGCACCTATCTTGCACCGATACTAACACTATCTCCAAACGGATCGAACTGAGATTCCACATGTCCCATGTCACCAAGGTGTTCTTTGGGTGTGTCCAAAATGATTTTCGAGCTCATGGAACTTTCGGCGCAAACCATGCGCCTATCTTGCACTAATACTAACACAATATCCAAATGGACCGAAATGAGATTCCACATGACTCACATCACCTTGGTGTTCTATTGGGTGTGTCCAAAATGATTTTCGAGCCTATGGTACGTTCGACGAAAACCGTGCACCTATTTTGCATCAAGTTAGAAATATCTCCAAATAGACCGAAACGATTATCCACTTTAGCCTCGTCACCTAGGAGTACCATCGGGTGCGTCCAAAATGATTTCTAAACCTTTGGTACATTCTGTGAAACCATGCATCTATGTTGCGTCTAGATTGCTCTATGAGCAAACAGACCTAAACGAGCATCCACTTGAGCCTCATCACCTAGGAGTACCATCGGGTGCGTCCAAAACGATTTCTGAGCCTATGGTACGTTTGGCGCAAACCGTGCACCTATCTTGTAGTGAGACTAACACTATCTCCAAATGGACTGAAACAACATTCCACATGACCAACGTCACCTAGGGGATCCATCGGGTGCGTCCAACAATGATTTCTAAGCGTATGGTACGTTCGGCGCAAACCATGCACTTATCTTGCGTCAAGGTTACCACTATCTCCAAACGGACCAAAACAAGCATCCACTTGAGCCTCGTCCCCTAGGAGTACCATCGGGTGCGTCTAAAACGATTTCTGAGCCTATGGTACGTTTGGCGCAAACCGTGCACCTATCTTGCACTAGGACTAACACTATCCCCAAATGGAGTAAAACAACATTCCACATGACCAACATCACCTAGGGGATCCATCGTGTGCGTCCAACAACGATTTTCGAGGGTATGGTATGTTTGACACAAACCTTGCATCTATCTTGCATCAAGATTAGCACTATCTCCAAATAGACCGAAACGAGCATCAACTTGAGCCTCAACAGCTAGGAGTACCATTGTGTGCGTCCAAAACGATTTCTGAGCCTATGGTACGTTCTACGAAACCATGCATCTATCTTGCGTCAAGATTAACCCTATCTCCAAACAGACCAAAATGAGCATCCACTTGAGCCTCGTCACCTAGGAGTACCATCGGGTGCATCCAAAACGATTTATGAGCCTATGGTACGTTTGGTGCAAACCGTGCACCTATCTTGCACCGATACTAACACTATCTCCAAACGGATCGAAATGAGATTCCACATGACCCATGTCACGAAGGTGTTCTTCGGGTGTGTCCAAAATGATTTTCGAGCTCATGGTACGTTCGGCGCAAACCGTGCACCTATCTTGCACTGATACTAACACTATACCCAAATGAACCGAAATGAGACTCCACATGACCCACATCACCTAGGTGTTCTATCGGGTGTGTCCAAACTGATTTTCGAGCCAATGGTTTGTTCGACGCAAACTGTGCACCTATTTTGCATCAAGTTAGCACTATTTCCAAAGAAACCAAAACGATCATCCACTTGAGCCTCGTCACCTAGGAGTACCATCGGGTGCGTCCAAAATGATTTCTAAGCCTATGGTACATTCTGTGAAACAATGCATCTGTCTTGCGTATAGACTGCTCTATCAGCAAACAGACCTAAACAGACCTAGGAGTACCATCGGATGCGTCCAAAACGATTTCTGAGCCTATGGTACGTTTGGTGCAAACCGTGCACCTATCTTGCAGTGAGACTAACACTATCTCCAAATGGACTGAAACAATATTCCACATGACCAACGCCACCTAGGGGATCCATCAGGTGCGTCCAACAACGATTTCTATGCGTATGGTACGTTCGACGCAAACCATGCACCTATCTTGCGTCAAGGTTAGCACCATCTGCAAACAGACCGAAACAAGCATCCACTTGCGCCTCGTCACCTAGGAGTACCATCAGGTGCGTCCAAAATGATTTCTGAGCCTATGGTATGTTTGGAGCAGACCATGCACCAATCTTGCACTGACACTAACACTGTCTCCAAATGGACAGAGACGAGATTCCACATGACCAATGTCACCTTAGAGATCCATCGGGTGCATCCAACAACAATTTTTGAGCATATGGTATGTTTGACGCAAACCGTGCACCTATCTTGCACCAAGATTAGTACTATCTCTAAATGGACCGAAACGAGCATCCACTTGAGACTCACCACCTAGGAGTACCATGGGTGCGTCCAAAATGATTTCTGAGCCTATGGAACATTCTGCGAGACCATGCATCTATCTTGCGTCAAGATTAGCCCTATCTCCAAACAGACCTAAACGAGCATCCACTTGAGCCTCGTCACCTAGGAGTACCATCGGGTGCGTCCAAAATGATTTCTGAGCCTACGGTACGTTTGGCGCAAACCATGCACCTATCTTGCAGTGAGACTAACACTATCTCCAAATAGACTGAAACAACATTCCACATGACCAACGTCACCTAGGGGATCCATCAGGTGCATCCAAAAATGATTTCTGAACGTATAGTACGTTCGGCGCAAACCATGCACCTATCTTGCATCAAGGTTAGCACTATCTGCAAACGGACCGAAACAAGCATCCACTGGAGCCTCGTCACCTAGGAGTACCATCGGGTGCGTCCAAAACGATTTCTGAGCCTATGGTACGTTTGGCGCAAACCGTGCACCTATCTTGCAGTGAGACTAACACTATCTCCAAATGGACTGAAACAATATTCCACATGACCAACGCCACCTAGGGGATCCATCAGGTGCGTACAACAACGATTTCTATGCGTATGGTACGTTCGACGCAAACCATGCACCTATCTTGCGTCAAGGTTAGCACCATCTGCAAACAGACCGAAACAAGCATCCACTTGCGCCTCGTCACCTAGGAGTACCATCAGGTGCGTCCAAAATGATTTCTGAGCCTATGGTATGTTTGGAGCAGACCATGCACCAATCTTGCACTGACACTAACACTGTCTCCAAATGGACAGAGACGAGATTCCACATGACCAATGTCACCTTAGAGATCCATCGGGTGCATCCAACAACAATTTTTGAGCATATGGTATGTTTGACGCAAACCGTGCACCTATCTTGCACCAAGATTAGTACTATCTCTAAATGGACCGAAACGAGCATCCACTTGAGACTCACCACCTAGGAGTACCATGGGTGCGTCCAAAATGATTTCTGAGCCTATGGAACATTCTGCGAGACCATGCATCTATCTTGCGTCAAGACTAGCCCTATCTCCAAACAGACCTAAACGAGCATCCACTTGAGCCTCGTCACCTAGGAGTACCATCGGGTGCGTCCAAAATGATTTCTGAGCCTACGGTACGTTTGGCGCAAACCATGCACCTATCTTGCAGTGAGACTAACACTATCTCCAAATAGACTGAAACAACATTCCACATGACCAACGTCACCTAGGGGATCCATCAGGTGCATCCAAAAATGATTTCTGAACGTATAGTACGTTCGGCGCAAACCATGCACCTATCTTGCATCAAGTTTAGCACTATCTGCAAACGGACCGAAACAAGCATCCACTTGAGCCTCATCCCCTAGGAGTACCATCGGGTGCGTCCAAAACGATTTCTGAGCCTATGGTACGTTTGGCGCAAACGGTGCACCTATCTTGCACTAGGACTAACACTATCTCCAAATGGAGTAAAACAACATTCCACATGACCAACATCACCTAGGGGATCCATCGTGTGCGTCCAACAACGATTTTCGAGGGTATGGTATGTTCGACACAAACCATGCACCTATCTTGCGTCAAGGTTAGCACTATCTCCAAATGGAGCGAAACGAGCATCCACTTGAGCCTCAACACCTAGGAGTACCAATGTGTGCGTCCAAACCGATTTCTGAGCCTATGGTACGTTCTGCGAAACCATGCATCTATCTTGCGTCAAGATTAGCCCTATCTCCAAATAGACCAAAACAATCATCCACTTGAGCCTCGTCACCTAGGACTACCATCGGGTGCCTCCAAAACGATTTATGAGCCTATGGTACGTTTGGTGCAAACCATGCACCTATCTTGCACCGATACTAACACTATCTCTAAACGGATCGAAATAAGATTCCACATGTCCCATG
The DNA here is from genome assembly GCA_022457205.1 of Saccharum spontaneum. NCBI lineage: Eukaryota > Viridiplantae > Streptophyta > Magnoliopsida > Poales > Poaceae > Saccharum > Saccharum spontaneum. Next base: position 29,822,913 of record CM039617.1, on the reverse strand, counting down.
TCACCATGGTGTTCTTCGGGTGTGTCCAAAATGATTTTCGTGCTCATGGAACATTCGGCGCAAACCATGCGCCTATCTTGCACTGATACTAACACTATATCCAAATGGACGGAAATGAGACTCCACATGACCCACATCACCTAGGTGTTCTATCGGGTGTGTCCAAAATGATTTTCGAGCCTATGATACGTTCGACGCAAACCGTGCACCTATTTTGCATCAAGTTAGCACTATTTCCAAATAGACCAAAACGATCATCCACTTGAGCCTCGTCACCTAGGAGTACCATAGGGTGCGTCCAAAATGATTTCTGAGCCTATGGTACGTTCTACGAAACCATGCATCTATCTTGCGTCAAGATTAGCCCTATCTCCAAACAGACCAAAACAAGCATCCACTTGAGCCTCGTCACCTAGGAGTACCATCGGGTGCGTCCAAAACGATTTCTGAGCCTATGGTACGTTTGGCGCAAATCGTGCACCTATCTTGCAGTGAGACTAACGCTATCTCCAAATGGAGTAAAACAACATTCCACATGACCAACATCACCTAGGGGATCCATCGTGTGCGTCCAACAAAGATTTTCGAGGGTATGGTATGTTCGACACAAACCATGCACCTATCTTGCGTCAAGGTTAGCACTATCTCCAAATGGACCGAAACGAACATCCACTTGAGCCTCAACACCTAGGAGTACCATCGTGTGCGTCCAAACCGATTTTTGAGCCTATGGTACGTTCTGCGAAACCATGCATCTATCTTGCGTCAAGATTAGCCCTATCTCCAAATAGACCAAAACAAGCATCCACTTGAGCCTCGTCACCTAGGAGTACCAGCGGGTGCCTCCAAAACGATATATGAGCCTATGGTATGTTTGGTGCAAACCGTGCACCTATCTTGCACCGATACTAACACTATCTCCAAACAGATCGAAATGAGATTCCACATGTCCCATGTCACCAAGGTGTTCTTCGGGTGTGTCCAAAATGATTTTTGAGCTCATGGTACGTTTGGCGCTAACGGTGCACCTATCTTGCACTAGGACTAACACTATCTCCAAATGGAGTAAAACAACATTCCACATGACCAACATCACCTAGGGGATCCATCGTGTGCGTCCAACAAAGATTTTTGAGGGTATGGTATGTTCGACACAAACCATGCACCTATCTTGCGTCAAGGTTAGCACTATCTCCAAATGGACCGAAACGAGCATCCACATGAGCCTCAACACCTAGGAGTACCATCATGTGCGTCCAAACCGATTTTTGAGCCTATGGTACATTCTGCGAAACCATGCATCTATCTTGCGTCAAGATTAGCCCTATCTCCAAATAGACCAAAACAAGCATCCACTTGAGCCTCGTCACCTAGGAGTACCATCGGGTGCCTCCAAAACGATATATGAGCGTATGGTACGTTTGGTGCAAACCGTGCACCTATCTTGCACCGATACTAACACTATCTCCAAACGGATCGAAATGAGATTCCACATGTCCCATGTCACCAAGGTGTTCTTTGGGTGTGTCCAAAATGATTTTCGAGCTCATGGAACTTTCGGCGCAAACCATGCGCCTATCTTGCACTAATACTAACACAATATCCAAATGGACCGAAATGAGATTCCACATGACTCACATCACCTTGGTGTTCTATTGGGTGTGTCCAAAATGATTTTCGAGCCTATGGTACATTCGACGAAAACCGTGCACCTATTTTGCATCAAGTTAGAAATATCTCCAAATAGACCGAAACGATTATCCACTTTAGCCTCGTCACCTAGGAGTACCATCGGGTGCGTCCAAAATGATTTCTAAACCTTTGGTACATTCTGTGAAACCATGCATCTATGTTGCGTCTAGATTGCTCTATGAGCAAACAGACCTAAACGAGCATCCACTTGAGCCTCGTCACCTAGGAGTACCATCGGGTGCGTCCAAAACGATTTCTGAGCCTATGGTACGTTTGGCGCAAACCGTGCACCTATCTTGTAGTGAGACTAACACTATCTCCAAATGGACTGAAACAACATTCCACATGACCAACGTCACCTAGGGGATCCATCGGGTGCGTCCAACAACGATTTCTAAGCGTATGGTACGTTCGGCGCAAACCATGCACCTATCTTGCGTCAAGGTTACCACTATCTCCAAACGGACCAAAACAAGCATCCACTTGAGCCTCGTCCCCTAGGAGTACCATTGGGTGCGTCTAAAACGATTTCTGAGCCTATGGTACGTTTGGCGCAAACCGTGCACCTATCTTGCAGTGAGACTAACACTATCTCCAAATGGACTGAAACAACATTCCACATGACCAACATCACCTAGGGGATCCATCAGGTGCGTCCAACAACGATTTCTAAGCGTATGGTACGTTCGGCGCAAACCATGCACCTATCTTGTGTCAAGGTTACCACTATCTCCAAACGGACCAAAACAAGCATCCACTTGAGCCTCGTCCCCTAGGAGTACCATTGGGTGCGTCTAAAACGATTTCTGAGCCTATGGTACGTTTGGCGCAAACCGTGCACCTATCTTGCACTAGGACTAACACTATCCCCAAATGGAGTAAAACAACATTCCACATGACCAACATCACCTAGGGGATCCATCGTGTGCGTCCAACGACGATTTTCGAGGGTATGTTATGTTTGACACAAACCATGCACCTATCTTGCGTCAAGGTTAGCACTATCTCCAAATGGACCGAAACGAGCATCCACTTGAGCCTCAACAGCTAGGAGTCCCATCGTGTGCGTCCAAAATGGTTTCTGAGCCTATGGTAGGTTCTGCGAACCATACATCTATCTTGCGTCAAGATTAGCCCTATCTCCAAACAGACCAAAACAAGCATCCACTTGAGCCTCGTCATCTAGGAGTACCATCTGGTGCATCCAAAACGATCTATGAGCCTATGGTACGTTTGGTGCAAACCGTGCACCTATCTTGCACCGATACTAACACTATCTCCAAAGGGATCGAAATGAGATTCCACATGACCTATGTCACCAAGGTGTTCTTCAGATGTGTCCAAAATGATTTTTGAGCTCATGGAACGTTCGGCGCAAACCGTGCGCCTATCTTGCACTAATACTAACACTATAGCCAAATGGACCGAAATGAGATTCCACATGACCTAGATCACCAAGGTGTTCAATCGGGTTTGTCCAAAATAATTTTCGAGCCTATGGTACGTTCGACGCAAACTGTGCAGCTATTTTGCATCAAGTTAGCACTATTTCCAAATAGACCAAAACGATCATCCACTTAAGCCTCATCACCTAGGAGTACCATAGGGTGCATCCAAAATGATTTCTGAGCCAATGGTACGTTCTGTTAAACCATGCATCTATATTGCGTCAAGATTAGCTCTATCTGCAAATAGACCTAAACAAGCATCCACTTGAGCCTCGTCACCTTGGAGTACCATCGGGTGCGTCCAAAACGATTTCTGAGCCTATGGTACGTTTGGCGCAAACCGTGCACCTATCTTGCAATGAGACTAACACTATCTCCAAATGGACTAAAACAACATTGCACTTGACCAACGTCACCTAGGGGATCCATCAGGTGCGTCCATCAACGATTTCTGAGCGTATGGTACGTTCGGCGCAAACCATGCAACTATCTTGCGTCAAGGTTAGCACTATCTGCAAATACACCGAAACGAGCATCCACTTGAGCCTCAACATCTAGGAGTACCATCGTGTGCGTCCAAAACGATTTATGAGCCTATGGTACGTTTGGTGCAAACCGTGCACCTATCTTGCACCGATACTAACACTATCTCCAAACGGATCGAAATGAGATTCCACATGACCCATGTTACCAAGGTGTTCTTTGGGTGTGTCCATAATGATTTTCGAGCTCATGGTACATTCGGCGCAAACCGGGCACCTATCTTGCACTGATACTAACACTATATCCAAATGGACGAAAATGAGACTCCACATGACCCACATCACCTAGGTGTTCTATCGGGTGTGTCCAAAATGATTTTTGAGCCGATGATACGTTCGACGCAAACCGTGCACCTATTTTGCATCAAGTTAGCACTATTTCCAAATAGACCAAAACGATCATCCACTGGAGCTTCGTCACCTAGGAGTACCATCGGGTGCGTCCAAAACGATTTCTGAGCCTATGGTACGTTTGGCGCAAACCGTGCACCTATGTTGCAGTGAGACTAACACTATCTCCAAATGGACTGAAACAACATTCCACATGACCAACATCACCTAGGGGATCCATCAGGTGCGTCCAACTACGATTTCTGAGCGTATGGTACGTTCGGCGCAAACCATGCACCTATCTTGCGTCTAGGTTAGCACTATCTGCAAACGGACCGAAACATGCATCCACTTGAGCCTCATCCCCTTGGAGTACCATCGGGTGCGTCCAAAACGATTTCTGAGCCTATGGTACGTTTGGCGCAAACCGTGCACCTATCTTGCACTGGGACTAACACTATCTCCAAATGGAGTAAAACAACATTCCACATGACCAACATCACCTAGGGGATCCATCGTGTGCGTCCAACAACGATTTTTGAGCGTATGGTATGTTTGACACAAACCATGCATCTATCTTGCATCAAGATTAGCACTATCTCCAAATAGACCGAAACGAGCATCAACTTGAGCCTCAACAGCAAGGAGTACCATTGTGTGCGTCCAAAACGATTTCTGAGCCTATGGTACGTTCGACGAAACCATGCATCTATCTTGCGTCAAGATTAGCCCTATCTCCAAACAGACCAAAATGAGCATCCACTTGAGCCTCGTCACCTAGGAGTACCATCGGGTGCATCCAAAACGATTTATGAGCCTATGGTACGTTTGGTGCAAACCGTGCACCTATCTTGCACCGATACTAACACTATCTCCAAACGGATCGAAATGAGATTCCACATGACCCATGTCACGAAGGTGTTCTTCGGGTGTGTCCAAAATGATTTTCGAGCTCATGGTACGTTCGGCGCAAACCGTGCACCTATCTTGCACTGATACTAACACTATACCCAAATGAACCGAAATGAGACTCCACATGACCCACATCACCTAGGTGTTCTATCGGGTGTGTCCAAAATGATTTTCGAGCCGATGATACGTTCGACGCAAACCGTGCACCTATTTTGCATCAAGTTAGCACTATTTCCAAATAGACCAAAACGATCATCCACTGGAGCTTCGTCACCTAGGAGTACCATCGGGTGCGTCCAAAACGATTTCTGAGCCTATGGTACGTTTGGCGCAAACCGTGCACCTATGTTGCAGTGAGACTAACACTATCTCCAAATGGACTGAAACAACATTCCACATGACCAACATCACCTAGGGGATCCATCAGGTGCGTCCAACTACGATTTCTGAGCGTATGGTACGTTCGGCGCAAACCATGCACCTATCTTGCGTCTAGGTTAGCACTATCTGCAAACGGACCGAAACATGCATCCACTCGAGCCTCATCCCCTTGGAGTACCATCGGGTGCGTCCAAAATGATTTCTGAGCCTATGGTACGTTTGGCGCAAACCGTGCACCTATCTTGCACTGGGACTAACACTATCTCCAAATGGAGTAAAACAACATTCCACATGACCAACATCACCTAGGGGATCCATCGTGTGCGTCCAACAACGATTTTCGAGGGTATGGTATGTTTGACACAAACCATGCATCTATCTTGCATCAAGATTAGCACTATCTCCAAATAGACCGAAACGAGCATCAACTTGAGCCTCAACAGCTAGGAGTACCATTGTGTGCGTCCAAAACGATTTCTGAGCCTATGGTACGTTCTACGAAACCATGCATCTATCTTGCGTCAAGATTAGCCCTATCTCCAAACAGACCAAAATGAGCATCCACTTGAGCCTCGTCACCTAGGAGTACCATCGGGTGCATCCAAAACGATTTATGAGCCTATGGTACGTTTGGTGCAAACCGTGCACCTATCTTGCACCGATACTAACACTATCTCCAAACGGATCGAAATGAGATTCCACATGACCCATGTCACGAAGGTGTTCTTCGGGTGTGTCCAAAATGATTTTCGAGCTCATGGTACGTTCGGCGCAAACCGTGCACCTATCTTGCACTGATACTAACACTATACCCAAATGAACCGAAATGAGACTCCACATGACCCACATCACCTAGGTGCTCTATCGGGTGTGTCCAAACTGATTTTCGAGCCTATGGTATGTTCGACGCAAACTGTGCACCTATTTTGCATCAAGTTAGCACTATTTCCAAAGAAACCAAAACGATCATCCACTTGAGCCTCGTCACCTAGGAGTACCATCGGGTGCGTCCAAAACGATTTCTAAGCCTATGGTACATTCTGTGAAACAATGCATCTGTCTTGCGTATAGACTGCTCTATCAGCAAACAGACCTAAACAGACCTAGGAGTACCATCGGATGCGTCCAAAACGATTTCTGAGCCTATGGTACGTTTGGTGCAAACCGTGCACCTATCTTGCAGTGAGACTAACACTATCTCCAAATGGACTGAAACAATATTCCACATGACCAACGCCACCTAGGGGATCCATCAGGTGCGTCCAACAACGATTTCTATGCGTATGGTACGTTCGACGCAAACCATGCACCTATCTTGCGTCAAGGTTAGCACCATCTGCAAACAGACCGAAACAAGCATCCACTTGCGCCTCGTCACCTAGGAGTACCATCAGGTGCGTCCAAAATGATTTCTGAGCCTATGGTATGTTTGGAGCAGACCATGCACCAATCTTGCACTGACACTAACACTGTCTCCAAATGGACAGAGACGAGATTCCACATGACCAATGTCACCTTAGAGATCCATCGGGTGCATCCAACAACAATTTTTGAGCATATGGTATGTTTGACGCAAACCGTGCACCTATCTTGCACCAAGATTAGTACTATCTCTAAATAGACCGAAACGAGCATCCACTTGAGACTCACCACCTAGGAGTACCATGGGTGCGTCCAAAATGATTTCTGAGCCTATGGAACATTCTGCGAGACCATGCATCTATCTTGCGTCAAGATTAGCCCTATCTCCAAACAGACCTAAACGAGCATCCACTTGAGCCTCGTCACCTAGGAGTACCATCGGGTGCGTCCAAAATGATTTCTGAGCCTACGGTACGTTTGGCGCAAACCATGCACCTATCTTGCAGTGAGACTAACACTATCTCCAAATAGACTGAAACAACATTCCACATGACCAACGTCACCTAGGGGATCCATCAGGTGCATCCAAAAATGATTTCTGAATGTATAGTACGTTCGGCGCAAACCATGCACCTATCTTGCATCAAGGTTAGCACTATCTGCAAACGGACCGAAACAAGCATCCACTTGAGCCTCGTCCCCTAGGAGTACCATCGGATGCGTCCAAAATGATTTCTGAGCCTATGGTACGTTTGGCGCAAACGGTGCACCTATCTTGCACTAGGACTAACACTATCTCCAAATGGAGTAAAACAACATTCCACATGACCAACATCACCTAGGGGATCCATCGTGTGCGTCCAACAACGATTTTCGAGGGTATGGTATGTTCGACACAAACCATGCACCTATCTTGCGTCAAGGTTAGCACTATCTCCAAATGGAGCGAAACGAGCATCCACTTGAGCCTCAACACCTAGGAGTACCAATGTGTGCGTCCAAACCGATTTCTGAGCCTATGGTACGTTCTGCGAAACCATGCATCTATCTTGCGTCAAGATTAGCCCTATCTCCAAATAGACCAAAACAATCATCCACTTGAGCCTCGTCACCTAGGACTACCATCGGGTGCCTCCAAAACGATTTATGAGCCTATGGTACGTTTGTTGCAAACCATGCACCTATCTTGCACCGATACTAACACTATCTCTAAACGGATCGAAATAAGATTCCACATGTCCCATGTCACCATGGTGTTCTTCGGGTGTGTCCAAAATGATTTTCGTGCTCATGGAACATTCGGCGCAAACCATGCGCCTATCTTGCACTGATACTAACACTATATCCAAATGGACGGAAATGAGACTCCACATGACCCACATCACCTAGGTGTTCTATCGGGTGTGTCCAAAATGATTTTCGAGCCTATGATACGTTCGACGCAAACCGTGCACCTATTTTGCATCAAGTTAGCACTATTTCCAAATAGACCAAAACGATCATCCACTTGAGCCTCGTCACCTAGGAGTACCATAGGGTGCGTCCAAAATGATTTCTGAGCCTATGGTACGTTCTACGAAACCATGCATCTATCTTGCGTCAAGATTAGCCCTATCTCCAAACAGACCAAAACAAGCATCCACTTGAGCCTCGTCACCTAGGAGTACCATCGGGTGCGTCCAAAACGATTTCTGAGCCTATGGTACGTTTGGCGCAAATCGTGCACCTATCTTGCAGTGAGACTAACACTATCTCCAAATGGAGTAAAACAACATTCCACATGACCAACATCACCTAGGGGATCCATCGTGTGCGTCCAACAAAGATTTTCGAGGGTATGGTATGTTCGACACAAACCATGCACCTATCTTGCGTCAAGGTTAGCACTATCTCCAAATGGACCGAAACAAACATCCACTTGAGCCTCAACACCTAGGAGTACCATCGTGTGCGTCCAAACCGATTTTTGAGCCTATGGTACGTTCTGCGAAACCATGCATCTATCTTGCGTCAAGATTAGCCCTATCTCCAAATAGACCAAAACAAGCATCCACTTGAGCCTCGTCACCTAGGAGTACCAGCGGGTGCCTCCAAAACGATATATGAGCCTATGGTATGTTTGGTGCAAACCGTGCACCTATCTTGCACCGATACTAACACTATCTCCAAACAGATCGAAATGAGATTCCACATGTCCCATGTCACCAAGGTGTTCTTCGGGTGTGTCCAAAATGATTTTCGAGCTCATGGTACGTTTGGCGCTAACGGTGCACCTATCATGCACTAGGACTAACACTATCTCCAAATGGAGTAAAACAACATTCCACATGACCAACATCACCTAGGGGATCCATCGTGTGCGTCCAACAAAGATTTTTGAGGGTATGGTATGTTCGACACAAACCATGCACCTATCTTGCGTCAAGGTTAGCACTATCTCCAAATGGACCGAAACGAGCATCCACATGAGCCTCAACACCTAGGAGTACCATCATGTGCGTCCAAACCGATTTTTGAGCCTATGGTACATTCTGCGAAACCATGCATCTATCTTGCGTCAAGATTAGCCCTATCTCCAAATAGACCAAAACAAGCATCCACTTGAGCCTCGTCACCTAGGAGTACCATCGGGTGCCTCCAAAACGATATATGAGCGTATGGTACGTTTGGTGCAAACCGTGCACCTATCTTGCACCGATACTAACACTATCTCCAAACGGATCGAAATGAGATTCCACATGTCCCATGTCACCAAGGTGTTCTTTGGGTGTGTCCAAAATGATTTTCGAGCTCATGGAACTTTCGGCGCAAACCATGCGCCTATCTTGCACTAATACTAACATAATATCCAAATGGACCGAAATGAGATTCCACATGACTCACATCACCTTGGTGTTCTATTGGGTGTGTCCAAAATGATTTTTGAGCCTATGGTACGTTCGACGAAAACCGTGCACCTATTTTGCATCAAGTTAGAAATATCTCCAAATAGACAGAAACGATTATCCACTTTAGCCTCGTCACCTAGGAGTACCATCGGGTGCGTCCAAAATGATTTCTAAACCTTTGGTACATTCTGTGAAACCATGCATCTATGTTGCGTCTAGATTGCTCTATGAGCAAACAGACCTAAACGAGCATCCACTTGAGCCTCGTCACCTAGGAGTACCATCGGGTGCGTCCAAAACGATTTCTGAGCCTATGGTATGTTTGGCGCAAACCGTGCACCTATCTTGTAGTGAGACTAACACTATCACCAAATGGACTGAAACAACATTCCACATGACCAACGTCACCTAGGGGATCCATCGGGTGCGTCCAACAACGATTTCTAAGCGTATGGTACGTTCGGCGCAAACCATGCACCTATCTTGCGTCAAGGTTACCACTATCTCCAAACAGACCAAAACAAGCATCCACTTGAGCCTCGTCCCCTAGGAGTACCATTGGGTGCGTCTAAAACGATTTCTGAGCCTATAGTACGTTTGGCGCAAACCGTGCACCTATCTTGCACTAGGACTAACACTATCCCCAAATGGAGTAAAACAACATTCCACATGACCAACATCACCTAGGGGATCCATCGTGTGCGTCCAACAACGATTTTCGAGGGTATGGTATGTTTGACACAAACCATGCACCTATCTTGCGTCAAGGTTAGCACTATCTCCAAATGGACCGAAACGAGCATCCACTTGAGCCTCAACAGCTAGGAGTCCCATCGTGTGCGTCCAAAATGATTTCTGAGCCTATGGTAGGTTCTGCGAACCATGCATCTATCTTGCGTCAAGATTAGCCCTATCTCCAAACAGACCAAAACAAGCATCCACTTGAGCCTCGTCATCTAGGAGTACCATCTGGTGCATCCAAAACGATCTATGAGCCTATGGTACGTTTGGTGCAAACCGTGCACCTATCTTGCACCGATACTAACACTATCTCCAAAGGGATCGAAATGAGATTCCACATGACCTATGTCACCAAGGTGTTCTTCAGATGTGTCCAAAATGATTTTTGAGCTCATGGAACGTTCGGCGCAAACCGTGCGCCTATCTTGCACTAATACTAACACTATAGCCAAATGGACCGAAATGAGATTCCACATGACCTAGATCACCAAGGTGTTCAATCGGGTTTGTCCAAAATAATTTTCGAGCCTATGGTACGTTCGACGCAAACTGTGCACCTATTTTGCATCAAGTTAGCACTATTTCCAAATAGACCAAAACGATCATCCACTTGAGCCTCGTCACCTAGGAGTACCATAGGGTGCGTCCAAAATGATTTCTGAGCCAATGGTACGTTCTGTTAAACCATGCATCTATATTGCGTCAAGATTAGCTCTATCTGCAAATAGACCTAAACAAGCATCCACTTGAGCCTCGTCACCTAGGAGTACCATCGGGTGCGTCCAAAACGATTTCTGAGCCTATGGTACGTTTGGCGCAAACCGTGCACCTATCTTGCAATGAGACTAACACTATCTCCAAATGGACTAAAACAACATTGCACATGACCAACGTCACCTAGGGGATCCATCAGGTGCGTCCATCAACGATTTCTGAGCGTATGGTACGTTCGGCGCAAACCATGCAACTATCTTGCGTCAAGGTTAGCACTATCTGCAAATACACCGAAACGAGCATCCACTTGAGCCTCAACATCTAGGAGTACCATCGTGTGCGTCCAAAACGATTTATGAGCCTATGGTACGTTTGGTGCAAACCGTGCACCTATCTTGCACCGATACTAACACTATCTCCAAACGGATCGAAATGAGATTCCACATGACCCATGTTACCAAGGTGTTCTTCGGGTGTGTCCATAATGATTTTCGAGCTCATGGTACATTCGGCGCAAACCGGGCACCTATCTTGCACTGATACTAACACTATATCCAAATGGACGAAAATGAGACTCCACATGACCCACATCACCTAGGTGTTCTGTCGGGTGTGTCCAAAATGATTTTCGAGCCGATGATACGTTCGACGCAAACCGTGCACCTATTTTGCCTCAAGTTAGCACTATTTCCAAATAGACCAAAACGATCATCCACTGGAGCTTCGTCACCTAGGAGTACCATCGGGTGCGTCCAAAACGATTTCTGAGCCTATGGTACGTTTGGCGCAAACCGTGCACCTATGTTGCAGTGAGACTAACACTATCTCCAAATGGACTGAAACAACATTCCACATGACCAACATCACCTAGGGGATCCATCAGGTGCGTCCAACTACGATTTCTGAGCGTATGGTACGTTCGGCGCAAACCATGCACCTATCTTGCGTCTAGGTTAGCACTATCTGCAAACGGACCGAAACATGCATCCACTTGAGCCTCATCTTCTTGGAGTACCATCGGGTGCGTCCAAAACGATTTCTGAGCCTATGGTACGTTTGGCGCAAACCGTGCACCTATCTTGCACTGGGACTAACACTATCTCCAAATGGAGTAAAACAACATTCCACATGACCAACATCACCTAGGGGATCCATCGTGTGCGTCCAACAACGATTTTCGAGGGTATGGTATGTTTGACACAAACCATGCATCTATCTTGCATCAAGATTAGCACTATCTCCAAATAGACCGAAACGAGCATCAACTTGAGCCTCAACAGCTAGGAGTACCATTGTGTGCGTCCAAAACGATTTCTGAGCCTATGGTACGTTCTACGAAACCATGCATCTATCTTGCGTCAAGATTAGCCCTATCTCCAAACAGACCAAAATGAGCATCCACTTGAGCCTCGTCACCTAGGAGTACCATCGGGTGCATCCAAAACGATTTATGAGCCTATGGTACGTTTGGTGCAAACCGTGCACCTATCTTGCACCGATACTAACACTATCTCCAAACGGATCGAAATGAGATTCCACATGACCCATGTCACGAAGGTGTTCTTCGGGTGTGTCCAAAATGATTTTCGAGCTCATGGTACGTTCGGCGCAAACCGTGCACCTATCTTGCACTGATACTAACACTATACCCAAATGAACCGAAATGAGACTCCACATGACCCACATCACCTAGGTGTTCTATCGGGTGTGTCCAAACTGATTTTCGAGCCTATGGTATGTTCGACGCAAACTGTGCACCTATTTTGCATCAAGTTAGCACTATTTCCAAAGAAACCAAAACGATCATCCACTTGAGCCTCGTCACCTAGGAGTACCATCGGGTGCGTCCAAAACGATTTCTAAGCCTATGGTACATTCTGTGAAACAATGCATCTGTCTTGCGTATAGACTGCTCTATCAGCAAACAGACCTAAACAGACCTAGGAGTACCATCGGATGCGTCCAAAACGATTTCTAAGCCTATGGTACGTTTGGTGCAAACCGTGCACCTATCTTGCAGTGAGACTAACACTATCTCCAAATGGACTGAAACAATATTCCACATGACCAACGCCACCTAGGGGATCCATCAGGTGCGTCCAACAACGATTTCTATGCGTATGGTACGTTCGACGCAAACCATGCACCTATCTTGCGTCAAGGTTAGCACCATCTGCAAACAGACCGAAACAAGCATCCACTTGCGCCTCGTCACCTAGGAGTACCATCAGGTGCGTCCAAAATGATTTCTGAGCCTATGGTATGTTTGGAGCAGACCATGCACCAATCTTGCACTGACACTAACACTATCTCCAAATGGACAGAGACGAGATTCCACATGACCAATGTCACCTTAGAGATCCATCGGGTGCATCCAACAACAATTTTTGAGCATATGGTATGTTTGACGCAAACCGTGCACCTATCTTGCACCAAGATTAGTACTATCTCTAAATGGACCGAAACGAGCATCCACTTGAGACTCACCACCTAGGAGTACCATGGGTGCGTCCAAAATGATTTCTGAGCCTATGGAACATTCTGCGAGACCATGCATCTATCTTGCGTCAAGATTAGCCCTATCTCCAAACAGACCTAAACGAGCATCCACTTGAGCCTCGTCACCTAGGAGTACCATCGGGTGCGTCCAAAATGATTTCTGAGCCTACGGTACGTTTGGCGCAAACCATGCACCTATCTTGCAGTGAGACTAACACTATCTCCAAATAGACTGAAACAACATTCCACATGACCAACGTCACCTAGGGGATCCATCAGGTGCATCCAAAAATGATTTCTGAACGTATAGTACGTTCGGCGCAAACCATGCACCTATCTTGCATCAAGGTTAGCACTATCTGCAAACGGACCGAAACAAGCATCCACTTGAGCCTCGTCCCCTAGGAGTACCATCGGGTGCGTCCAAAACGATTTCTGAGCCTATGGTACGTTTGGCGCAAACGGTGCACCTATCTTGCACTAGGACTAACACTATCTCCAAATGGAGTAAAACAACATTCCACATGACCAACATCACCTAGGGGATCCATCGTGTGCGTCCAACAACGATTTTCGAGGGTATGGCATGTTCGACACAAACCATGCACCTATCTTGCGTCAAGGTTAGCACTATCTCCAAATGGAGCGAAACGAGCATCCACTTGAGCCTCAACACCTAGGAGTACCAATGTGTGCGTCCAAACCGATTTCTGAGCCTATGGTACGTTCTGTGAAACCATGCATCTATCTTGCGTCAAGATTAGCCATATCTCCAAATAGACCAAAACAATCATCCACTTGAGCCTCGTCACCTAGGACTACCATCGGGTGCCTCCAAAACGATTTATGAGCCTATGGTACGTTTGGTGCAAACCATGCACCTATCTTGCACCGATACTAACACTATCTCTAAACGGATCGAAATAAGATTCCACATGTCCCATGTCACCATGGTGTTCTTCGGGTGTGTCCAAAATGATTTTCGTGCTCATGGAACATTCGGCGCAAACCATGCGCCTATCTTGCACTGATACTAACACTATATCCAAATGGACGGAAATGAGACTCCACATGACCCACATCACCTAGGTGTTCTATCGGGTGTGTCCAAAATGATTTTCGAGCCTATGATACGTTCAACGCAAACCGTGCACCTATTTTGCATCAAGTTAGCACTATTTCCAAATAGACCAAAACGATCATCCACTTGAGCCTCGTCACCTTGGAGTACCATCGGGTGCGTCCAAAACGATTTCTGAGCCTATGGTACGTTTGGCGCAAACCGTGCACCTATCTTGCAGTGAGACTAACACTATCTCCAAATGGACTGAAACAACATTCCACATGACCAACATCACCTAGGGGATCCATCAGGTGCGTCCAACAATGATTTCTGAGCGTATGGTACGTTCGGCGCAAACCATGCACCTATCTTGCGTCTAGGTTAGCACTATCTGCAAACGGACCGAAACATGCATCCACTTGAGCCTCGTCCCCTAGAAGTACCATCGGGTGCGTCCAAAACGATTTCTGAGCCTATGGTACGTTTGGCATAAACCGTGCACCAATCTTGCACTGGGACTAACCCTATCTCCAAATGGAGTAAAACAACATTCCACATGACCAACATCACCTAGGGGATCCATCGTGTGCGTCCAACAACGATTTTTGAGGGTATGGTATGTTTGACACAAACCATGCATCTATCTTGCATCAAGGTTAGCACTATCTCCAAATAGACTGAAACGAGCATCAACTTGAGCCTCAACAGCTAGGAGTACCATTGTGTGCGTCCAAAATGATTTCTGAGCCTATGGTACATTCTGCGAAACCATACATCTATCTTGCGTCAAGTTTAGCCCTATCTCCAAACAGACCAAAACGAGCATCCACTTGAGCCTCGTCACCTAGGAGTACCATCGGGTGCCTCCAAAACGATATATGAGCCAATGGTACGTTTGGTGCAAACCGTGCACCTATCTTGCACCGATACTAACACTATCTCCAAACGGATCAAAATGAGATTTCACATGACCCATGTCACCAAGGTGTTCTTCGGATGTGTCCAAAATGATTTTCGAGCTCATGGAACGTTCGGCGCAAACTGTGCACCTTTCCTGCACTGATACTAACACTATAGCCAAATGGACCGAAATGAGATTCCATATGACCTAGATCACCAAGGTGTTCAATCGGGTTTGTCCAAAATTATTTTCGAGCCTATGGTACGTTCGACGCAAACTGTGCACCTATTTTGCATCAAGTTAGCACTATTTCCAAATAGACCAAAACGATCATCCACTTGAGCCTCGTCACCTAGGAGTACCATAGGGTGCGTCCAAAACGATTTCTGAGCCAATGGTACGTTCTGTGAAACCATGCATCTATCTTGCGTCAAGATTAGCTCTATCTGCAAACAGACCTAAACAAGCATCCACTTGAGCCTCGTCACCTAGGAGTACCATCGGGTGCGTCCAAAACGATTTCTGAGCCTATGGTACGTTTGGCGCAAACCGTGCACCTATCTTGCAGTGAGACTAACACTATCTCCAAATGGACTGAAACAACATTCCACATGACCAACATCACCTAGGGGATCCATCAGGTGCGTCCAACAATGATTTCTGAGCGTATGGTACGTTCAGCGCAAACCATGCACCTATCTTGCATCTAGGTTAGCACTATCTGCAAATGGACCGAAACATGCATCCACTTGAGCCTCGTCCCCTAGGAGTACCATCGGGTGCGTCCAAAACGATTTCTGAGCCTATGGTACGTTTGGCATAAACCGTGCACCAATCTTGCACTGGGACTAACCCCATCTCCAAATGGAGTAAAACAACATTCCACATGACTAACATCACCTAGGGGATCCATCGTGTGCGTCCAACAACGATTTTCAAGGGTATGGTATGTTTGACACAAACCATGCATCTATCTTGCATCAAGGTTAGCACTATCTCCAAATAGACCGAAACAAGCATCAACTTGAGCCTCAACAGCTAGGAGTACCATTGTGTGCGTCCAAAACGATTTCTGAGCCTATGGTACATTCTGCGAAACCATGCATCTATCTTGCGTCAAGATTAGCCCTATCTCCAAACAGACCAAAACGAGCATCCACTTGAGCCTCGTCACCTAGGAGTACCATCGGGTGCCTCCAAAACGATATATGAGCCTATGGTACGTTTGGTGCAATCCGTGCACCTATCTTGCACCGATACTAACACTATCTCCAAACGGATCAAAACGAGATTCCGCATGACCCATGTCACCAAGGTGTTCTTCGGACGTGTCCAAAATGATTTTCTAGCTCATGGAACGTTCGGCGCAAACCGTGCACCTATCTTGCACTGATACTAACACTATAGCCAAATGGACCGAAATGAGATTCCATATGACCTAGATCACCAAGGTGTTCAATCGGGTTTGTCCAAAATAATTTTCGAGCCTATGGTACGTTTGACGCAAACTATGCACCTATTTTGCATCAAGTTAGCACTATTTCCAAATAGACCAAAACGATCAACCACTTGAGCCTCGTCACCTAGGAGTACCATAGGGTGCGTCCAAAACGATTTCTGAGCCAATGGTACGTTTTGTGAAACCATGCATCTATCTTGCGTCAAGATTAGCTCTATCTGCAAACAGACCTAAACAAGCATCCACTTGAGCCTCGTCACCTAGGAGTACCATCGGGTGCGTCCAAAACGATTTCTGAGCCTATGGTACGTTTGGCGCAAACCGTGCACCTATCTTGCAGTGAGACTAACACTATCTCCAAATGGACTGAAACAACATTCCACATGACCAACGTCACCTAGGGGATCAATCAGGTGCGTCCATCAATGAGTTCTGAGCGTATGGTACGTTCGGCGCAAATCATGCACCTATCTTGCGTCAAGGTTAGCACTATCTGCAAATGGACCGAAACGAGCATCCACTTGAGCCTCAACACCTAGGAGTACCATCGTGTGCGTCCAAAACAATTTCTGAGCCTATGGTACGTTCTACGAAACCATGCATCTATCTTGCGTCAAGATTAGCCCTATCTCCAAACAGACCAAAACGAGCATCCACTTGAGCCTTGTCTCCTAGGAGTACCATTGGGTGCATCCAAAACGATTTTTGAGCCTATGGTACGTTTGGTGCAAACTGTGCACCTATCTTGCACCGATACTAACACTATCTCCAAACGGATCGAAATGAGATTCCACATGACCCATGTCACCAAGGTGTTCTTCGAGTGTGTCCATAATGATTTTCGAGCTCATGGTACGTTCGGCGCAAACCGTGCACCTATCTTGCACTGATACTAACACTATATCCAAATGGACGGAAATGAGACTCCACATGACCCACATCACCTAGATGTTCTATCGGGTGTGTCCAAAATGATTTTCGAGCCTATGATACGTTCGACGCAAACCGTGCACCTATTTTGCATCAAGTTAGCACTATTTCCAAATAGACCAAAACGATCATCCACTTGAGCCTCGTCACCTAGGACTACCATCGGGTGCGTCCAAAACGATTTCTGAGCCTATGGTACGTTTGGCGCAAACCGTGCACCTATCTTGCAGTGAGACTAACACCATCTCCAAATGGACTGAAACAACATTCCACATGACCAACATCACCTAGGGGATCCATCAGGTGCGTCCAACAACGATTTCTGAGCGTATGGTACGTTCGGCGCAATCCATGCACCTATCTCGCGTCTAGGTTAGCACTATCTGCAAACGGACCGAAACATGCATCCACTTGAGCCTTGTCCCCTAGAAGTACCATCAGGTGCGTCCAAAACGATTTCTGAGCCTATGGTCGTTTGGCATAAACCGTGCACCTATCTTGCACTAGGACTAACCCTATCTCCAAATGGAGTAAAACAACATTCCACATGACCAACATCACCTAGGGGATCCATCGTGTGCGTCCAACAACGATTTTTGAGGGTATGGTATGTTTGACACAAACCATGCATCTATCTTGCATCAAGGTTAGCACTATCTCCAAATAGACCGAAACGAGCATCAACTTGAGCCTCAACAGCTAGGAGTACCATTGTGTGCGTCCAAAACGATTTCTGAGCCTATGGTACGTTCCGTGAAACCATACATCTATCTTGCGTCAAGATTAGCCCTATCTCCAAACAGACCAAAACGAGCATCCACTTGAGCCTCGTCACCTAGGAGTACCATCGGGTGCCTCCAAAACGATATATGAGCCTATGGTACGTTTGGTGCAAACCGTGCACCTATCTTGCACCGATACTAACACTATCTCCAAACGGATCAAAAGGAGATTCCACATGACCCATGTCACCAAGGTGTTCTTCGGATGTGTCCAAAATGATTTTCGAGCTCATGGAACGTTCGGCGCAAACCGTGCACCTATTTTGCACTGATACTAACACTATAGCCAAATGGACCGAAATGAGATTCCATACGTTTGGTGCAAACCGTGCACCTATCTTGCACCGATACTAACACTATATCTAAACGGTTCGAAATGAGATTCCACATGACCCATGTCACCAAGGTGTTCTTCGGGTGTGTCCAAAATGATTTTCAAGCTCATCGTACGTTTGGCGCAATCCGTGAACCTATCTTGCACTTATAATAACACTATATCCAAATGGACCGAAATGAGATTTCACAAGACCCACATTGCCTTGGTGTTCTATCGGGTGTGTCCAAAATGATTTTTAAGCCTATGGTACGTTCGACCCAAACCATGCACCTATTTTGCATCAAGTCAGCACTATCTCCAAATAGACCGAAACGATCATCCACTTGAGCCTCGTCACCTAGGAGTTCCATCGGGTGCCTCCAAAACAATTTCTGAGCCTATAGTACGTTCTGCGAAACCATGCAGCTATCTTGCATCAAGATAAGCACCATCTCCAAACAGACCAAAATTAGCATTCACTTGAGCCTTGTCCCCTAGGAGTACCATCGGGTGCTTCCAAAACGATTTCTGAGCCTATGGTACGTTTGGCGCAAACCGTGCACCTATCTTGCAGTGAGACTTACACTATCTCCAAATGGACTAAAACAACATTCCACATGACCAACGTCACCTAGGGGATCCATCGGGTGCGTCCAACAATGATTTCTGAGCGTATGGTACGTTCGACGCAAACCATGCACCTATCTTGCGTCAAGGTTAGCACTATCTGCAAACAGACCGAAACAAGCATCCACTTACGCCTCGTCACCTAGGAGTACCATCAGGTGCGTCCTAAATGATTTCTGAGCCTATGGTATGTTTGGAGCAGACCATGCACCTATGTTGCACTGACACTAACACTGTCTCCAAATGGACAGAGACGAGATTCCACATGACCAATGTCACCTTGGAGATCCATCGGGTACATCCAACAACAAGTTTCGAGCGTATGGTATGTTCGACGCACCCAAGCACCTATCTTGCACCAAGATTAGTGCTATCTCCAAATGGACCGAAACGAGCATCCACATGAGCCTCAACACTGATATGAACCCACTAGGGTGAATCCTGATCTTTTGATGAGAGAAGGTGGATAACTTGATTTGGGGATGGAGATGACGTTCACAGCCCGACTACAACCATCCAAGGATGCTGCGCCTTAGCAACCGATACACCACCTCCAACAGCCGTCGCGATCTTGTGGAACACGATCAACCAAACCACTAGGGTAATTCCTGCAAGCAATCGAGGAACAAGCAAGAACAAGTAGAACAAGCAACTCAATTGCAAATATGGAGATGAAAACCAATCTGAAATCACAAAGTTGGGGTTCTGAATCGAGTAGAACGGATGGTCTAGTCGACACACGCGTCTACAAGGAAGTAGCAATGGCTAAACTTTCAACAAAACAAAACCCCATCTGTTTGTGGCGGCTCTAATCCTTATTAATACCTAGGGAAAGGACCAGGGGGCGTTGGGGTCGTTCTCCAACCCTAGGACACGTCCCTAATGAACCCAACTTGATACATGGGCCATCAGCCCAAAATAGGGTGACACAGCACCAAAGGCAGAAAAGGCCCCGGCGTTGAAACGACGATTGTGGAAGCATTGGATAAGACATAGCCATGAGTCCAGATCCGTTGGAAAATAGATTTGATAAGCTTTCCAAAAAGTGCTAGAACGTCCCAATCCGAGTCCGTATGCGACCGTGGTGAACATCACAAGTTGGAGCTGTCCTGGAGTCCGAATTCAGCCCCAAAACGTGTTGGATTTGATCTCTTTCTTTTCTTGGACCAAAAGTGACGTGGTGTCGAGGTGGAGGACGTTGGGAATACTTGGATTTGGTCCCCAATCAACTTCATTAACCTTCCATGTTTTCCATATGCAATCAAACCTTTCCTTGATCCATGTAAGTAATTCTGAAAATGAAAATATACACATTTTATGGTGGAGCACCAATTCATCAAATGCATCAATGATAAGCCTCATATAGAATGGTTGCACCTTTGGTATAGAAGTGGTTGACATGGTCATATTTGAGCCAATGATGTCCTCATCATTCTCCCCTTCTTGACAGCAAACCGTCCTCAGTTTGACCTTTGTTGGAGGATGTGTTGTAGCTAAAAGTGAACCGTGCTCCCCTTCTTGATATTTATCCTGTTGCATTTGGGGAAAACTAGAAAAACTTTGCAAGACATCATTAGTGTTAGTGCAGCCCTCAATTTGATCATGGTATTGTGGCCCAAAAGGATATTTCAGATTAGAGCAAATATAAACTTTATGCACCAAATATTCTCCTTTGCTGTCATATTTGCCAATTGCCTGAAGCGAACAATGATTAAAACTTGACAAAATAGAATCAAATTTAAGTTTCTCTTTTAGACAATTTAGATTACACAGAATATCAAATTCAATATAACCCAAAGTATTTAAAGAGGACAACAAATTCAGTTCATCTTGTGCACATGTAATAGGATGAAAAAGCTTATCTTCAGCACATTTGTATGGTTCCAAACCAAAAGTATCACACTTATTTGCTACTTGTGGCATAGGAGTAAAAGAATCATCAACACACAACTCCTCTTTATCACAAGGAACCGCGAGTAATTCATTTTGTGACAAAAGAAAATCAGTAGTGGGTTCCACTATTTGTTGCTCTTCATTAGCATGCAGAGTGGACAAATTTTGGACATTATGGGTCACATCATTCTGGCAAGTATTCACAGATAATAGAATCTCTTTTTCAGCATTGAGAGCCAGACAAAACAATTGACCAATATGGCAATATGATTTGCTAATTAATAAGGTTCGAATTTCAGAATTGAGCCCTCTCATGAATCTACTCATAACATCTTCCATGCATTCATCCAATCCACCAAACATGATACAAATCTTAAAATTATGGTAGTATTGTTTCACAGTCTTGCTACCCTGCTTCAAGTTGTCTAATTTTGCAAGCAAATAATCAACATAATATGCAGGAACGAATGCATCTCTAAAAAGAAATTTGAAGTCTTTCCAAGATTCTGGAACTTTGATGTGCCTACAAATGTGTTTCCATTCGAGCAAAGCATATTCAATCAAAATATTAGAGGCAATACAAATCTTTTGTTTCTCGGATAGGTCATGCTCCTCAAATTCATTGTCTACTTTTAACTCCCAATCAATGTAAGCTTGAGGATCAAACTTACCATCATATAATGGCAAATGTTGAATGACATCCTGAATATGAGGGTCTAGTTTCAACAGCTCAAAAATCTCCATATCACCTGCCATGATTAGTAGGAAACAAGAAACACAAAAATAATATGTATTCTCCTATCAACTACTAGGATGTGTGAGATGTAATTCTCTCAAACTCAACTTGTTAAAACAAGCCCTTACAAGTTCTTACCAAGCCAAACAGGAGGTGACGGCAACCAACAAGTCTACAACCGTGGAGTGAAGTGTATCGGTGCCGCAACAACAACACCTGTCAAGCTATAGTCGAAATATGTGGAGCTATAGGTGGGCTAAAGCAAGGAAGTACTAGAACCACATTAGTTGCAAGCAAATTGAACAAACGCTCAACGACGTTATTATGCTGGTCCTAGGCTAGTATATGCTAGAGACGCGAGCCTGGACACAAACGAAGTCACTGAGCAGCAGCAAAGAAGGATCACAAGGACAGGAATAACAACAAAAGAAAAACTCTTATCTTCTTCTTTCTCTTTCTTTTCTTTCTTTCTTTCTGTCTTTCTTTTCTTTCTTTCTTTTCTTTCTTTCTGTCTTTTTTTTCTGTTTTTTTTCTTTCAACTAGCACAAAACTGAAATTTTGCAACAAGAAATAACAAGCTACTTACAGCAATTAAATGTTTCCTTGGGAAGGGTGATTCAGTAGCAAAGTGAAACAAGTGGTTGTTTTGCAAAACCAGCAAACGCACAAATCTCCAGGGCAATTGCGAAGCGCTCAGAATGAATTTGGGACTAAGCTCTGATCCGTTGGAAAGAGGACAAGTTAAGGTTTCCAGATTGTATTTAAACTCCCTATTCAGACTCCTGACAAAGGAAATATGGTGCTTTTGTTTTCAAGATAAAACAGGACTCCGAATCGAATTCTATCTTGATCTTGTTGGATTTCCTTTTTTAGATGGAAATATGGACATGGATGAAACTTCCAAGGACGTGGCTAGGATAATGGTGGTAAACAAAACAAAGGAATTTGAAAATCCACTCGGATTCCTAGAGAGAAACAAATAAACTCAAATCTGCGATGGTGACAGAAACGTGACTAGAACTCGAAACTCTAAACGACTAGACGCTAAGACCAGCAACTTGCACGACGATGCAACCGTTAATTCAATAAGCCCTAACTAAGCAGTAATAGTATTAAGCTCAAAGGGGTTTTGGGATTATGAAGAACTAATCTACTAATTTTGTTTTGGCTTTTTCTGGACCATAGGAGATTAAAAACAGCAAAGAACTAGAAGTCTCTCACCGATCAACCTTGCTCTGATACCAACTGATATGAACCCACTAGGGTGAATCCTGATCTTTCGATGAGAGAAGGTGGATAACTTGATTTGGGGATGGAGATGACGTTCACAGCCCGACTACAACCATCCAAGGATGCTGCGCCTTAGCAACCGATACACCACCTCCAACAGCCGTCGCGATCTTGTGGAACATGATCAACCAAACCACTAGGGTAATTCCTGCAAGCAATCGAGGAACAAGCAAGAACAAGTAGAACAAGCAACTCAATTGCAAATATGGAGATGAAAACCAATCTGAAATCACAAAGTTGGGGTTCTAAATCGAGTAGAACGGATGGTCTAGTCGACACACGCGTCTACAAGGAAGTAGCAATGGCTAAACTTTCAACAAAACAAAACCCCATCTGTTTGTGGCGGCTCTAATCCTTATTAATACCTAGGGAAACGACCAGGGGGTGTTGGGGTCGTTCTCCAACCCTAGGACACGTCCCTAATGAACCCAACTTGATACATGGGCCATCAGCCCAAAATAGGGTGACACAGCACCAAAGGCAGAAAAGGCCCCGGCGTTGAAACGACGATTGTGGAAGCATTGGATAAGATATAGCCATGAGTCCAGATCCATTGGAAAATAGATTTGATAAGCTTTCCAAAAAGTGCTAGAACGTCCCAATCCGAGTCCGTATGCGACCGTGGTGAACATCACAAGTTGGAGCTGTCCTGGAGTCCGAATTCAGCCCCAAAACGTGTTGGATTTGATCTCTTTCTTTTCTTGGACCAAAAGTGACGTGGTGTCGAGGTGGAGGACGTTGGGAATACTTGGATTTGGTCCCCAATCAACTTCATTAACCTTCCATGTTTTCCATATGCAATCAAACCTTTCCTTGATCCATGTAAGTAATTCTGAAAATGAAAATATACACATTTTATGGTGGAGCACCAATTCATCAAATGCATCAATGATAAGCCTCATATAGAATGGTTGCACCTTTGGTATAGAAGTGGTTGACATGGTCATATTTGAGCCAATGATGTGCTCATCAAACACCTAGGAGTACCATCGGGTGCGTCCTAAACGAATTCTGAGCCTATGGTACGTTCTACGAAACCATGCATCTATCCTGCGTCAAGATTAGCTCTATCTCCAAACAGACCAAAACGAGCATCCACTTGAGCCTCGTCACCAAGGAGTACCATCGGGTGCTTCCAAAACGATTTCTGAGTGTATGGTACGTTCTGTGAAAGCATGCATCTATCTTGCGTCAAGATTAGCTCTATCTGCAAACAGACCTAAACGAGCATCCACTTGAGCCTCGTCACTAGGAGTACCATCGGGTGCGTCCAAAACGATTTCTGAGCCTATGGTACGTTTTGCGCAAACTGTGCACCTATCTTGCAGTGAGACTAACACTATCTCCAAATGGACTGAAACAACATTCCACATGACCAACGTCACCTAGGGGATCCATCGGGTGCGTCCAACAACGATTTCCGAGCGTATGGTACGTTCTGCGAAAGCATGCATCTATCTTGCGTCAAGCTAAGCTCTATCTGAAAATAGACCTAAACGAGCATCCACTTGAGCCTCGTCACCTAAAAGTAGCATCGGGTGCGTCCAAAACAATTTCTAAGCCTTTGGTACGTTTGGCGCAAACCGTGCACCTATGTTGCACCGATACTAACAATATCTCCAAACGGATCGAAATGAGATTCCACATGACCCATGTCACCAAGGTGTTCTATCGGGTGTGTCCAAAATGATTTTGAGCCTATGGTACGTTCGACGCAAACCGTGCACCTATTTTGCATCAAGTTAGCACTATCTCCAAATAGACCGAAACGATCATCCACTTGAGCCTCGTCACCTAGGAGTACCACCGGGTGCCTCCAAAACAATTTCTGAGCCTATCTTGCACCAAGATTAGTGCTATCTCCAAATGGACCGAAACGAGCATCCACATGAGCCTCAACACCTAGGAGTACCATCGGGTGCGTCCTAAACGATTTCTGAGCCTATAGTACGTTCTACGGAACCATGCATCTATCCTGCGTCAAGATTAGCACCATCTCCGAACAGACAAAAATGAGCATCCACTTGAGCCTCGTCCCCTAGGAGTACCATCGGGTGCGTCCAAAACGATTTCTGAGCCTATGGTACGTTTGGTGCAAACCATGCACCTATCTTGCACCGATGCTAACACTATCTCCAAACGGATCGAAATGAGATTCCACATGACCCATGTCACCAAGTTGTTCTTTGGGTGTGTCCAAAATGATTTTCGAGCTCATGGTATGTTCGGTGCAAACCGTGCACCTATCATGCACTTATACTAACACTATATCCAAATGGACCAAAATGAGACTCCACATGACCCACATCACCTAGGTGTTCTATCGGGTGTGTCCAAAATGATTTTTGAGCCTATGGTACGTTCGACGCAAACCATGCACCTATTTTGCATCAAGTTAGCAATAACTCCAAATAGACCCAAATGATCATCCACTTGAGCCTCGTCACCTTGGAGTGCTATCGGGTGCGTCCAAAACGATTTCTGAGCGTATGGTACGTTCTGTGAAAGCATGCATCTATCTTGCGTCAAGATTAGCTCTATCTGTAAACAGACCTAAACGAGCCTTCACTTGAACCTCGTCACCTAGGAGTAACATCGGGTGCGTCCAAAATGATTTCTGACCCTATGGTACGTTTGGCGCAAATCGTGCACCTATCTTGCAGTGAGACTAACACTATCTCCAAATGGACTGAAACAACAATCCACTTGACCAACGTCACCTAGGGGATCCATCGGGTGCGTCCAACAACGATTTCTGAGCGTATGATACGTTCGACGCAAACCATGCACCTATCTTGCGTCAAAGTTAGCACTATCTGCAAACAGACCGAAACAAGCATCCACTTGCGCCTCATCACCTAGGAGTACCATCAGGTGCGTCCAAAATGATTTCTGAGCCTATGGTATGTTTGGAGCAGACCATGCACCTATGTTGCACTGACGCTAACACTGTCTCCAAATGGACAGAGACAAGATTTCACATGACCAATGTCACCTTGGAGATCCATCAGGTACATCAAACAACAATTTTCGAGCATATGGTTTGTTCGATGCACCCATGCACCTATCTTGCACCAAGATTAGTGCTATCTCCAAATGGACCAAAACGAGCATCCACTTGAGCCTCAACACCTAGGAGTACCATCGGGTGCGTCCCAAACGATTTCTGAGCCTATGGTACGTTCTACGAAACCATGCATCTATCCTGCATCAACATTAGCTCTATCTCCAAACAGACCTAAACGAGCATCCACTTGAGCCTCGCACCAAGGAGTACCATCGGGTGCATCCAAAACGATTTATGAGCCTATGGTACGTTTGGTGCAAACCGTGCACCTATCTTGCACCGATACTAACACTATATCTAAACGGTTCGAAATGAGATTCCACATGACCCATGTCACCAAGGTGTTCTTCGGGTGTGTCCAAAATGATTTTCAAGCTCATCGTACGTTTGGCGCAATCCGTGAACCTATCTTGCACTTATAATAACACTATATCCAAATGGACCGAAATGAGATTTCACAAGACCCACATTGCCTTGGTGTTCTATCGGGTGTGTCCAAAATGATTTTTAAGCCTATGGTACGTTCGACCCAAACCATGCACCTATTTTGCATCAAGTCAGCACTATCTCCAAATAGACCGAAACGATCATCCACTTGAGCCTCGTCACCTAGGAGTTCCATCGGGTGCCTCCAAAACAATTTCTGAGCCTATAGTACGTTCTGCGAAACCATGCAGCTATCTTGCATCAAGATAAGCACCATCTCCAAACAGACCAAAATTAGCATTCACTTGAGCCTTGTCCCCTAGGAGTACCATCGGGTGCTTCCAAAACGATTTCTGAGCCTATGGTACGTTTGGCGCAAACCGTGCACCTATCTTGCAGTGAGACTTACACTATCTCCAAATGGACTAAAACAACATTCCACATGACCAACGTCACCTAGGGGATCCATCGGGTGCGTCCAACACTGATTTCTGAGCGTATGGTACGTTCAAGGCAAACCATGCACCTATCTTGCGTCAAGGTTTGCACTATCTGCAAACAGACCGAAACAAGCATCCACTTGCGCCTCGAAACCTAGGAGTACCATCAGGTGCGTCCAAAATGATTTCTGAGCCTATGGTATATTTGGAGCAGACCATGCACCTATGTTGCACTGACACTAACACTGTCTCCAAATGGACAGAGACAAGATTCCACATGACTAATGTCACCTTGGAGATCCATCGGGTACATCCAACAACGATTTTCGAGCGTATGGTATGTTCGACGCACCCAAGTACCTATCTTGCACCAAGATTAGTGCTTTCTCCAAATGGATCGAAACGAGCATCCACTTGAGCCTCAACACCTAGGAGTACCATCGGGTGCGTCCCAAACGATTTCTGAGCCTATGATACGTTTTGCGAAAGCATGCATCTATCCTGCGTCATGATTAGCTCTATCTCCAAACGGACCAAAACAAGCATCTACATGAGCCTCGTCACCAAGGAGTACCATCGGGTGCATCCAAAACGATTTATGAGCCTATGGTACGTTTGGCGCAAACCGTGCACATATCTTACACAGATACTAACACTATCTCCATACGAATCAAAATGAGATTCCACATGACCCATGTCACCAAGGTGTTCTTCGGGTGTGCCCAAAATGATTTTCAAGCTCATCGTACGTTTGGCGCAATCCGTGCACCTATCTTGCACTTATACTAAAACTATATCCAAATATTCCGAAATGAGATTCCACATGACCCACATCACCTAGGTGTTCCATCGGGTGTGTCCAAAATGATTTTTGAGCCTATGGTACGTTTGACGCAAACTGTGCACCTATTTTGCATCAAGTTAGCACCTAGGGGATCCATCGGGTGCCTCCAACAACGATTTCTGAGCGTATGGTACGTTCAACGCAAACCATGTTCCTATATTGCGTCAAGGTTAGCACTATCTACAAAAGGACCGAAAAAATCATCCACTTGAGCCTCGTCCCCTAGGAGTACCATCAGGTGCGTCCAAAACGATTTCTGAGCCTATGGTACGTTTGGCGCAAACCATGCACCTATCTTGCACCGTTG
The DNA here is from genome assembly GCA_022457205.1 of Saccharum spontaneum. Classification (NCBI taxonomy): domain Eukaryota; kingdom Viridiplantae; phylum Streptophyta; class Magnoliopsida; order Poales; family Poaceae; genus Saccharum; species Saccharum spontaneum. The sequence goes on along the minus strand of CM039617.1, from coordinate 29,794,323 downwards.
CTAGCACTATATCCAAAGAGGTCGAAATGAGATTCCACATGACCCAAGTCACCAAGGTGTTCTTTGGGTGTGTCCAAAATGATTTTCGAGCTCATGGTACGTTCGGCGCAAACCGTGCACCAATCTTGCACTTATACTAACACTATATCCAAATAGACGAAATGAGATTCCACATGACCCACATCACCTAGGTGTTCTATCGGGGGTGTCCAAAATGGTTTTCAAGCCTATGGTACGTTTGACGCAAACCATGCACCTATTTTGCATCAAGTTAGCACTATCTCCAAATAGACCGAAACGATCACCCACTTGAGCCTCGTCACCTAGGAGTACCATCGGGTGCGTCCAAAACGATTTCTGAGCCTATGGTATGTTCTGTGAAACCATGCATCTATCTTGCATCAATATTAGCTCTATCTGCAAACCGACCTAAACGAGCATCCACTTGAGCCTCGTCACCTAGGAGTACCATCGAGTGCGTCCAACAATGATTTCTGAGCGTATGGTACGTTCGACGCAAACCATGTTCCTATCTTGCGTCAAGGTTAGCACTATCTGCAAAATGACCGAAACAAGCATCCACTAGAGCCTCGTCCCCGAGGAGTACCATCGGGTGCGTCCAAAACGATTTCTGAACCTATGGTACGTTTGGCGCAAACCATGCACCTATGTTGCACCGTTGCTAGCACTATCTCCAAACAGATCGAAATGAGATTCCACATGACCTAAGTCACCAAGGTGTTCTTCGGGTGTGTCCAAAATGATTTTTGAGCTCATGGTACGTTCGGCGCAAACCGTGCACCTATCTTGAACATATACTAACACTATATCCAAATAGACCGAAATGAGATTCCACATGACCCACATCACCTAGGCATTCTATCGGGTGTGTCCAAAATGATTTTTGAGCCTATGGTACGTTCGGCACAAACCGTGCACCTATCTTGCACTTATACTAACACTATATCCAAATATTTCGAAATGAGATTCCACATGACCCACATCACCTAGGTGTTCTATCAGGTGTGTCCAAAATGATTTTTGAGCCTATGGTACGTTTGACGCAAACTGTGCACCTATTTTGCGTCAAGTTAGCACCTTCTCCAAATAGACCAAAATGAGCATCCACTTGAGCTTCGTCCCATAGGAGTACCATCGGGTGCGTCCAAAACGATTTCTGAGCCTATGGTACATTTGGCGCAAACCGTGCACCTATCTTCCACTGAGACAAACACTATCTCCAAATGGACTGAAACAACATTCCATATGACCAACGTCACCTAGGGGATCCATCGGGTGCCTCCAACAACGATTTCTGAGCGTATGGTACGTTCGACGCAAACCATGTTCCTATCTTGCGTCAAGGTTAGCACTATCTACAAAAGGACCGAAAAAATCATCCACTTGAGCCTCGTCCCCTAGGAGTACCATCAGGTGCGCCCAAAACGATTTTTGAGCCTATGATACGTTTGGCGCAAACCATGCACCTATCTTGCACCGTTGCTAGCACTATATCCAAAGAGATCGAAATGAGATTCCACATGACCCTAGTCACCAAGGTGTTCTTTGGGTGTGTCCAAAATGATTTTCGAGCTCATGGTACGTTCGGCGCAAACCGTGCACCTATCTTGCACTTATACTAACAGTATATCCAAATAGACGAAATGAGATTCCACATGACCCACATCGCCTAGGTGTTCTATCGGGGGTGTCCAAAATGGTTTTCAAGCCTATGGTACGTTTGATGCAAACCATGCACCTATTTTGCATCAAGTTAGCACTATCTCCAAATAGACCGAAACGATCACCCACTTGAGCCTCGTCACCTAGGAGTACCATCGGGTGCGTCCAAAACGATTTCTGAGCCTATGGTATGTTCTATGAAACCATGCATCTATCTTGCATCAAGATTAGCTCTATCTGCAAACCGACCTAAACGAGCATCCACTTGAGCCTCGTCACCTAGGAGTACCATCGAGTGCGTCCAAAATGATTTCTGAGCCTATGGTACGTTTGACGCAAACCGTGCACCTATCTTGCACTGAGACAAACACTATCACCAAATGGACTGAAACAACATTCCATATGACCAATGTCACCTAGGGGATCCATCGGGTGCGTCCAACAATGATTTCTGAGCGTATGGTACGTTCGACGCAAACCATGTTCCTATCTTGCGTCAAGGTTAGCACTATCTGCAAAATGACCAAAACAAGCATCCACTGGAGCCTCGTCCCCGAGGAGTACCATCGGGTGCGTCCAAAACGATTTCTGAACCTATGGTACGTTTGGCGCAAACCATGCACCAATGTTGCACCGTTGCTAGCACTATCTCCAAACAGATCAAAATGAGATTCCACATGACCTAAGTCACCGAGGTGTTCTTCGGGTGTGTCCAAAATGATTTTTGAGCTCATGGTACGTTCGGCGCAAACCGTGCACCTATCTTGAACATATACTAACACTATATCCAAATAGACCGAAATGAGATTCCACATGACCCACATCACCTAGGCATTCTATCGGGTGTGTCCAAAATGATTTTTGAGCCTATGGTACGTTCGGCACAAACCGTGCACCTATCTTGCACTTATACTAACACTATATCCAAATATTCCGAAATGAGATTCCACATGACCCACATCACCTAGGTGTTCTATCAGGTGTGTCCAAAATGATTTTTGAGCCTATGGTACGTTTGACGCAAACTGTGCACCTATTTTGCGTCAAGTTAGCGCCTTCTCCAAATAGACCAAAATGAGCATCCACTTGAGCTTCGTCCCATAGGAGTACCATCGGGTGCGTCCAAAAAGATTTCTGAGCCTATGGTACATTTGGCACAAACCGTGCACCTATCTTCCACTGAGACAAACACTATCTCCAAATGGACTGAAACAACATTCCATATGACCAACGTCACCTAGGGGATCCATCGGGTGCCTCCAACAACGATTTCTGAGCGTATGGTACGTTCGACGCAAACCATGTTCCTATCTTGCGTCAAGGTTAGCACTATCTACAAAAGGACCGAAAAAATCATCCACTTGAGCCTCGTCCCCTAGGAGTACCATCAGGCGCGTCCAAAACGATTTCTGAGCCTATGATACGTTTGGCGCAAACCATGCACCTATCTTGCACCGTTGCTAGCACTATATCCAAAGAGATCGAAATGAGATTCCACATGACCCAAGTCACCAAGGTGTTCTTTGGGTGTGTCCAAAATGATTTTCGAGCTCATGGTACGTTCGGCGCAAACCGTGCACCTATCTTGCACTTATACTAACACTATATCCAAATAGACGAAATGAGATTCCACATGACCCACATCGCCTAGCTGTTCTATCGGGGGTGTCTAAAATGGTTTTCAAGCCTATGGTATGTTTGACGCAAACCATGCACCCATTTTGCATCAAGTTAGCACTATCTCCAAATAGACCGAAACGATCACCCACTTGAGCCTCGTCACCTAGGAGTACCATCGGGTGCGTCCAAAACGATTTTCTGAGCCTATGGTATGTTCTGTGAAACCATGCATCTATCTTGCATCAAGATTAGCTCTATCTGCAAACCGACCTAAACGAGCATCCACTTGAGCCTCGTCACCTAGGAGTACCATCGAGTGCGTCCAAAACGATTTCTGAGCCTATGGTACGTTTGACGCAAACCGTGCACCTATCTTGCACTGAGACAAACACTATCACCAAATGGACTGAAACAACATTCCATATGACCAATGTCACCTAGGGGATCCAACGGGTGCGTCCAACAACGATTTCTGAGCGTATGGTACGTTCGACGCAAACCATGTTCCTATCTTGCGTCAAGGTTAGCACTATCTGCAAAATGACCGAAACAAGCATCCACTTGAGCCTCGTCCCCTAGGAGTACCATCAGGTGCGTCCAAAACGATTTCTGAGCCTATGGTACGTTTGGCGCAAACCATGCACCTATGTTGCACCGTTGCTAGCACTATCTCCAAACAGATCGAAATGAGATTCCACATGACCCAAGTCACCAAGGAGTTCTTCGAGTGTGTCCAAAATGATTTTTGAGCTCATGGTACGTTCGGCGCAAACCGTGCACCTATCTGGAACATATACTAACACTATATCCAAATAGACCGAAATGAGATTCCACATGACCCACATCACCTAGGCGTTCTATCGGGTGTGTCCAAAATAATTTTTGAGCCTATGGTACGTTCGGCACAAACCGTGCACCTATCTTGCACTTATACTAACACTATATCCAAATATTCCGAAATGAGATTCCACATGACCCACATCACCTAGGTGTTCTATCGGGTGTGTCCAAAATGATTTTTGAGCCTATGGTACGTTTGACGCAAACTGTGCACCTATTTTGCATCAAGTTAGCACCTTCTCCATACAGACCAAAATGAGCATCCACTTGAGCCTCGTCCCTTAGGAGTACCATCGGGTGCGTCCAAAACGATTTCTGAGCCTATGGTACGTTTGGCGCAAACCATGCACCTATCTTGCACTGAGACAAACACTATCTCCAAATGGACTGAAACAACATTCTATATGACCAACGTCACCTAGGGGATCCATCGGGTGCCTCCAACAACGATTTCTGAGCGTATGGTACGTTCGACGCAAACCATGTTCCTATCTTGCATCAAGGTTAGCACTATCTACAAAAGGACCGAAAAAATCGTCCACTTGAGCCTCGTCCCCTAGGAGTACTATCAGGCGCGTCCAAAACGATTTCTGAGCCTATGATACGTTTGGCGCAAACCATGCACCTATCTTGCACCGTTGCGAGCACTATATCTAAAGAGATCAAAATGAGATTCCACATGACCCAAGTCACCAAGGTGTTCTTTGGGTGTGTCCAAAATGATTTTCGAGCTCATGGTACGTTCGGCGCAAACCGTGCACCTATCTTGCACTTATACTAACACTATATCCAAATAGACGAAATGAGATTCCACATGACCCACATCGCCTAGGTATTCTATCGGGGGGGTCCAAAATGGTTTTCAAGCCTATGGTACGTTTGACGCAAACCATGCACCTATTTTGCATCAAGTTAGCACTATCTCCAAATAGACCAAAACGATCACCCACTTGAGCCTCGTCACCTAGGAGTACCATCGGGTGCGTCCAAAACAATTTCTGAGCCTATGGTATGTTCTGTGAAACCATGCATCTATCTTGCATCAAGATTAGCTCTATCTGCAAACCGACCTAAACGAGCATCCACTTGAGCCTCGTCACCTAGGAGTACCATCGAGTGCGTCCAAAACGATTTCTGAGCCTATGGTACGTTTGACGCAAACCGTGCACCTATCTTGCACTGAGACAAACACTATCTCCAAATGGACTGAAACAACATTCCATATGACCAACGTCACCTAGGGGATCCATCAGGTGCCTCCAACAACGATTTCTGAGCGTATGGTACGTTCGACGCAAACCATGTTCCTATCTTGCGTCAAGGTTAGCACTATCTACAAAAGGACTGAAAAAATCATCCACTTGAGCCTCGTCCCCTAGGAGTACCATCAGGTGCGTCCAAAATGATTTCTGAGCCTATGATACGTTTGGCGCAAACCATGCACCTATCTTGCACCGTTGCTAGCACTATATCCAAAGAGATCGAAATGAGATTCCACAAGACCCAAGTCACCAAGGTGTTCTTTGGGTGTGTCCAAAATGATTTTCGAGCTCATGGTACGTTCGGCGCAAACCGTGCACCAATCTTGCACTTATACTAACACTATATCCAAATAGACGAAATGAGATTCCACATGACCCACATCGCCTAGGTGTTCTATCGGGGGTGTCCAAAATGGTTTTCAAGCCTATGGTACGTTTGACGCAAACCATGCACCTATTTTGCATCAAGTTAGCACTATCTCCAAATAGACCGAAACGATCACCCACTTGAGCCTCGTCACCTAGGAGTACCATCGGGTGCGTCCAAAACGATTTCTGAGCCTATGGTATGTTCTGTGAAACCATGCATCTATCTTGCATCAAGATTAGCTCTATCTGCAAACCGACCTAAACGAGCATCCACTTGAGCCTCGTCACCTAGGAGTACCATCGAGTGCGTCCAAAACGATTTCTGAGCCTATGGTACGTTTGACGCAAACCGTGCACCTATCTTGCACTGAGACAAACACTATCACCAAATGGACTGAAACAACATTCCATATGACCAATGTCACCTATGGGATCCATCGGGTGCGTCCAACAATGATTTCTGAGCGTATGGTACGTTCGATGCAAACCATGTTCCTATCTTGCGTCAAGGTTAGCACTATCTGCAAAATGACCGAAACAAGCATCCACTTGAGCCTCGTCCCCTAGGAGTACCATCGGGTGCGTCCAAAACGATTTCTGAGCCTATGGTACGTTTGGCGCAAACCATGCACCTATGTTGCACCGTTGCTAGCACTATCTCCAAACAGATCGAAATGAGATTCCACATGACCCAAGTCACCAAGGTGTTCTTCGAGTGTGTCCAAAATGATTTTTGAGCTCATGGTACGTTCGGCGCAAACCGTGCACCTATCTTGAACATATACTAACACTATATCCAAATAGACCGAAATGAGATTCCACATGACCCACATCACCTAGGCGTTCTATCGGGTGTGTCCAAAATGATTTTTGAGCCTATGGTACGTTCGGCACAAACCGTGCACCTATCTTGCACTTATACTAACACTATATCCAAATATTCCGAAATGAGATTCCACATGACCCACATCACCTAGGTGTTCTATCGAGTGTGTCCAAAATGATTTTTGAGCCTATGGTATGTTTGACGCAAACTGTGCACCTATTTTGCATCAAGTTAGCACCTTCTCCATACAGACCAAAATGAGCATCCACTTGAGCCTCGTCCCTTAGGAGTACCATCGGGTGCGTCCAAAACGATTTCTGAGCCTATGGTACGTTTGGCGCAAACCGTGCACCTATCTTGCACTGAGACAAACACTATCTCCAAATGGACTGAAACAACATTCCATATGACCAACGTCACCTAGGGGATCCATCGGGTGCCTCCAACAACGATTTCTGAGCGTATGGTACGTTCGACGCAAACCATGTTCCTATCTTGCGTCAAGGTTAGCACTATCTACAAAAGGACTGAAAAAATCATCCACTTGAGCCTCGTCCCCTAGGAGTACTGATGAGGACATCATTGGCTCAAATATGACCATGTCAACCACTTCTATACCAAAGGTGCAACCATTCTATATGAGGCTTATCATTGATGCATTTGATGAATTGGTGCTCCACCATAAAATGTGTATATTTTCATTTTCAGAATTACTTACATGGATCAAGGAAAGGTTTGATTGCATATGGAAAACATGGAAGGTTAATGAAGTTGATTGGGGACCAAATCCAAGTATTCCCAACGTCCTCCACCTGGACACCACGTCACTTTTGGTCCAAGGAAAGAAAGAGATCAAATCCAACACGTTTTGGGGCTGGATTCGGACTCCAGGACAGCTCCAACTTGTGATGTTCACCACGATCGCATACGGACTCGGATTGGGATGTTCTAGCACTTTTTGGAAAGCTTATCAAGTCTATTTTCCAACGGATCTGGACTTATGGCTATATCTTATCCGATGCTTCCGCAATCGTCGTTTCAACGCCGGGGCCTTTTCTGCCTTTGGTGCTGTGTCACCCTATTTTGGGCTGATGGCCCATGTATCAAGTTGGGTTCATTAGGGACGTGTCCTTGGGTTGGAGAATGACCTCAACACCCCTTGGTCATTCCCCTAGGTATTAATAAGGATTAGAGCCACCACAAACAGATTGGGTTTTGTTTTGTTGAAAGTTTAGCCATTGCTACTTCCTTGTAGACGCGTGTGTCGACTAGACCATCCGTTCTACTCGATTCAGAACCCCAACTTTGTGATTTCAGATTGGTTTTCATCTCCATATTTGCAATTGAGTTGCTTGTTCTACTTGTTCTTGCTTGTTCCTCGATTGCTTGCAGGAATTACCCTAGTGGTTTGGTTGATCGTGTTCCACAAGATCGCAAGGGCTGTTGGAGGTGGTGTATTGGTTACTAAGGCGCAGCATCCTTAGATGGTTGTAGTCGGGCCGTGAACGTCATCTTCATCCCCAAATCGAGTTATCCACCTTCTCTCATCGAAAGATCAGGATTCACCCTAGCGGGTTCATATCAGTTGGTAATCAGAGCAAGGTTGATCGGTGAGAGACTTCTAGTTCTTTGCTGTTTTTAATCTCCTATGGTCCAGAAAAAGCCAAAACAAAATTAGTAGATTAGTTCTTCATAATCCCAAAACCCCTTTGAGCTTAATACTATTACTGCTTAGTTAGGGCTTATTGAATTAACGGTTGCATCGTCGTGCAAGTTGCTGGTCTTAGCGTCTAGTCGTTTAGAGTTTCGAGTTCTAGTCACGTTTCTGTCACCATCGCAGATTTGAGTTTATTTGTTTCTCTCTAGGAATCCGAGTGGATTTTCAAATTCCTTTGTTTTGTTTGCCACCATTATCCTAGCCACGTCCTTGGAGGTTTCATCCACGTCCATATTTCCATCTACAAAAAGGAAATCCAACAAGATCAAGATAGAATTCGATTCGGAGTCCTGTTTTATCTTGAAAACAAAAGCACCATATTTCCTTTGTCAGGAGTCTGAATAGGGAGTTTAAATACAATCTGGAAACCTTAACTTGTCCTCTTTCCAAAGGATCAGAGCTTGGTCCCAAATTCATTCTGAGCGCTTCGCAATTGCCCTGGAGATTTGCGCGTCTGCTGGTTTTGCAAAACAACCACTTGTTTCACTTTGCTACTGAATCACCCTTCCCAAGGAAACATTTAATTGCTGTAAGTAGCTTGTTATTTCTTGTTGCAAAATTTCAGTTTTGTGCTAGTTGAAAGAAAAAAACAGAAGAAAAAAAAGACAGAAAGAAAGAAAAGAAAGAAAGAAAAGAAAGACAGAAAGAAAGAAAGAAAGAAAAGAAAGAGAAAGAAGAAGAGAAGAGTTTTTCTTTTGTTGTTATTCATGTCCTTGTGATCCTTCTTTGTTGCTGCTCAGTGACTTCGTTTGTGTCTAGGCTCACGTCTCTAGCATGTACTAGCCTAGGACCAGCATAATAACGTCCTTGAGCGTTTGTTCAATTTGCTTGAAACTAACGTGGTTCTAGTACTTCCTTGCTTTAGCCCACCTATAGCTCCACATATTTTGACTATAGCTTGACAGGTGTTGTTGTTGCGGCACCGATACACTTCACTCCACGGTTGTAGACTTGTTGGTTGCCGTCACCTCCTGTTTGGCTTGGTAAGAACTTGTAAGGGCTTCTTTTAACAAGTTGAGTTTGAGAGAATTACATCTGACACATCCTAGTAGTTGATAGGAGGATACATATTATTTTTGTGTTTCTTGTTTTCTACTAATCATGGCAGGTGATATGGAGATTTTTGAGCTGTTGAAACTAGACCCTCATATTCAGGATGTCATTCAACACTTGCCATTATATGATGGTAAGTTTGATCCTCAAGCTTACATTGATTGGGAGTTAAAAGTAGACAATGAATTTGATGAGCATGACCTATCCGAGAAACAAAAGATTTGTATTGCCTCTAATATTTTGATTGAATATGCTTTGCTCGAATGGAAACACATTTGTAGGCACATCAAAGTTCCAGAATCTTGGAAAGACTTCAAATTTCTTTTTAGAGATGCATTCGTTCCTGCATATTATGTTGATTATTTGCTTGCAAAATTAGACAACTTGAAGCAGGGTAGCAAGACTGTGAAACAATACTACCATAATTTTAAGATTTGTATCATGTTTGGTGGATTGGATGAATGCATGGAAGATGTTATGAGTAGATTCATGAGAGGGCTCAATTCTGAAATTCGAACCTTATTAATTAGCAAATCATATTGCCATATTGGTCAATTGTTTTGTCTGGCTCTCAATGCTGAAAAAGAGATTCTATTATCTGTGAATACTTGCCAGAATGATGTGACCCATAATGTCCAAAATTTGTCCACTCTGCATGCTAATGAAGAGCAACAAATAGTGGAACCCACTACTAATTTTCCTTTGTCACAAAATGGATTACTCGCGGTTCCTTGTGATAAAGAGGAGTTGTGTGTTGATGATTCTTTTACTCCTATGCCACAAGTAGCAAATAAGTGTGATACTTTTGGTTTGGAACCATACAAATGTGCTGAAGATAAGCTTTTTCATCCTATTACATGTGCACAAGATGAACTGAATTTGTTGTCCTCTTTAAATACTTTGGGTTATATTGAATTTGATATTCTGTGTAATCTAAATTGTCTAAAAGAGAAACTTAAATTTGATTCTATTTTGCCAAGTTTTAATCATTGTTCGCTTCATGCAATTGGCAAATATGACAACAAAGGAGAAATTTGGTGCATAAAGTTTATATTTGCTCTAATATGAAATATCCTTTTGGGCCACAATACCATGATCAAATTGAGGGCTGCACTAACACTAATGATGTCTTGCAAAGTTTTTCTAGTTTTTCCCAAATGCAACAGGATAAATATCAAGAAGGGGAGCACGGTTCACTTTTACCTACAACACATCCTCCAACAAAGGTCAAACCGAGGACGGTTTGCTGTCAAGAAGGGGAGAATGATGAGGACATCATTGGCTCAAATATGACCATGTCAACCACTTCTATACCAAAGGTGCAACCATTCTATATGAGGCTTATCATTGATGCATTTGATGAATTGGTGCTCCACCATAAAATGTGTATATTTTCATTTTTAGAATTACTTACATGGATCAAGGAAAGGTTTGATTGCATATGGAAAACATGGAAGGTTAATGAAGTTGATTGGGGACCAAATCCAAGTATTCCCAACGTCCTCCACCTGGACACCACGTCACTTTTGGTCCAAGGAAAGAAAGAGATCAAATCCAACACGTTTTGGGGCTGGATTCGGACTCCAGGACAGCTCCAACTTGTGATGTTCACCACGATCGCATACGGACTCGGATTGGGATGTTCTAGCACTTTTTGGAAAGCTTATCAAGTCTATTTTCCAACAGATCTGGACTTATGGCTATATCTTATCCGATGCTTCCGCAATCGTCGTTTCAAAGCCGGGGCCTTTTCTGCCTTTGGTGCTGTGTCACCCTATTTTGGGCTGATGGCCCATGTATCAAGTTGGGTTCATTAGGGACGTGTCCTAGGGTTGGAGAATGACCTCAACACCCCTTGGTCATTCCCCTAGGTATTAATAAGGATTAGAGCCACCACAAACAGATTGGGTTTTGTTTTGTTGAAAGTTTAGCCATTGCTACTTCCTTGTAGACGCGTGTGTCGACTAGACCATCCGTTCTACTCGATTCAGAACCCCAACTTTGTGATTTCAGATTGGATTTCATCTCCATATTTGCAATTGAGTTGCTTGTTCTACTTGTTCTTGCTTGTTCCTCGATTGCTTGCAGGAATTACCCTAGTGGTTTGGTTGATCGTGTTCCACAAGATCACGAGGGCTGTTGGAGGTGGTGTATCGGTTGCTAAGGCGCAGCATCCTTAGATGGTTGTAGTCGGGCCGTGAACGTCATCTTCATCCCCAAATCGAGTTATCCACCTTCTCTCATCGAAAGATCAGGATTCACCCTAGCGGGTTCATATCAGTATGAGGCTTATCATTGATACATTTGATGAATTGGTGCTCCTTTGGTATAGAAGTGGTTGACATGGTCATATTTGAGCCAATGATGTCCTCATCAAGTACCATCAGGTGCGTCCAAAATAATTTCTGAGCCTATGGTACGTTTGACGCAAACTGTGCACCTATTTTGCATCAAGTTAGCACCTTCTCCATACAGACCAAAATGAGCATCCACTTGAGCCTCGTCCCTTAGGAGTACCATCGGGTGCGTCCAAAACGATTTCTGAGCCTATGGTACGTTTGGCGCAAACCGTGCACCTATCTTGCACTGAGACAAACACTATCTCCAAATGGACTGAAACAACATTCCATATGACCAACGTCACCTAGGGGATCCATCGGGTGCCTCCAACAACGATTTCTGAGCGTATGGTACGTTCGACGCAAACCATGTTCCTATCTTGCGTCAAGATTAGCACTATCTACAAAAGGACCGAAAAAATCATCCACTTGAGCCTCGTCCCCTAGGAGTACCATCAGGCGCGTCCAAAACGATTTCTGAGCCTATGATACGTTTGGCGCAAACCATGCACCTATCTTGCACCGTTGCTAGCACTATATCCAAAGAGATCGAAATGAGATTCCACATGACCCAAGTCACCAAGGTGTTCTTTGGGTGTGTCCAAAATGATTTTCGAGCTCATGGTACGTTCGGCGCAAACCGTGCACCTATCTTGCACTTATACTAACACTATATCCAAATAGACGAAATGAGATTCCACGTGACCCACATCGCCTAGGTATTCTATCGGGGGTGTCCAAAATGGTTTTCATGCCTATGGTACGTTTGACGCAAACCATGCACCTATTTTGCATCAAGTTAGCACTATCTCCAAATAGACCAAAACGATCACCCACTTGAGCCTCGTCACCTAGGAGTACCATCGGGTGCGTCCAAAACAATTTCTGAGCCTATGGTATGTTCTGTGAAACCATGCATCTATCTTGCATCAAGATTAGCTCTATCTGCAAACCGACCTAAACGAGCATCCACTTGAGCCTCGTCACCTAGGAGTACCATCGAGTGTGTCCAAAACGATTTCTGAGCCTATGGTACGTTTGACGCAAACCGTGCACCTATCTTGCACTGAGACAAACACTATCTCCAAATGGACTGAAACAACATTCCATATGACCAACGTCACCTAGGGGATCCATAGGGTGCCTCCAACAACGATTTCTGAGCGTATGGTACGTTCGACGCAAACCATGTTCCTATCTTGCGTCAAGGTTAGCACTATCTACAAAAGGACTGAAAAAATCATCCACTTGAGCCTCGTCCCCTAGGAGTACCATCAGGTGCATCCAAAATGATTTCTGAGCCTATGATACGTTTGGCGCAAACCATGCACCTATCTTGCACCGTTGCTAGCACTATATCCAAAGAGATCGAAATGAGATTCCACATGACCCAAGTCACCAAGGTGTTCTTTGGGTGTGTCCAAAATGATTTTCGAGCTCATGGTACGTTCGGCGCAAACCGTGCACCTATCTTGCACTTATACTAACACTATATCCAAATAGACGAAATGAGATTCCACATGACCCACATCGCCTAGGTGTTCTATCGGGGGTGTCCAAAATGGTTTTCAAGCCTATGGTACGTTTGACGCAAACCATGCACCTATTTTGCATCAAGTTAGCACTATCTCCAAATAGACCGAAACGATCACCCACTTGAGCCTCGTCACCTAGGAGTACCATCGGGTGCGTCCAAAACGATTTCTGAGCCTATGGTATGTTCTGTGAAACCATGCATCTATCTTGCATCAAGATTAGCTCTATCTGCAAACCGACCTAAATGAGCATCCACTTGAGCCTCGTCACCTAGGAGTACCATCGAGTGCGTCCAAAACGATTTCTGAGCCTATGGTACGTTTGACGCAAACCGTGCACCTATCTTGCACTGAGACAAACACTATCACCAAATGGACTGAAACAACATTCCATATGACCAATGTCACCTATGGGATCCATCGGGTGCGTCCAACAATGATTTCTGAGCGTATGGTACGTTCGACGCAAACCATGTTCCTATCTTGCGTCAAGGTTAGCACTATCTGCAAAATGACCGAAACAAGCATCCACTTGAGCCTCGTCCCCTAGGAGTACCATCAGGTGCGTCCAAAACGATTTCTGAGCCTATGGTACGTTTGGCGCAAACCATGCACCTATGTTGCACCGTTGCTAGCACTATCGCCAAACAGATCGAAATGAGATTCCACATGACCCAAGTCACCAAGGTGTTCTTCGAGTGTGTCCAAAATGATTTTTGAGCTCATGGTACGTTCAGCGCAAACCGTGCACCTATCTTGAACATATACTAACACTATTTCCAAATAGACCGAAATGAGATTCCACATGACCCACATCACCTAGGCGTTCTATCGGGTGTGTCCAAAATGATTTTTGAGCCTATGGTACGTTCGGCACAAACCGTGCACCTATCTTGCACTTATACTAACACTATATCCAAATATTCCGAAATGAGATTCCACATGACCCACATCACCTAGGTGTTCTATCGGGTGTGTCCAAAATAATTTTTGAGATTATGGTACGTTTGACGCAAACTGTGCACCTATTTTGCATCAAGTTAGCACCTTCTCCATACAGACCAAAATGAGCATCCACTTGAGCCTCGTCCCTTAGGAGTACCATCGGGTGCGTCCAAAACGATTTCTGAGCCTATGGTACGTTTGGCGCAAACCGTGCACCTATCTTGCACTGAGACAAACACTATCTCCAAATGGACTGAAACAACATTCCATATGACCAACGTCACCTAGGGGATCCATCGGGTGCCTCCAACAACGATTTCTGAGCGTATGGTACGTTCGACGCAAACCATGTTCCTATCTTGCGTCAAGGTTAGCACTATCTACAAAAGGACCGAAAAAATCATCCACTTGAGCCTTGTCCCCTAGGAGTACCATCAGGCGTGTCCAAAACGATTTCTGAGCCTATGATATGTTTGGCGCAAACCATGCACCTATCTTGCACCGTTGCTAGCACTATATCCAAAGAGATCGAAATGAGATTCCACATGACCCAAGTCACCAAGGTGTTCTTTGGGTGTGTCCAAAATGATTTTCGAGCTCATGGTACGTTCGGCGCAAACCGTGCACCTATCTTGCACTTATACTAACACTATATCCAAATAGACGAAATGAGATTCCACATGACCCACATCGCCTAGGTGTTCTATCGGGGGTGTCCAAAATGGTTTTCAAGCCTATGGTACGTTTGACGCAAACCATGCACCTATTTTGCATCAAGTTAGCACTATCTCCAAATAGACCAAAACGATCACGCACTTGAGCCTCGTCACCTAGGAGTACCATCGGGTGCGTCCAAAACAATTTCTGAGCCTATGGTATGTTCTGTGAAACCATGCATCTATCTTGCATCAAGATTAGCTCTATCTGCAAACCGACCTAAACGAGCATCCACTTGAGCCTCGTCACCTAGGAGTACCATCGAGTGCGTCCAAAACGATTTCTGAGCCTTTGGTACGTTTGACGCAAACCGTTCACCTATCTTGCACTGAGACAAACACTATCTCCAAATGGACTGAAACAACATTCCATATGACCAACGTCACCTAGGGGATCCATCGGGTGCCTCCAACAACGATTTCTGAGCGTATGGTACGTTCGACGCAAACCATGTTCCTATCTTGCGTCAAGGTTAGCACTATCTACAAAAGGACTGAAAAAATCATCCACTTGAGCCTCGTCCCCTAGGAGTACCATCTGGTGCGTCCAAAATGATTTCTGAGCCTATGATACGTTTGGCGCAAACCATGCACCTATCTTGCACCGTTGCTAGCACTATATCCAAAGAGATCGAAATGAGATTCCACATGACCCAAGTCACCAAGGTGTTCTTTGGGTGTGTCCAAAATGATTTTCGAGCTCATGGTACGTTCGGCGCAAACCGTGCACCTATCTTGCACTTATACTAACACTATATCCAAATAGACGAAATGAGATTCCACATGACCCACATCGCCTAGGTGTTCTATCGGGGGTGTCCAAAATGGTTTTCAAGCCTATGGTACGTTTGACGCAAACCATGCACCTATTTTGCATCAAGTTAGCACTATCTCCAAATAGACCGAAACGATCACCCACTTGAGCCTCGTCACCTAGGAGTACCATCGGGTGCGTCCAAAACGATTTCTGAGCCTATGGTATGTTCTGTGAAACCATGCATCTATCTTGCATCAAGATTAGCTCTATCTGCAAACCGACCTAAACGAGCATCCACTTGAGCCTCGTCACCTAGGAGTACCATCGAGTGCGTCCAAAACGATTTCTGAGCCTATGGTACGTTTGACACAAACCGTGCACCTATCTTGCACTGAGACAAACACTATCACCAAATGGACTGAAACAACATTCCATATGACCAATGTCACCTATGGGATCCATCGGGTGCGTCCAACAATGATTTCTGAGCGTATGGTACGTTCGACGCAAACCATGTTCCTATCTTGCGTCAAGGTTAGCACTATCTGTAAAATGACCGAAACAAGCATCCACTTGAGCCTCGTCCCCTAGGAGTACCATCGGGTGCGTCCAAAACGATTTCTGAGCCTATGGTACGTTTGGCGCAAACCATGCACCTATGTTGCACCGTTGCTAGCACTATCTCCAAACAGATCGAAATGAGATTCCACATGACCCAAGTCACCAAGGTGTTCTTCGAGTGTGTCCAAAATGATTTTTGAGCTCATGGTACATTCGGCGCAAACCGTGCACCTATCTTGAACATATACTAACACTATATCCAAATAGACCGAAATGAGATTCCACATGACCCACATCACCTAGGCGTTCTATCGGGTGTGTCCAAAATGAGTTTTGAACCTATGGTACGTTCAGCACAAACCGTGCACCTATCTTGCACTTATACTAACACTATATCCAAATATTCTGAAATGAGATTCCACATGACCCACATAACCTAGGTGTTCTATCGGGTGTGTCCAAAATGATTTTTGAGCCTATGTTACGTTTGACGCAAACTGTGCACCTATTTTGCATCAAGTTAGCACCTTCTCCAAACAGACCAAAGTGAGCATCCACTTGAGCCTCGTCCCTTAGGAGTACCATCGGGTGCGTCCAAAACGATTTCTGAGCCTATGGTACGTTTGGCGCAAACCGTGCACCTATCTTGCACTGAGACAAACACTATCTCCAAATGGACTGAAACAACTTTCCATATGACCAACGTCACCTAGGGGATCCATCGGGTGCCTCCAACAACGATTTCTGAGCGTATGGTACGTTCGACGCAAACCATGTTCCTATCTTGCGTCAAGGTTAGCACTATCTACAAAAGGACCGAAAAAATATCCACTTGAGCCTCGTCCCCTAGGAGTACCATCAGGTGCGTCCAAAACGATTTCTGAGCCTATGATACGTTTGGCGCAAACCATGCACCTATCTTGCACCGTTGCTAGCACTATATCCAAAGAGATCGAAATGAGATTCCACATGACCCAAGTCACCAAGGTGTTCTTTGGGTGTGTCCAAAATGATTTTCGAGCTCATGGTACGTTCGGCGCAAACCGTGCACCTATCTTGCACTTATACTAACACTATATCCAAATAGACGAAATGAGATTCCACATGACCCACATCGCCTAGGTGTTCTATCGGGGGTGTCCAAAATGGTTTGCAAGCCTATGGTACGTTTGACGCAAACCATGCACCTATTTTGCATCAAGTTAGCACTATCTCCAAATAGACCGAAACGATCACCCACTTGAGCCTCGTCACCTAGGAGTACCATCGGGTGCGTCCAAAACGATTTCTGAGCCTATGGTATGTTCTGTGAAACCATGCATCTGTCTTGCATCAAGATTAGCTCTATCTGCAAACCGACCTAAACGAGCATCCACTTGAGCCTCATCACCTAGGAGTACCATCGAGTGCATCCAAAACGATTTCTGAGCCTATGATACGTTTGACGCAAACCGTGCACCTATCTTGCACTGAGACAAACACTATCTCCAAATGGACTGAAACAACATTCCATATGACCAACGTCACCTATGGGATCCATCGGGTGCCTCCAACAACGATTTCTGAGCGTATGGTACGTTCGACGCAAACCATGTTCCTATCTTGCGTCAAGGTTAGCACTATCTAAAAAAGGACCGAAAAAATCATCCACTTGAGCCTCGTCCCCTAGGAGTACCATCAGGTGCGTCCAAAACAATTTCTGAGCCTATGATACGTTTGGCGCAAACCATGCACCTATCTTGCACTGTTGCTAGCACTATATCCAAAGAGATCAAAATGAGATTTC
Organism: Saccharum spontaneum; assembly: GCA_022457205.1. NCBI lineage: Eukaryota > Viridiplantae > Streptophyta > Magnoliopsida > Poales > Poaceae > Saccharum > Saccharum spontaneum. The sequence continues at coordinate 29,776,314 of CM039617.1, read as the reverse complement.
ACATGACCCAAGTCACCAAGGTGTTCTTTGGGTGTGTCCAAAATGATTTTCGAGCTCATGGTACGTTCGGCGCAAACCGTGCACCTATCTTGCACTTATACTAACAATATATCCAAATAGACGAAATGAGATTCCACATGACCCACATCGCCTAGGTGTTCTATCGGGGGTGTCCAAAATGGTTTTCAAGCCTATGGTACGTTTGACGCAAACCATGCACCTATTTTGCATCAAGTTAGCACTATCTCCAAATAGACCGAAACGATCACCCACTTGAGCCTCGTCACCAAGGAGTACCATCGGGTGCGTCCAAAACGATTTCTGAGCCTATGGTATGTTCTGTGAAACCATGCATCTATCTTGCATCAAGATTAGCTCTATCTGCAAACCGACCTAAACGAGCATCCACTTGAGCCTCGTCACCTAGGAGTACCATCGAGTGCGTCCAAAACGATTTCTGAGCCTATGGTACGTTTGACGCAAACCGTGCACCTATCTTGCAGTGAGACAAACACTATCACCAAATGGACTGAAACAACATTCCATATGACCAATGTCACCTAGGGGATCCATCGGGTGCCTCCAACAACGCTTTCTGAGCGTATGGTACGTTCGACGCAAACCATGTTCCTATCTTGCGTCAAGGTTAGCACTATCTACAAAAGGACCGAAAAAATCATCCACTTGAGCCTTGTCCCCTAGGAGTACCATCAGGTGCGTCCAAAACGATTTCTGAGCCTATGATACGTTTGGCTTAAACCATGCACCTATCTTGCACCGTTGCTAGCACTATATCCAAAGAGATCGAAATGAGATTCCACATGACCCAAGTCACCAAGGTGTTCTTTGGGTGTGTCCAAAATGATTTTCGAGCTCATGGTACGTTCGACGCAAACCGTGCACCTATCTTGCACTTATACTAACACTATATCCAAATAGACGAAATGAGATTCCACATGACCCACATCGCCTAGGTGTTCTATCGGGGGTGTCCAAAATGGTTTTCAAGCCTATGGTACGTTTGACGCAAACCATGCACCTATTTTGCATTAAGTTAGCACTATCTCCAAATAGACCGAAACGATCACCCACTTGAGCCTCGTCACCTAGGAGTACCATCGGGTGCGTCCAAAATGATTTCTGAGCCTATGGTATGTTCTGTGAAACCATGCATCTATCTTGCATCAAGATTAGCTCTATCTGCAAACCGACCTAAACGAGCATCCAATTGAGCCTCGTCACCTAGGAGTACCATCGAGTGCGTCCAAAATGATTTCTGAGCCTATGGTACGTTTGACGCAAACCGTGCACCTATCTTGCACTGAGACAAACACTATCTCCAAATGGACTGAAACAACATTCCATATGACCAACGTCACCTAGGGGATCCATCGGGTGCCTCCAACAACGATTTCTGAGCGTATGGTACGTTCGACGCAAACCATGTTCCTATCTTGCGTCAAAGTTAGCACTATCTACAAAAGGACCGAAAAAATCATCCACTTGAGTTTCGTCCCCTAGGACTACCATCAGGTGCGTCCAAAACGATTTCTGAGCCTATGATATGTTTGGCGCAAACCATGCACCTATCTTGCACCGTTGCTAGCACTATATCCAAAGAGATCGAAATGAGATTCCACATGACCCAAGTCACCAAGGTGTTCTTTGGGTGTGTCCAAAATGATTTTCGAGCTCATGGTACGTTCGGCGCAAACCGTGCACCTATCTTGCACTTATACTAACAATATATCCAAATAGACGAAATGAGATTCCACATGACCCACATCGCCTAGGTGTTCTATCGGGGGTGTCCAAAATGGTTTTCAAGCATATGGTACGTTTGACGCAAACCATGCACCTATTTTGCATCAAGTTAGCACTATCTCCAAATAGACCGAAACGATCACCCACTTGAGCCTCGTCACCTAGGAGTACCATCGGGTGCGTCCAAAACGATTTCTGAGCCTATGGTATGTTCTGTGAAACCATGCATCTATCTTGCATCAAGATTAGCTCTATCTGCAAACCGACCTAAACGAGCATTCAATTGAGCCTCATCACCTAGGAGTACCATCGAGTGCGTCCAAAATGATTTCTGAGCCTATGGTACGTTTGACGCAAACCGTGCACCTATCTTGCACTGAGACAAACACTATCACCAAATGGACTGAAACAACATTCCATATGACCAATGTCACCTAGGGGATCCATCGGGTGCCTCCAACAACGATTTCTGAGCGTATGGTACGTTCAACGCAAACCATGTTCCTATCTTACGTCAAGGTTAGCACTATCTACAAAAGGACCGAAAAAATCATCCACTTGAGCCTCGTCCCCTAGGAGTACCATCAGGTGCGTCCAAAACGATTTCTGAGCCTATGATACGTTTGGCGCAAACCATGCACCTATCTTGCACCGTTGCTAGAACTATATCCAAAGAGATCGAAATGAGATTCCACATGACCCAAGTCACCAAGGTGTTCTTTGGGTGTGTCCAAAATGATTTTCGAGCTCATGGTACGTTCGGCGCAAACCGTGCACCTATCTTGCACTTATACTAACACTATATCCAAATAGACGAAATGAGATTCCACATGACCCACATCGCCTAGGTGTTCTATCGGGGGTGTCCAAAATGGTTTTCAAGCCTATGGTACGTTTGACGCAAACCATGCACCAATTTTGCATTAAGTTAGCACTATCTCCAAATAGACCGAAACGATCACCCACTTGAGCCTCGTCACCTAGGAGTACCATCGGGTGCGTCCAAAATGATTTCTGAGCCTATGGTATGTTCTGTGAAACCATGCATCTATCTTGCATCAAGATTAGCTCTATCTGCAAACCGACCTAAACGAGCATCCACTTGAGCCTCGTCACCTAGGAGTACCATCGAGTGCGTCCAAAACGATTTCTGAGCCTATGGTACGTTTGACGCAAACCGTGCACCTATCTTGCAGTGAGACAAACACTATCACCAAATGGACTGAAACAACATTCCATATGACCAATGTCACCTAGGGGATCCATCGGGTGCCTCCAACAACGATTTCTGAGCGTATGGTACGTTCGACGCAAACCATGTTCCTATCTTGCGTCAAGGTTAGCACTATCTACAAAAGGACCGAAAAAATCATCCACTTGAGCCTCGTCCCCTAGGAGTACCATCAGGTGCGTCCAAAACGATTTCTGAGCCTATGATACGTTTGGCGCAAACCATGCACCTATCTTGCACCGTTGCTAGCACTATATCCAAAGAGATCGAAATGAGATTCCACATGACCCAAGTCACCAAGGTGTTCTTTGGGTGTGTCCAAAATGATTTTCGAGCTCATGGTACGTTCGACGCAAACCGTGCACCTATCTTGCACTTATACTAACACTATATCCAAATAGACGAAATGAGATTCCACATGACCCACATCGCCAAGGTGTTCTATCGGGGGTGTCCAAAATGGTTTTCAAGCCTATGGTATGTTTGACGCAAACCATGCACCTATTTTGCATCAAGTTATCACTATCTCCAAATAGACCGAAACGATCACCCACTTGAGCCTCGTCACCTAGGAGTACCATCGGGTGCGTCCAAAACGATTTCTGAGCCTATGGTATGTTCTGTGAAACCATGCATCTATCTTGCATCAAGATTAGCTCTATCTGCAAACCGACCTAAACGAGCATCCACTTGAGCCTCGTCACCTAGGAGTACCATCGAGTGCGTCCAAAACGATTTCTGAGCCTATGGTACGTTTGACGTAAACCGTGCACCTATCTTGCACTGAGACAAACACTATCTCCAAATGGACTGAAACAACATTCCATATGACCAACGTCACCTAGGGGATCCATCGGGTGCCTCCAACAACGATTTCTGAGCGTATGGTACGTTCGACGCAAACCATGTTCCTATCTTGCGTCAAGGTTAGCACTATCTACAAAAGGACCGAAAAAATCATCCACTTGAGCCTCGTCCCCTAGAAGTACCATCAGGTGCGTCCAAAACGATTTCTGAGCCTATGATATGTGGCGCAAACCATGCACCTATCTTGCACCGTTGCTAGCACTATATCCAAAGAGATCGAAATGAGATTCCACATGACCCAAGTCACCAAGGTGTTCTTTGGGTGTGTCCAAAATGATTTTCGAGCTCATGGTACGTTCGGCGCAAACCGTGCACCTATCTTGCACTTATACTAACAATATATCCAAATAGACGAAATGAGATTCCACATGACCCACATCGCCTAGGTGTTCTGTCGGGGGTGTCCAAAATGGTTTTCAAGCCTATGGTACGTTTGACGCAAACCATGCACCTATTTTGCATCAAGTTAGCACTATCTCCAAATAGACCGAAACGATCACCCACTTGAGCCTCGTCACCTAGGAGTACCATCGGGTGCGTCCAAAATGATTTCTGAGCCTATGGTATGTTCTGTGAAACCATGCATCTATCTTGCATCAAGATTAGCTCTATCTGCAAACCGACCTAAACGAGCATCCACTTGAGCCTCGTCACCTAGGAGTACCATCGAGTGCGTCCAAAACGATTTCTGAGCCTATGGTACGTTTGACGCAAACCATGCACCTATTTTGCATCAAGTTAGCACTATCTCCAAATAGACCGAAACGATCACCCACTTGAGCCTCGTCACCTTGGAGTACCATCGGGTGCGTCCAAAATGATTTCTGAGCCTATGGTATGTTCTGTGAAACCATGCATCTATCTTGCATCAAGATTAGCTCTATCTGCAAACCGACCTAAACGAGCATCCACTTGAGCCTCGTCACCTAGGAGTACCATCGAGTGCGTCCAAAACGATTTCTGAGCCTATGGTACGTTTGACGTAAACCGTGCACCTATCTTGCACTGAGACAAACACTATCACCAAATGGACTGAAACAACATTCCATATGACCAACGTCACCTAGGGGATCCATCGGGTGCCTCCAACAACGATTTCTGAGCGTATGGTACGTTCGACGCAAACAATGTTCCTATCTCGCGTCAAGGTTAGCACTATCTACAAAAGGACCGAAAAAATCATCCACTTGAGCCTCGTCCCCTCGGAGTACCATCAGGTGCGTCCAAAACGATTTCTGAGCCTATGATACGTTTGGCGCAAACCATGCACCTATCTTGCACCGTTGCTAGCACTATATCCAAAGAGATCGAAATGAGATTCCACATGACCCAAGTCACCAAGGTGTTCTTTGGGTGTGTCCAAAATGATTTTCGAGCTCATGGTACGTTCGGCGCAAACCATGCACCTATCTTGCACTTATACTAACAATATATCCAAATAGACGAAATGAGATTCCACATGACCCACATCGCCTAGGTGTTCTGTCGGGGGTGTCCAAAATGGTTTTCAAGCCTATGGTACGTTTGACGCAAACCATGCACCTATTTTGCATCAAGTTAGCACTATCTCCAAATAGACCGAAACGATCACCCACTTGAGCCTCGTCACCTAGGAGTACCATCGGGTGCGTCCAAAATGATTTCTGAGCCTATGGTATGTTCTGTGAAACCATGCATCTATCTTGCATCAAGATTAGCTCTATCTGCAAACCGACCTAAACGAGCATCCACTTGAGCCTCGTCACCTAGGAGTACCATCGAGTGCGTCCAAAACGATTTCTGAGCCTATGGTACGTTTGACGCAAACCGTGCACCTATCTTGCACTGAGACAAACACTATCACCAAATGGACTGAAACAACATTCCATATGACCAACGTCACCTAGGGGATCCATCGGGTGCCTCCAACAACGATTTCTGAGCGTATGGTACGTTCGACGCAAACAATGTTCCTATCTTGCGTCAAGGTTAGCACTATCTACAAAAGGACCGAAAAAATCATCCACTTGAGCCTCATCCCCTCGGAGTACCATCAGGTGCGTCCAAAACGATTTCTGAGCGTATGATACGTTTGGCGCAAACCATGCACCTATCTTGCACCGTTGCTAGCACTATATCCAAAGAGATCGAAATGAGATTCCACATGACCCAAGTCACCAAGGTGTTCTTTGGGTGTGTCCAAAATGATTTTCGAGCTCATGGTACGTTCGACGCAAACCGTGCACCTATCTTGCACTTATACTAACACTATATCCAAATAGACGAAATGAGATTCCACATGACCCACATCGCCTAGGTGTTCTATCGGGGGTGTCCAAAATGGTTTTCAAGCCTATGGTACGTTTGACGCAAACCATGCACCTATTTTGCATCAAGTTAGCACTATCTCCAAATAGACCGAAACGATCACCCACTTGAGCCTCGTCACCTAGGAGTACCATCGGGTGCGTCCAAAACGATTTCTGTGCCTATGGTATGTTCTGTGAAACCATGCATCTATCTTGCATCAAGATTAGCTCTATCTGCAAACCGACCTAAACGAGCATCCACTTGAGCCTCGTCACCTAGGAGTACCATCGAGTGCGTCCAAAACGATTTCTGAGCCTATGGTACGTTTGACGCAAACCGTGCACCTATCTTGCACTGAGACAAACACTATCTCCAAATGGACTGAAACAACAGTCCAAATGACCAACGTCACCTAGGGGATCCATCGGGTGCCTCCAACAACGATTTCTGAGCGTATGGTACGTTCGACGCAAACCATGTTCCTATCTTGCGTCAAGGTTAGCACTATCTACAAAAGGACCGAAAAAATCATCCACTTGAGCCTCGTCCCCTAGGAGTACCATCAGGTGCGTCCAAAACGATTTCTGAGCCTATGATACGTTTGGCGCAAACCATGCACCTATCTTGCACCGTTGCTAGCACTATATCCAAAGAGATCGAAATGAGATTCCACATGACCCAAGTCACCAAGGTGTTCTTTGGGTGTGTCAAAAATGATTTTCGAGCTCATGGTACGTTCGGCGCAAACCGTGCACCTATCTTGCACTTATACTAACAATATATCCAAATAGACGAAATGAGATTCCACATGACCCACATCGCCTAGGTGTTCTATCGGGGGTGTCCAAAATGGTTTTCAAGCCTATGGTACGTTTGACGCAAACCATGCACCTATTTTGCATCAAGTTAGCACTATCTCCAAATAGACCGAAACGATCACCCACTTGAGCCTCGTCACCTAGGAGTACCATCGAGTGCGTCCAAAACGATTTCTGAGCCTATGGTACGTTCTGTGAAACCATGCATCTATCTTGCATCAAGATTAGCTCTATCTGCAAACCGACCTAAACGAGCATCCACTTGAGCCTCGTCACCTAGGAGTACCATCGAGTGCGTCCAAAACGATTTCTGAGCCTATGGTACGTTTGACGCAAACCGTGCACCTATCTTGCACTGAGACAAACACTATCTCCAAATGGACTGAAACAACATTCCATATGACCAACGTCACCTAGGGGATCCATCGGGTGCCTCCAACAACGATTTCTGAGCGTATGGTACGTTCGACGCAAACCATGTTCCTATCTTGCGTCAAGGTTAGCACTATCTACAAAAGGACCGAAAAAATCATCCACTTGAGCCTCGTCCCCTAGGAGTACCATCAGGTGCGTCCAAAACGATTTCTGAGCCTATGATACGTTTGGCGCAAACCATGCACCTATCTTGCACCGTTGCTAGCACTATATCCAAAGAGATCGAAATGAGATTCCACATGACCCAAGTCACCAAGGTGTTCTTTGGGTGTGTCCAAAATGATTTTCGAGCTCATGGTACGTTCGACGCAAACCGTGCACCTATCTTGCACTTATACTAACACTATATCCAAATAGACGAAATGAGATTCCACATGACCCACATCGCCTAGGTGTTCTATCGGGGGTGTCCAAAATGGTTTTCAAGCCTATGGTACGTTTGACGCAAACCATGCACCTATTTTGCATCAAGTTAGCACTATCTCCAAATAGACCGAAACGATCACCCACTTGAGCCTCGTCACCTAGGAGTACCATCGGGTGCGTCCAAAACGATTTCTGAGCCTATGGTACGTTCTGTGAAACCATGCATCTATCTTGCATCAAGATTAGCTCTATCTGCAAACCGACCTAAACGAGCATCCACTTGAGCCTCGTCACCTAGGAGTACCATCGAGTGCGTCCAAAACGATTTCTGAGCCTATGGTACGTTTGACGCAAACCGTGCACCTATCTTGCACTGAGACAAACACTATCTCCAAATGGACTGAAACAACATTCCATATGACCAACGTCACCTAGGGGATCCATCGGGTGCCTCCAACAACGATTTCTGAGCGTATGGTACGTTCGACGCAAACCATGTTCCTATCTTGCGTCAAGGTTAGCACTATCTACAAAAGGACCGAAAAAATCATCCACTTGAGCCTCGTCCCCTAGGAGTACCATCAGGTGCGTCCAAAACGATTTCTGAGCCTATGATATGTGGCGCAAACCATGCACCTATCTTGCACCGTTGCTAGCACTATATCCAAAGAGATCGAAATGAGATTCCACATGACCCAAGTCACCAAGGTGTTCTTTGGGTGTGTCCAAAATGATTTTCGAGCTCATGGTACGTTCGGCGCAAACCGTGCACCTATCTTGCACTTATACTAACAATATATCCAAATAGACGAAATGAGATTCCACATGACCCACATCGCCTAGGTGTTCTGTCGGGGGTGTCCAAAATGGTTTTCAAGCCTATGGTACGTTTGACGCAAACCATGCACCTATTTTGCATCAAGTTAGCACTATCTCCAAATAGACCGAAACGATCACCCACTTGAGCCTCGTCACCTAGGAGTACCATCGGGTGCGTCCAAAACGATTTCTGTGCCTATGGTATGTTCTGTGAAACCATGCATCTATCTTGCATCAAGATTAGCTCTATCTGCAAACCGACCTAAACGAGCATCCACTTGAGCCTCGTCACCTAGGAGTACCATCGAGTGCGTCCAAAACGATTTCTGAGCCTATGGTACGTTTGACGCAAACCATGCACCTATCTTGCACTGAGACAAACACTATCTCCAAATGGACTGAAACAACAGTCCAAATGACCAACGTCACCTAGGGGATCCATCGGGTGCCTCCAACAACGATTTCTGAGCGTATGGTACGTTCGACGCAAACCATGTTCCTATCTTGCGTCAAGGTTAGCACTATCTACAAAAGGACCGAAAAAATCATCCACTTGAGCCTCGTCCCCTAGGAGTACCATCAGGTGCGTCCAAAACGATTTCTGAGCCTATGATATGTTTGGCGCAAACCATGCACCTATCTTGCACCGTTGCTAGCACTATATCCAAAGAGATCGAAATGAGATTCCACATGACCCAAGTCACCAAGGAGTTCTTTGGGTGTGTCCAAAATGATTTTCGAGCTCATGGTACGTTTGGCGCAAACCGTGCACCTATCTTGCACTTATACTAACAATATATCCAAATAGACGAAATGAGATTCCACATGACCCACATCGCCTAGGTGTTCTATCGGGGGTGTCCAAAATGGTTTTCAAGCCTATGGTACGTTTGACGCAAACCATGCACCTATTTTGCATCAAGTTAGCACTATCTCCAAATAGACCGAAACGATCACCCACTTGAGCCTCGTCACCTAGGAGTACCATCGGGTGCGTCCAAAACGATTTCTGAGCCTATGGTATGTTCTGTGAAACCATGCATCTATCTTGCATCAAGATTAGCTCTATCTGCAAACCGACCTAAACGAGCATCCACTTGAGCCTCGTCACCTAGGAGTACCATCGAGTGCGTCCAAAACGATTTCTGAGCCTATGGTACGTTTGACGCAAACCGTGCACCTATCTTGCACTGAGACAAACACTATCACCAAATGGACTGAAACAACATTCCATATGACCAATGTCACCTAGGGGATCCATCGGGTGCCTCCAACAACGATTTCTGAGCGTATGGTACGTTCGACGCAAACCATGTTCCTATCTTGCGTCAAGGTTAGCACTATCTACAAAAGGACCGAAAAAATCATCCACTTGAGCCTCGTCCCCTAGGAGTACCATCAGGTGCGTCCAAAACGATTTCTGAGCCTATGATACGTTTGGCGCAAACCATGCACCTATCTTGCACCGTTGCTAGCACTATATCCAAAGAGATCGAAATGAGATTCCACATGACCCAAGTCACCAAGGTGTTCTTTGGGTGTGTCCAAAATGATTTTCGAGCTCATGGTACGTTCGACGCAAACCGTGCACCTATCTTGCACTTATACTAACACTATATCCAAATAGACGAAATGAGATTCCACATGACCCACATCGCCTAGGTGTTCTATCGGGGGTGTCCAAAATGGTTTTCAAGCCTATGGTACGTTTGACGCAAACCATGCACCTATTTTGCATCAAGTTAGCACTATCTCCAAATAGACCGAAACGATCACCCACTTGAGCCTCGTCACCTAGGAGTACCATCGGGTGCGTCCAAAACGATTTCTGAGCCTATGGTACGTTCTGTGAAACCATGCATCTATCTTGCATCAAGATTAGCTCTATCTGCAAACCGACCTAAACGAGCATCCACTTGAGCCTCGTCACCTAGGAGTACCATCGAGTGCGTCCAAAACGATTTCTGAGCCTATGGTACGTTTGACGCAAACCGTGCACCTATCTTGCACTGAGACAAACACTATCTCCAAATGGACTGAAACAACATTCCATATGACCAACGTCACCTAGGGGATCCATCGGGTGCCTCCAACAACGATTTCTGAGCGTATGGTACGTTCGACGCAAACCATGTTCCTATCTTGCGTCAAGGTTAGCACTATCTACAAAAGGACCGAAAAAATCATCCACTTGAGCCTCGTCCCCTAGGAGTACCATCAGGTGCGTCCAAAACGATTTCTGAGCCTATGATACGTTTGGCGCAAACCATGCACCTATCTTGCACCGTTGCTAGCACTATATCCAAAGAGATCGAAATGAGATTCCACATGACCCAAGTCACCAAGGTGTTCTTTGGGTGTGTCCAAAATGATTTTTGAGCTCATGGTACGTTCGGCGCAAACTGTGCACCTATCTGGCACTTATACTAACACTATATCCAAATAGACGAAATGAGATTCCACATGACCCACATCGCCTAGGTGTTCTATCGGGGGTGTCCAAAATGGTTTTCAAGCCTATGGTACGTTTCACGCAAACCATGCACCTATTTTGCATCAAGTTAGCACTATCTCCAAATAGACCGAAACGATCACCCACTTGAGCCTCGTCACCTAGGAGTACCATCGGGTGCGTCCAAAACGATTTCTGAGCCTATGGTATGTTCTGTGAATCCATGCAAGTATCTTGCATCAAGATTAGCTCTATCTGCAAACCGACCTAAACGAGCATCCACTTGAGCCTCGTCACCTAGGAGTACCATCGAGTGCGTCCAAAACGATTTCTGAGACTATGGTACGTTTGACGCAAACCGTGCACCTATCTTGCACTGAGACAAACACTATCACCAAATGGACTGAAACAACATTCCATATGACCAATGTCACCTAGGGGATCCATCGGGTGCGTCCAACAATGACTTCTGAGCGTATGGTACGTTCGACGCAAACCATGTTCCTATCTTGCGTCAAGGTTAGCACTATCTGCAAAATGACCGAAACAAGCATCCACTTGAGCCTCGTCCCCTAGGAGTACCATCGGGTGCGTCCAAAACGATTTCTGAGCCTATGGTACGTTTGGCGCAAACCATGCACCTATCTTGCACCGTTGCTAGCACAATCTCCAAACAGATCGAAATGAGATTCCACATGACCCAAGTCACCAAGGTGTTCTTCAGGTGTGTCCAAAATGATTTTTGAGCTCATGGCGCAAACCGTGCACCTATCTTGAACATATACTAACACTATATCCAAATAGACCGAAATGAGATTCCACATGACCCACATCACCTAGGCGTTCTATCGGGTGTGTCCAAAATGATTTTTCAGCCAATGGTACGTTCAGCACAAACTGTGCACCTATCTTGCACTTATACTAACACTATATCCAAATATTCCAAAATGAGATTCCACATGACCCACATCACCTAGGTGTTCTATCGGGTGTGTCCAAAATGATTTTTGAGCCTATGGTACGTTTGACGCAAACTGTGCACCTATTTTGCATCAAGTTAGCACCTTCTCCAAACAGACCAAAATGAGCATCCACTTGAGCCTCGTCCCTTAGGAGTACCATCGGGTGCGTCCAAAACGATTTCTGAGCCTATGGTACGTTTGGCACAAACCGTGCACCTATCTTGCAGTGAGACAAACACTATCTCCAAATGGACTGAAACAACATTCCATATGACCAACGTCACCTAGGGGATCCATCGGGTGCCTCCAACAACGATTTCTGAGCGTATGGTACGTTTGACACAAACGATGTTCCTATCTTGCGTCAAGGTTAGCACTATCTACAAAAGGACCGAAAAATCATCCACTTGAGCCTCGTCCCCTAGGAGTACCATCAGGTGCGTCCAAAATGATTTCTGAGCCTATGGTACGTTTGGCGCAAACCATGCACCTATCTTGCACCGTTGCTAGCACTATATCCAAAGAGATCAAAATGAGATTCCACATGACCCAAGTCACCAAGGTGTTCTTTGGGTGTGTCCAAAATGATTTTCGAGCTCATGGTACGTTCGGCGCAAACCGTGCACCTATCTTGCGCTTATACTAACACTATATCTAAATAGACGAAATGAGATTCCACATGACCCACATCGCCTAGGTGTTCTATCGGGGGTGTCCAAAATGGTTTTCAAGCCTATGGTACGTTTGACGCAAACCATGCACCTATTTTGCATCAAGTTAGCACTATCTCCAAATAGACCGAAACGATCACCCACTTGAGCCTCGTCACCTAGGAGTACCATCGGGTGCGTCCAAAATGATTTATGAGCCTATGGTATGTTCTGTGAAACCATGCATCTATCTTGCATCAAGATTAGCTCTATCTGCAAACCGACCTAAACGAGCATCCACTTGAGCCTCGTCACCTAGGAGTACCATTGAGTGCGTCCAAAACGATTTCTGAGCCTATGGTACGTTTGACGCAAACCGTGCACCTATCTTGCACTGAGACAAACACTATCACCAAATGGACTGAAACAACATTCCATATGACCAACGTCACCTAGGGGATCCATCGGGTGCCTCCAACAACGATTTCTGAGCGTATGGTACGTTCAACGCAAACCATGTTCCTATCTTGCGTCAAGGTTAGCACTATCTGCAAAATGACCGAAACAAGCATCCACTTGAGCCTCGTCCCCTAGGAGTACCATCGGGTGCGTCCAAAACGATTTATGAGCCTATGGTACATTTGGCGCAAACCATGCACCTATGTTGCACCGTTGCTAGCACTATCTCCAAACAGATCGAAATGAGATTCCACATGACCCAAGTCACCAAGGTGTTCTTCGGGTGTGTCCAAAATGATTTTTGAGCTCATGGTACGTTCGGCGCAAACCGTGCACCTATCTTGAACATATACTAACACTATATCCAAATAGACCGAAATGAGATTCCACATGACCCACATCACCTAGGCGTTCTATCGGGTGTGTCCAAAATGATTTTTCAGCCAATGGTACGTTCAGCACAACACCTATCTTGCACTTATACTAACACTATATCCAAATATTCCAAAATGAGATTCCACATGACCCACATCACCTAGGTGTTCTATCGGGTGTGTCCAAAATGATTTTTGAGCCTACGGTACATTTGACACAAACTGTGCACCTATTTTGCATCAAGTTAGCACCTTCTCCAAACAGACCAAAATGAGCATCCACTTGAGCCTCGTCCCTTAGGAGTACCATCGGGTGCGTCCAAAACGATTTCTGAGCCTATGGTACGTTTGGCACAAACCGTGCACCTATCTTGCAGTGAGACAAACACTATCTCCAAATGGACTGAAACAACATTCCATATGACCAACGTCACCTAGGGGATCCATCGGGTGCCTCCAACAACGATTTCTGAGCGTATGGTATGTTCGACGCAAACCATGTTCCTTTCTTGTGTCAAGGTTAGCACTATCTACAAAAGGACCGAAAAATAATCCACTTGAGCCTCGTCCCCTAGGAGTACCATCAGGTGCGTCCAAAACGATTTCTGAGCCTATGGCACGTTTGGCGCAAACCATGCACCTATCTTGCACCTTTGCTAGCACTATATCCAAAGAGATCGAAATGAGATTCCACATGACCCAAGTCACCAAGGTGTTCTTTGGGTGTGTCCAAAATGATTTTCGAGCTCATGGTACGTTCGGCGCAAACCGTGCACCTATCTTGCACTTATACTAACACTATATCCAAATAGACGAAATGAGATTCCACATGACCCACATCGCCTAGGTGTTCTATCGGGGGTGTCCAAAATGGTTTTCAAGCCTATGGTACGTTTGACGCAAACCATGCACCTATTTTGCATCAAGTTAGCACTATCTCCAAATAGACCAAAATGATCACCCACTTGAGCCTCGTCACCTAGGAGTACCATCGGGTGCGTCCAAAACGATTTCTGAGCCTATGGTATGTTCTGTGAAACCATGCATCTATCTTGCATCAAGATTAGCTCTATCTGCAAACCGACCTAAACGAGCATCCACTTGAGCCTCGTCACCTAGGAGTACCATCGAGTGCATCCAAAACGATTTCTGAGCCTATGGTACGTTTGACGCAAACCGTGCACCTATCTTGCACTGAGACAAACACTATCACCAAATGGACTGAAACAACATTCCATATGACCAACGTCACCTAGGGGATCCATCGGGTGCCTCCAACAACGATTTCTGAGCGTATGGTACGTTCGACGCAAACCATGTTCCTATCTTGCGTCAAGGTTAGCACTATCTGCAAAATGACCGAAACAAGCATCCACTTGAGCCTCGTCCCCTAGGAGTACCATCGGGTGCGTCCAAAACGATTTCTGAGCCTATGGTACATTTGGCGCAAACCATGCACCTATGTTGCACCGTTGCTAGCACTATCTCCAAACAGATCAAAATGAGATTCCACATGACCCAAGTCACCAAGGTGTTCTTCGGGTGTGTCCAAAATGATTTTTGAGCTCATGGTACGTTCGGCGCAAACCGTGCACCTATCTTGAACATATACTAACACTATATCCAAATAGACCGAAATGAGATTCCACATGACCCACATCACCTAGGCGTTCTATCGGGTGTGTCCAAAATGATTTTTCAGCCTATGGTACGTTCGGCACAAACCGTGCACCTATCTTGCACTTATACTAACACTATATCCAAATATTCCGAAATGAGATTCCACATGACCCACATCACCTAGGTGTTCTATCGGGTGTGTCCAAAATGATTTTTGAGCCTATGGTACGTTTGACGCAAACTGTGCACCTATTTTGCATCAAGTTAGCACCTTCTCCAAACAGACCAAAATGAGCATCCACTTGAGCCTCGTCCGTTAGGAGTACCATCGGGTGCGTCCAAAATGATTTCTGAGCCTATGGTACGTTTGGCACAAACCGTGCACCTATCTTGCAGTGAGACAAACACTATCTCCAAATGGACTGAAACAACATTCCACATGACCAACGTCACCTAGGGCATCCATCGGGTGCCTCCAACAACGATTTCTGAGCGTATGGTACGTTCGACGCAAACCATGTTCGTTGCTTGTGTCAAGGTTAGCACTATCTACAAAAGGACCGAAAAATCATCCACTTGAGCCTCGTCCCCTAGGAGTACCATCAGGTGCGTCCAAAATGATTTCTGAGCCTATGGTACGTTTGGCGCAAACCATGCACCTATCTTGCACCGTTGCTAGCACTATATCCAAAGAGATCAAAATGAGATTCCACATGACCCAAGTCACCAAGGTGTTCTTTGGGTGTGTCCAAAATGATTTTCGAGCTCATGGTACGTTCGGCGCAAACCGTGCACCTATCTTGCACTTATACTAACACTATATCTAAATAGACGAAATGAGATTCCACATGACCCACATCGCCTAGGTGTTCTATCGGGGGTGTCCAAAATGGTTTTCAAGCCTATGGTACGTTTGACGCAAACCATGCACCTATTTTGCATCAAGTTAGCACTATCTCCAAATAGACCGAAACGATCACCCACTTGAGCCTCGTCACCTAGGAGTACCATCGGGTGCGTCCAAAATGATTTCTGAGCCTATGGTATGTTCTGTGAAACCATGCATCTATCTTGCATCAAGATTAGCTCTATCTGCAAACCGACCTAAACGAGCATCCACTTGAGCCTCGTCACCTAGGAGTACCATCGAGTGCGTCCAAAACGATTTCTGAGCCTATGGTATGTTTGACGCAAACCGTGCACCTATCTTGCACTGAGACAAACACTATCACCAAATGGACTGAAACAACATTCCATATGACCAACGTCACCTAGGGGATCCATCGGGTGCCTCCAACAACGATTTCTGAGCGTATGGTACGTTCAACGCAAACCATGTTCCTATCTTGCGTCAAGGTTAGCACTATCTACAAAATGACCGAAACAAGCATCCACTTGAGCCTCGTCCCCTAGGAGTACCATCGGGTGCGTCCAAAACGATTTCTGAGCCTATGGTACATTTGGCGCAAACCATGCACCTATGTTGCACCGTTGCTAGCACTATCTCCAAACATATCGAAATGAGATTCCACATGACCCAAGTCACCAAGGTGTTCTTCGGGTGTGTCCAAAATGATTTTTGAGCTCATGGTACGTTCGGCGCAAACCGTGCACCTATCTTGAACATATACTAACACTATATCCAAATAGACCGAAATGAGATTCCACATGACCCACATCACCTAGGCGTTCTATCGGGTGTGTCCAAAATGATTTTTCAGCCTATGGTACGTTCGGCACAAACCGTGCACCTATCTTGCACTTATACTAACACTATATCCAAATATTCCGAAATGAGATTCCACATGACCCACATCACCTAGGTGTTCTATCGGGTGTGTCCAAAATGATTTTTGAGCCTATGGTACGTTTGACGCAAACTGTGCACCTATTTTGCATCAAGTTAGCACCTTCTCCAAACAGACCAAAATGAGCATCCACTTGAGCCTCGTCCCTTAGGAGTACCATCGGGTGCGTCCAAAACGATTTCTGAGCCTATGGTACGTTTGGCACAAACCGTGCACCTATCTTGCAGTGAGACAAACACTATCTCCAAATGGACTGAAACAACATTCCATATGACCAACGTCACCTAGGGCATCCATCGGGTGCCTCCAACAACGATTTCTGAGCGTATGGTACGTTCGACGCAAACCATGTTCCTTTCTTGCGTCAAGGTTAGCACTATCTACAAAAGGACCGAAAAATCATCCACTTGAGCCTCGTCCCCTAGGAGTACCATCAGGTGCGTCCAAAACGATTTCTGAGCCTATGGCACGTTTGGCGCAAACCATGCACCTATCTTGCACCGTTGCTAGCACTATATCCGAAGAGATCGAAATGAGATTCCACATGACCCAAGTCACCAAGGTGTTCTTTGGGTGTGTCCAAAATGATTTTCGAGCTCATGGTACGTTCGGCGCAAACCGTGCACCTATCTTGCACTTATACTAACACTATATCCAAATAGACGAAATGAGATTCCACATGACCCACATCGCCTAGGTGTTCTATCGGGGGTGTCCAAAATGGTTTTCAAGCCTATGGTACGTTTGACGCAAACCATGCACCTATTTT
Source organism: Saccharum spontaneum (assembly GCA_022457205.1). NCBI lineage: Eukaryota > Viridiplantae > Streptophyta > Magnoliopsida > Poales > Poaceae > Saccharum > Saccharum spontaneum. The sequence continues at coordinate 29,758,631 of CM039617.1, read as the reverse complement.
GCATCAAGTTAGCACTATCTCCAAATAGACCGAAATGATCACCCACTTGAGCCTCGTCACCTAGGAGTACCATCGGGTGCGTCCAAAACGATTTCTGAGCCTATGGTATGTTCTGTGAAACCATGCATCTATCTTGCATCAAGATTAGCTCTATCTGCAAACCGACCTAAACGAGCATCCACTTGAGCCTCGTCACCTAGGAGTACCATCGAGTGCGTCCAAAACGATTTCTGAGCCTATGGTACGTTTGACGCAAACCGTGCACCTATCTTGCACTGAGACAAACACTATCACCAAATGGACTGAAACAACATTCCATATGACCAACGTCACCTAGGGGATCCATCGGGTGCCTCCAACAACGATTTCTGAGCGTATGGTACGTTCGACGCAAACCATGTTCCTATCTTGCGTCAAGGTTAGCACTATCTGCAAAATGACCGAAACAAGCATCCACTTGAGCTTCGTCCCCTAGGAGTACCATCGGGTGCGTCCAAAACGATTTCTGAGCCTATGGTACATTTGGCGCAAACCATGCACCTATGTTGCACCGTTGCTAGCACTATCTCCAAACAGATCGAAATGAGATTCCACATGACCCAAGTCACCAAGGTGTTCTTCGGGTGTGTCCAAAATGATTTTTGAGCTCATGGTACGTTCGGCGCAAACCGTGCACCTATCTTGAACATATACTAACACTATATCCAAATAGACCGAAATGAGATTCCACATGACCCACATCACCTAGGCGTTCTATCGGGTGTGTCCAAAATGATTTTTCAGCCTATGGTACGTTCGGCACAAACCGTGCACCTATCTTGCACTTATACTAACACTATATCCAAATATTCCGAAATGAGATTCCACATGACCCACATCACCTAGGTGTTCTATCGGGTGTGTCCAAAATGATTTTTGAGCCTATGGTACGTTTGACGCAAACTGTGCACCTATTTTGCATCAAGTTAGCACCTTCTCCAAACAGACCAAAATGAGCATCCAATTGAGCCTCGTCCGTTAGGAGTACCATCGGGTGCGTCCAAAACGATTTCTGAGCCTATGGTACGTTTGGCACAAACCGTGCACCTATCTTGCAGTGAGACAAACACTATCTCCAAATGGACTGAAACAACATTCCATATGACCAACGTCACCTAGGGCATCCATCGGGTGCCTCCAACAACGATTTCTGAGCGTATGGTACGTTCGACGCAAACCATGTTCCTTTCTTGCGTCAAGGTTAGCACTATCTACAAAAGGACCGAAAAATCATCCACTTGAGCCTCGTCCCCTAGGAGTACCATCAGGTGCGTCCAAAACGATTTCTGAGCCTATGGTACGTTTGGCGCAAACCATGCACCTATCTTGCACCGTTGCTAGCACTATAGCCAAAGAGATCAAAATGAGATTCCACATGACCCAAGTCACCAAGGTGTTCTTTGGGTGTGTCCAAAATGATTTTCGAGCTCATGGTACGTTCGGCGCAAACCGTGCACCTATCTTGCACTTATACTAACACTATATCCAAATAGACGAAATGAGATTCCACATGACCCACATCGCCTAGGTGTTCTATCGGGGGTGTCCAAAATGGTTTTCAAGCCTATGGTACGTTTGACGCAAACCATGCACCTATTTTGCATCAAGTTAGCACTATCTCCAAATAGACCGAAACGATCACCCACTTGAGCCTCGTCACCTAGGAGTACCATCGGGTGCGTCCAAAACGATTTCTGAGCCTATGGTATGTTCTGTGAAACCATGCATCTATCTTGCATCAAAATTAGCTCTATCTGCAAACCGACCTAAACGAGCATCCACTTCAGCCTCGTCACCTAGGAGTACCATTGAGTGCGTCCAAAACGATTTCTGAGCCTATGGTACGTTTGACGCAAACCGTGCACCTATCTTGCACTGAGACAAACACTATCACCAAATGGACTGAAACAACATTCCATATGACCAATGTCACCTAGGGGATCCATCGGGTGCGTCCAACAATGATTTCTGAGCGTATGGTACGTTCGACGCAAACCATGTTCCTATCTTGCGTCAAGGTTAGCACTATCTGCAAAATGACCGAAACAAGCATCCACTTGAGCCTCGTCCCCTAGGAGTACCATCGGGTGCGTCCAAAACGATTTCTGAGCCTGTGGTACATTTGGCGCAAACCATGCACCTATGTTGCACCGTTGCTAGCACTATCTCCAAACAGATCGAAATGAGATTCCACATGACCCAAGTCACCAAGGTGTTCTTCGGGTGTGTCCAAAATGATTTTTGAGCTCATGGTACGTTCGGCGCAAACCGTGCACCTATCTTGAACATATACTAACACTATATCCAAATAGACCGAAATGAGATTCCACATGACCCACATCACCTAGGCGTTCTATCGGGTGTGTCCAAAATGATTTTTCAGCCAATGGTACGTTCGGCACAAACCGTGCACCTATCTTGCACTTATACTAACACTATATCCAAATATTCCGAAATGAGATTCCACATGACCCACATCACCTAGGTGTTCTATCGGGTGTGTCCAAAATGATTTTTGAGCCTATGGTACGTTTGACGCAAATTGTCCACCTATTTTGCATCAAGTTAGCACCTTCTCCAAACAGACCAAAATGAGCATCCACTTGAGCCTCGTCCCTTAGGAGAACCATCGGGTGCGTCCAAAACGATTTCTGAGCCTATGGTATGTTCTGTGAAACCATGCATCTATCTTGCATCAAAATTAGCTCTATCTGCAAACCGACCTAAACGAGCATCCACTTCAGCCTCGTCACCTAGGAGTACCATCGAGTGCGTCCAAAACGATTTCTGAGCCTATGGTACATTTGGCGCAAACCATGCACCTATGTTGCACCGTTGCTAGCACTATCTCCAAACAGATCGAAATGAGATTCCACATGACCCAAGTCACCAAGGTGTTCTTCGGGTGTGTCCAAAATGATTTTTGAGCTCATGGTACGTTCGGCGCAAACCGTGCACCTATCTTGAACATATACTAACACTATATCCAAATAGACCGAAATGAGATTCCACATGACCCACATCACCTAGGCGTTCTATCGGGTGTGTCCAAAATGATTTTTCAGCCTATGGTACGTTCGGCACAAACCGTGCACCTATCTTGCACTTATACTAACACTATATCCAAATATTCCGAAATGAGATTCCACATGACCCACATCACCTAGGTGTTCTATCGGGTGTGTCCAAAATGATTTTTGAGCCTATGGTACGTTTGACGCAAACTGTGCACCTATTTTGCATCAAGTTAGCACCTTCTCCAAACAGACCAAAATGAGCATCCACTTGAGCCTCGTCCCTTAGGAGTACCATCGGGTGCGTCCAAAACGATTTCTGAGCCTATGGTACGTTTGGCACAAACCGTGCACCTATCTTGCAGTGAGACAAACACTATCTCCAAATGGACTGAAACAACATTCCATATGACCAACGTCACCTAGGGCATCCATCGGGTGCCTCCAACAACGATTTCTGAGCGTATGGTACGTTCGACGCAAACCATGTTCCTTGCTTGTGTCAAGGTTAGCACTATCTACAAAAGGACCGAAAAATCATCCACTTGAGCCTCGTCCCCTAGGAGTACCATCAGGTGCGTCCAAAATGATTTCTGAGCCTATGGTACGTTTGGCGCAAACCATGCACCTATCTTGCACCGTTGCTAGCACTATATCCAAAGAGATCAAAATGAGATTCCACATGACCCAAGTCACCAAGGTGTTCTTTGGGTGTGTCCAAAATGATTTTCGAGCTCATGGTACGTTCGGCGCAAACCGTGCACCTATCTTGCACTTATACTAACACTATATCTAAATAGACGAAATGAGATTCCACATGACCCACATCGCCTAGGTGTTCTATCGGGGGTGTCCAAAATGGTTTTCAAGCCTATGGTACGTTTGACGCAAACCATGCACCTATTTTGCATCAAGTTAGCACTATCTCCAAATAGACCGAAACGATCACCCACTTGAGCCTCGTCACCTAGGAGTACCATCGGGTGCGTCCAAAATGATTTCTGAGCCTATGGTATGTTCTGTGAAACCATGCATCTATCTTGCATCAAGATTAGCTCTATCTGCAAACCGACCTAAACGAGCATCCACTTGAGCCTCGTCACCTAGGAGTACCATCGAGTGCGTCCAAAACGATTTCTGAGCCTATGGTACGTTTGACGCAAACCGTGCACCTATCTTGCACTGAGACAAACACTATCACCAAATGGACTGAAACAACATTCCATATGACCAACGTCACCTAGGGGATCCATCGGGTGCCTCCAACAACGATTTCTGAGCGTATGGTACGTTCAACGCAAACCATGTTCCTATCTTGCGTCAAGGTTAGCACTATCTGCAAAATGACCGAAACAAGCATCCACTTGAGCCTCGTCCCCTAGGAGTACCATCGGGTGCGTCCAAAACGATTTCTGAGCCTATGGTACATTTGGCGCAAACCATGCACCTATGTTGCACCGTTGCTAGCACTATCTCCAAACAGATCGAAATGAGATTCCACATGACCCAAGTCACCAAGGTGTTCTTCGGGTGTGTCCAAAATGATTTTTGAGCTCATGGTACGTTCGGCGCAAACCGTGCACCTATCTTGAACATATACTAACACTATATCCAAATAGACCGAAATGAGATTCCACATGACCCACATCACCTAGGCGTTCTATCGGGTGTGTCCAAAATGATTTTTCAGCCAATGGTACGTTCAGCACAAACCGTGCACCTATCTTGCACTTATACTAACACTATATCCAAATATTCCAAAATGAGATTCCACATGACCCACATCACCTAGGTGTTCTATCGGGTGTGTCCAAAATGATTTTTGAGCCTATGGTACGTTTGACACAAACTGTGCACCTATTTTGCATCAAGTTAGCACCTTCTCCAAACAGACCAAAATGAGCATCCACTTGAGCCTCGTCCCTTAGGAGTACCATCGGGTGCGTCCAAAACGATTTCTGAGCCTATGGTACGTTTGGCACAAACCGTGCACCTATCTTGCAGTGAGACAAACACTATCTCCAAATGGACTGAAACAACATTCCATATGACCAACGTCACCTAGGGGATCCATCGGGTGCCTCCAACAACGATTTCTGAGCGTATCGTACGTTCGACGCAAACCATGTTCCTTTCTTGTGTCAAGGTTAGCACTATCTACAAAAGGACCGAAAAATCATCCACTTGAGCCTCGTCCCCTAGGAGTACCATCAGGTGCGTCCAAAACGATTTCTGAGCCTATGGCACGTTTGGCACAAACCATGCACCTATCTTGCACCTTTGCTAGCACTATATCCAAAGAGATCGAAATGAGATTCCACATGACCCAAGTCACCAAGGTGTTCTTTGGGTGTGTCCAAAATGATTTTCGAGCTCATGGTACGTTCGGCGCAAACCGTGCACCTATCTTGCACTTATACTAACACTATATCCAAATAGACGAAATGAGATTCCACATGACCCACATCGCCTAGGTGTTCTATCGGGGGTGTCCAAAATGGTTTTCAAGCCTATGGTACGTTTGACGCAAACCATGCACCTATTTTGCATCAAGTTAGCACTATCTCCAAATAGACCGAAATGATCACCCACTTGAGCCTCGTCACCTAGGAGTACCATCGGGTGCGTCCAAAATGATTTCTGAGCCTATGGTATGTTCTGTGAAACCATGCATCTACCTTGCATCAAGATTAGCTCTATCTGCAAACCGACCTAAACGAGCATCCACTTGAGCCTCGTCACCTAGGAGTACCATCGAGTGCGTCCAAAACGATTTCTGAGCCTATGGTACGTTTGACGCAAACCGTGCACCTATCTTGCACTGAGACAAACACTATCACCAAATGGACTGAAACAACATTCCATATGACCAACGTCACCTAGGGGATCCATCGGGTGCCTCCAACAACGATTTCTGAGCGTATGGTACGTTCGACGCAAACCATGTTCCTATCTTGCGTCAAGGTTAGCACTATCTGCAAAATGACCGAAACAAGCATCCACTTGAGCCTCGTCCCCTAGGAGTACCATCGGGTGCGTCCAAAACGATTTCTGAGCCTATGGTACATTTGGCGCAAACCATGCACCTATGTTGCACCGTTGCTAGCACTATCTCCAAACAGATCGAAATGAGATTCCACATGACCCAAGTCACCAAGGTGTTCTTCGGGTGTGTCCAAAATGATTTTTGAGCTCATGGTACGTTCGGCGCAAACCGTGCACCTATCTTGAACATATACTAACACTATATCCAAATAGACCGAAATGAGATTCCACATGACCCACATCACCTAGGCGTTCTATCGGGTGTGTCCAAAATGATTTTTCAGCCTATGGTACGTTCGGCACAAACCGTGCACCTATCTTGCACTTATACTAACACTATATCCAAATATTCCGAAATGAGATTCCACATGACCCACATCACCTAGGTGTTCTATCGGGTGTGTCCAAAATGATTTTTGAGCCTATGGTACGTTTGACGCAAACTGTGCACCTATTTTGCATCAAGTTAGCACCTTCTCCAAACAGACCAAAATGAGCATCCACTTGAGCCTCGTCCCTTAGGAGTACCATCGGGTGCGTCCAAAACGATTTCTGAGCCTATGGTACGTTTGGCACAAACCGTGCACCTATCTTGCAGTGAGACAAACACTATCTCCAAATGGACTGAAACAACATTCCATATGACCAACGTCACCTAGGGCATCCATCGGGTGCCTCCAACAACGATTTCTGAGCGTATGGTACGTTCGACGCAAACCATGTTCCTTTCTTGTGTCAAGGTTAGCACTATCTACAAAAGGACCAAAAAATCATCCACTTGAGCCTCGTCCCCTAGGAGTACCATCAGGTGCGTCCAAAACGATTTCTGAGCCTATGGTACGTTTGGCGCAAACCATGCACCTATCTTGCACCGTTGCTAGCACTATATCCAAAGAGATCGAAATGAGATTCCACATGACCCAAGTCACCAAGGTGTTCTTTGGGTGTGTCCAAAATGATTTTCGAGCTCATGGTACGTTCGGCGCAAACCGTGCACCTATCTTGCACTTATACTAACACTATATCCAAATAGACGAAATGAGATTCCACATGACCCACATCGCCTAGGTGTTCTATCGGGGGTGTCCAAAATGGTTTTCAAGCCTATGGTACGTTTGACGCAAACCATGCACCTATTTTGCATCAAGTTAGCACTATCTCCAAATAGACCGAAACGATCACCCACTTGAGCCTCGTCACCTAGGAGTACCATCGGGTGCGTCCAAAACGATTTCTGAGCCTATGGTATGTTCTGTGAAACCATGCATCTATCTTGCATCAAAATTAGCTCTATCTGCAAACCGACCTAAACGAGCATCCACTTCAGCCTCGTCACCTAGGAGTACCATCGAGTGCGTCCAAAACGATTTCTGAGCCTATGGTACGTTTGACGCAAACCGTGCACCTATCTTGCACTGAGACAAACACTATCACCAAATGGACTGAAACAACATTCCATATGACCAATGTCACCTAGGGGATCCATCGGGTGCGTCCAACAATGATTTCTGAGCGTATGGTACGTTCGACGCAAACCATGTTCCTATCTTGCGTCAAGGTTAGCACTATCTGCAAAATGACCGAAACAAGCATCCACTTGAGCCTCGTCCCCTAGGAGTACCATCGGGTGCGTCCAAAACGATTTCTGAGCCTGTGGTACATTTGGCGCAAACCATGCACCTATGTTGCACCGTTGCTAGCACTATCTCCAAACAGATCGAAATGAGATTCCACATGACCCAAGTCACCAAGGTGTTCTTCGGGTGTGTCCAAAATGATTTTTGAGCTCATGGTACGTTCGGCGCAAACCGTGCACCTATCTTGAACATATACTAACACTATATCCAAATAGACCGAAATGAGATTCCACATGACCCACATCACCTAGGCGTTCTATCGGGTGTGTCCAAAATGATTTTTCAGCCAATGGTACGTTCGGCACAAACCGTGCACCTATCTTGCACTTATACTAACACTATATCCAAATATTCCGAAATGAGATTCCACATGACCCACATCACCTAGGTGTTCTATCGGGTGTGTCCGAAATGATTTTTGAGCCTATGGTACGTTTGACGCAAATTGTGCACCTATTTTGCATCAAGTTAGCACCTTCTCCAAACAGACCAAAATGAGCATCCACTTGAGCCTCGTCCCTTAGGAGAACCATCGGGTGCGTCCAAAACGATTTCTGAGCCTATGGTATGTTCTGTGAAACCATGCATCTATCTTGCATCAAAATTAGCTCTATCTGCAAACCGACCTAAACGAGCATCCACTTCAGCCTCGTCACCTAGGAGTACCATCGAGTGCGTCCAAAACGATTTCTGAGCCTATGGTACGTTTGACGCAAACCGTGCACCTATCTTGCACTGAGACAAACACTATCACCAAATGGACTGAAACAACATTCCATATGACCAACGTCACCTAGGGGATCCATCGGGTGCCTCCAACAACGATTTCTGAGCGTATGGTACGTTCGACGCAAACCATGTTCCTATTTTGTGTCAAGGTTAGCACTATCTGCAAAATGACCGAAACAAGCATCCACTTGAGCCTCGTCCCCTAGGAGTACCATCGGGTGCGTCCAAAACGATTTCTGAGCCTATGGTACATTTGGCGCAAACCATGCACCTATGTTGCACCGTTGCTAGCACTATCTCCAAACAGATCGAAATGAGATTCCACATGACCCAAGTCACCAAGGTGTTCTTCGGGTGTGTCCAAAATGATTTTTGAGCTCATGGTACGTTCGGCGCAAACCGTGCACCTATCTTGAACATATACTAACACTATATCCAAATAGACCGAAATGAGATTCCACATGACCCACATCACCTAGGCGTTCTATCGGGTGTGTCCAAAATGATTTTTCAGCCAATGGTACGTTCGGCACAAACCGTGCACCTATCTTGCACTTATACTAACACTATATCCAAATATTCCGAAATGAGATTCCACATGACCCACATCACCTAGGTGTTCTATCGGGTGTGTCCAAAATGATTTTTGAGCCTATGGTACGTTTGACGCAAACCGTGCACCTATTTTGCATCAAGTTAGCACTATCTCCAAATAGACCGAAACGATCACCCACTTGAGCCTCGTCACCTAGGAGTACCATCGGGTGCGTCCAAAACGATTTCTGAGCCTATGGTATGTTCTGTGAAACCATGCATCTATCTTGCATCAAAATTAGCTCTATCTGCAAACCGACCTAAACGAGCATCCACTTCAGCCTCGTCACCTAGGAGTACCATCGAGTGCGTCCAAAACGATTTCTGAGCCTATGGTACGTTTGACGCAAACCGTGCACCTATCTTGCACTGAGACAAACACTATCACCAAATGGACTGAAACAACATTCCATATGACCAATGTCACCTAGGGGATCCATCGGGTGCGTCCAACAATGATTTCTGAGCGTATGGTACGTTCGACGCAAACCATGTTCCTATCTTGCGTCAAGGTTAGCACTATCTGCAAAATGACCGAAACAAGCATCCACTTGAGCCTCGTCCCCTAGGAGTACCATCGGGTGCGTCCAAAACGATTTCTGAGCCTGTGGTACATTTGGCGCAAACCATGCACCTATGTTGCACCGTTGCTAGCACTATCTCCAAACAGATCGAAATGAGATTCCACATGACCCAAGTCACCAAGGTGTTCTTCGGGTGTGTCCAAAATGATTTTTGAGCTCATGGTACGTTCGGCGCAAACCGTGCACCTATCTTGAACATATACTAACACTATATCCAAATAGACCGAAATGAGATTCCACATGACCCACATCACCTAGGTGTTCTATCGGGTGTGTCCAAAATGATTTTTGAGCCTATGGTACGTTTGACGCAAATTGTGCACCTATTTTGCATCAAGTTAGCACCTTCTCCAAACAGACCAAAATGAGCATCCACTTGAGCCTCGTCCCTTAGGAGAACCATCGGGTGCGTCCAAAACGATTTCTGAGCCTATGGTATGTTCTGTGAAACCATGCATCTATCTTGCATCAAAATTAGCTCTATCTGCAAACCGACCTAAACGAGCATCCACTTCAGCCTCGTCACCTAGGAGTACCATCGAGTGCGTCCAAAACGATTTCTGAGCCTATGGTACGTTTGACGCAAACCGTGCACCTATCTTGCACTGAGACAAACACTATCACCAAATGGACTGAAACAACATTCCATATGACCCACGTCACCTAGGGGATCCATCGGGTGCCTCCAACAACGATTTCTGAGCGTATGGTACGTTCGACGCAAACCATGTTCCTATTTTGTGTCAAGGTTAGCACTATCTGCAAAATGACCGAAACAAGCATCCACTTGAGCCTCGTCCCCTAGGAGTACCATCGGGTGCGTCCAAAACGATTTCTGAGCCTATGGTACATTTGGCGCAAACCATGCACCTATGTTGCACCGTTGCTAGCACTATCTCCAAACAGATCGAAATGAGATTCCACATGACCCAAGTCACCAAGGTGTTCTTCGGGTGTGTCCAAAATGATTTTTGAGCTCATGGTACGTTCGGCGCAAACCGTGCACCTATCTTGAACATATACTAACACTATATCCAAATAGACCGAAATGAGATTCCACATGACCCACATCACCTAGGCGTTCTATCGGGTGTGTCCAAAATGATTTTTCAGCCAATGGTACGTTCGGCACAAACCGTGCACCTATCTTGCACTTATACTAACACTATATCCAAATATTCCGAAATGAGATTCCACATGACCCACATCACCTAGGTGTTCTATCGGGTGTGTCCAAAATGATTTTTGAGCCTATGGTACGTTTGACGCAAACCGTGCACCTATTTTGCATCAAGTTAGCACTATCTCCAAATAGACCGAAACGATCACCCACTTGAGCCTCGTCACCTAGGAGTACCATCGGGTGCGTCCAAAACGATTTCTGAGCCTATGGTATGTTCTGTGAAACCATGCATCTATCTTGCATCAAAATTAGCTCTATCTGCAAACCGACCTAAACGAGCATCCACTTCAGCCTCGTCACCTAGGAGTACCATCGAGTGCGTCCAAAACGATTTCTGAGCCTATGGTACGTTTGACGCAAACCGTGCACCTATCTTGCACTGAGACAAACACTATCACCAAATGGACTGAAACAACATTCCATATGACCAATGTCACCTAGGGGATCCATCGGGTGCGTCCAACAATGATTTCTGAGCGTATGGTACGTTCGACGCAAACCATGTTCCTATCTTGCGTCAAGGTTAGCACTATCTGCAAAATGACCGAAACAAGCATCCACTTGAGCCTCGTCCCCTAGGAGTACCATCGGGTGCGTCCAAAACGATTTCTGAGCCTGTGGTACATTTGGCGCAAACCATGCACCTATGTTGCACCGTTGCTAGCACTATCTCCAAACAGATCGAAATGAGATTCCACATGACCCAAGTCACCAAGGTGTTCTTCGGGTGTGTCCAAAATGATTTTTGAGCTCATGGTACGTTCGGCGCAAACCGTGCACCTATCTTGAACATATACTAACACTATATCCAAATAGACCGAAATGAGATTCCACATGACCCACATCACCTAGGCGTTCTATCGGGTGTGTCCAAAATGATTTTTCAGCCAATGGTACGTTCGGCACAAACCGTGCACCTATCTTGCACTTATACTAACACTATATCCAAATATTCCGAAATGAGATTCCACATGACCCACATCACCTAGGTGTTCTATCGGGTGTGTCCAAAATGATTTTTGAGCCTATGGTACGTTTGACGCAAATTGTGCACCTATTTTGCATCAAGTTAGCACCTTCTCCAAACAGACCAAAATGAGCATCCACTTGAGCCTCGTCCCTTAGGAGAACCATCGGGTGCGTCCAAAACGATTTCTGAGCCTATGGTATGTTCTGTGAAACCATGCATCTATCTTGCATCAAAATTAGCTCTATCTGCAAACCGACCTAAACGAGCATCCACTTCAGCCTCGTCACCTAGGAGTACCATCGAGTGCGTCCAAAACGATTTCTGAGCCTATGGTACGTTTGACGCAAACCGTGCACCTATCTTGCACTGAGACAAACACTATCACCAAATGGACTGAAACAACATTCCATATGACCAACGTCACCTAGGGGATCCATCGGGTGCCTCCAACAACGATTTCTGAGCGTATGGTACGTTCGACGCAAACCATGTTCCTATCTTGCGTCAAGGTTAGCACTATCTGCAAAATGACCGAAACAAGCATCCACTTGAGCCTCGTCCCCTAGGAGTACCATCGGGTGCGTCCAAAACGATTTCTGAGCCTATGGTACATTTGGCGCAAACCATGCACCTATGTTGCACCGTTGCTAGCACTATCTCCAAACAGATCGAAATGAGATTCCACATGACCCAAGTCACCAAGGTGTTCTTCGGGTGTGTCCAAAATGATTTTTGAGCTCATGGTACGTTCGGCGCAAACCGTGCACCTATCTTGAACATATACTAACACTATATCCAAATAGACCGAAATGAGATTCCACATGACCCACATCACCTAGGCGTTCTATCGGGTGTGTCCAAAATGATTTTTCAGCCAATGGTACGTTCGGCACAAACCGTGCACCTATCTTGCACTTATACTAACACTATATCCAAATATTCCGAAATGAGATTCCACATGACCCACATCACCTAGGTGTTCTATCGGGTGTGTCCAAAATGATTTTTGAGCCTATGGTACGTTTGACGCAAACTGTGCACCTATTTTGCATCAAGTTAGCACCTTCTCCAAACAGACCAAAATGAGCATCCACTTGAGCCTCGTCCCTTAGGATTACCATCGGGTGCGTCCAAAACGATTTCTGAGCCTATGGTATGTTCTGTGAAACCATGCATCTATCTTGCATCAAAATTAGCTCTATCTGCAAACCGACCTAAACGAGCATCCACTTCAGCCTCGTCACCTAGGAGTACCATCGAGTGCGTCCAAAACGATTTCTGAGCCTATGGTACGTTTGACGCAAACCGTGCACCTATCTTGCACTGAGACAAACACTATCACCAAATGGACTGAAACAACATTCCATATGACCAATGTCACCTAGGGGATCCATCGGGTGCGTCCAACAATGATTTCTGAGCGTATGGTACGTTCGACGCAAACCATGTTCCTATCTTGCGTCAAGGTTAGCACTATCTGCAAAATGACCGAAACAAGCATCCACTTGAGCCTCGTCCCCTAGGAGTACCATCGGGTGCGTCCAAAATGATTTCTGAGCCTGTGGTACATTTGGCGCAAACCATGCACCTATGTTGCACCGTTGCTAGCACTATCTCCAAACAGATCGAAATGAGATTCCACATGACCCAAGTCACCAAGGTGTTCTTCGGGTGTGTCCAAAATGATTTTTGAGCTCATGGTACGTTCGGCGCAAACCGTGCACCTATCTTGAACATATACTAACACTATATCCAAATAGACCGAAATGAGATTCCACATGACCCACATCACCTAGGCGTTCTATCGGGTGTGTCCAAAATGATTTTTCAGCCAATGGTACGTTCGGCACAAACCGTGCACCTATCTTGCACTTATACTAACACTATATCCGAATATTCCGAAATGAGATTCCACATGACCCACATCACCTAGGTGTTCTATCGGGTGTGTCCAAAATGATTTTTGAGCCTATGGTACGTTTGACGCAAATTGTGCACCTATTTTGCATCAAGTTAGCACCTTCTCCAAACAGACCAAAATGAGCATCCACTTGAGCCTCGTCCCTTAGGAGAACCATCGGGTGCGTCCAAAACGATTTCTGAGCCTATGGTATGTTCTGTGAAACCATGCATCTATCTTGCATCAAAATTAGCTCTATCTGCAAACCGACCTAAACGAGCATCTACTTCAGCCTCGTCACCTAGGAGTACCATCGAGTGCGTCCAAAACGATTTCTGAGCCTATGGTACGTTTGACGCAAACCGTGCACCTATCTTGCACTGAGACAAACACTATCACCAAATGGACTGAAACAACATTCCATATGACCAACGTCACCTAGGGGATCCATCGGGTGCCTCCAACAACGATTTCTGAGCGTATGGTACGTTCGACGCAAACCATGTTCCTATCTTGCGTCAATGTTAGCACTATCTGCAAAATGACCGAAACAAGCATCCACTTGAGCCTCGTCCCCTAGGAGTACCATCGGGTGCGTCCAAAACGATTTCTGAGCCTATGGTACATTTGGCGCAAACCATGCACCTATGTTGCACCGTTGCTAGCACTATCTCCAAACAGATCGAAATGAGATTCCACATGACCCAAGTCACCAAGGTGTTCTTCGGGTGTGTCCAAAATGATTTTTGAGCTCATGGTACGTTCGGCGCAAACCGTGCACCTATCTTGAACATATACTAACACTATATCCAAATAGACCGAAATGAGATTCCACATGACCCACATCACCTAGGCGTTCTATCGGGTGTGTCCAAAATGATTTTTCAGCCAATGGTACGTTCGGCACAAACCGTGCACCTATCTTGCACTTATACTAACACTATATCCAAATATTCCGAAATGAGATTCCACATGACCCACATCACCTAGGTGTTCTATCGGGTGTGTCCAAAATGATTTTTGAGCCTATGGTACGTTTGACGCAAACTGTGCACCTATTTTGCATCAAGTTAGCACCTTCTCCAAACAGACCAAAATGAGCATCCACTTGAGCCTCGTCCCTTAGGAGTACCATCGGGTGCGTCCAAAACGATTTCTGAGCCTATGGTACGTTTGGCACAAACCGTGCACCTATCTTGCACTAAGACAAACACTATCTCCAAATGGACTGAAACAACATTCCATATGACCAACGTCACCTAGGGGATCCATCGGGTGCCTCCAACAACGATTTCTGAGCATATGGTACGTTTGACGCAAACCATGTTCCTATCTTGCGTCAAGGTTAGCACTATCTACAAAAGGACCGAAAAATCATCCACTTGAGCCTCGTCCCCTAGGAGTACCATCAGGTGCGTCCAAAATGATTTCTGAGCCTATGGTACGTTTGGCGCAAACCATGCACCTATCTTGCACCGTTGCTAGCACTATATCCAAAGAGATCAAAATGAGATTCCACATGACCCAAGTCACCAAGGTGTTCCTTGGGTGTGTCCAAAATGATTTTCGAGCTCATGGTACGTTCGGCGCAAACCGTGCACCTATCTTGCACTTATACTAACACTATATCTAAATAGACGAAATGAGATTCCACATGACCCACATCGCCTAGGTGTTCTATCGGGGGTGTCCAAAATGGTTTTCAAGCCTATGGTACATTTGACGCAAACCATGCACCTATTTTGCATCAAGTTAGCACTATCTCCAAATAGACCGAAACGATCACCCACTTGAGCCTCGTCACCTAGGAGTACCATCGGGTGCGTCCAAAACGATTTCTGAGCCTATGGTATGTTCTGTGAAACCATGCATCTATCTTGCATCAAGATTAGTTCTATCTGCAAACCGACCTAAACGAGCATCCACTTCAGCCTCGTCACCTAGGAGTACCATCGAGTGCGTCCAAAACGATTTCTGAGCCTATGGTACGTTTGACGCAAACCGTGCACCTATCTTGCACTGAGACAAACACTATCACCAAATGGACTGAAACAACATTCCATATGACCAACGTCACCTAGGGGATCCACCGGGTGCCTCCAACAACGATTTCTGAGCGTATGGTACGTTCAACGCAAACCATGTTCCTATCTTGCGTCAAGGTTAGCACTATCTGCAAAATGACCGAAACAAGCATCCACTTGAGCCTCGTCCCCTAGGAGTACCATCGGGTGCGTCCAAAACGATTTCTGAGCCTATGGTACGTTTGGCGCAAACCATGCACCTATCTTGCACCGTTGCTAGCACTATCTCCAAACAGATCGAAATGAGATTCCACATGACCCAAGTCACCAAGGTGTTCTTCAGGTGTGTCCAAAATGATTTTTGAGCTCATGGTACGTTCGGCGCAAACCGTGCACCTATCTTGAACATATACTAACACTATATCCAAATAGACCGAAATGAGATTCCACATGACCCACATCACCTAGGTGCTCTATCGGGTGTGTCCATAATGATTTTTGAGCCTATGGTACGTTCGGCACAAACCGTGCACCTATCTTGCACTTATACTAACACTATATCCAAATATTCCAAAATGAGATTCCACATGACCCACATCACCTAGGTGTTCTATCGGGTGTGTCCAAAATGATTTTTGAGCCTATGTTACGTTTAACGCAAACTGTGCACCTATTTTGCATCAAGTTAGCACCTTCTCCAAACAGACCAAAATGAGCATCTACTTGAGCCTCGTCCCTTAGGAGTACCATCGGGTGCGTCCAAAACGATTTCTGAGCCTATGGTACGTTTGGCACAAACCGTGCACCTATCTTGCACTAAGACAAACACTATCTCCAAATGGACTGAAACAACATTCCATATGACCAACGTCACCTAGGGGATCCATCGGGTGCCTCCAACAACGATTTCTGAGCGTATGGTACGTTTGACGCAAACGATGTTCCTATCTTGCGTCAAGGTTAGCACTATCTACAAAAGGACCGAAAAATCATCCACTTGAGCCTCGTCCCCTAGGAGTACCATCAGGTGCGTCCAAAATAATTTCTGAGCCTATGGTACGTTTGGCGCAAACCATGCACCTATCTTGCACCGTTGCTAGCACTATATCCAAAGAGATCAAAATGAGATTCCACATGACCCAAGTCACCAAGGTGTTCTTTGGGTGTGTCCAAAATGATTTTCGAGCTCATGGTACGTTCGGCGCAAACCGTGCACCTATCTTGCACTTATACTAACACTATATCTAAATAGACGAAATGAGATTCCACATGACCCACATCGCCTAGGTGTTCTATCGGGGGTGTCCAAAATGGTTTTCAAGCCTATGGTACGTTTGACGCAAACCATGCACCTATTTTGCATCAAGTTAGCACTATCTCCAAATAGACCGAAACGATCACCCACTTGAGCCTCGTCACCTAGGAGTACCATCGGGTGCGTCCAAAACGATTTCTGAGCCTATGGTATGTTCTGTGAAACCATGCATCTATCTTGCATCAAGATTAGCTCTATCTGCAAACCGACCTAAACGAGCATCCACTTGAGCCTCGTCACCTAGGAGTACCATCGAGTGCGTCCAAAACGATTTCTGAGCCTATGGTACGTTTGACGCAAACCGTGCACCTATCTTGCACTGAGACAAACACTATCACCAAATGGACTGAAACAACATTCCATATGACCAACGTCACCTAGGGGATCCATCGGGTGCCTCCAACAACGATTTCTGAGCGTATGGTACGTTCAACGCAAACCATGTTCCTATCTTGCGTCAAGGTTAGCACTATCTGCAAAATGACCGAAACAAGCATCCACTTGAGCCTCGTCCCCTAGGAGTACCATCGGGTGCGTCCAAAACGATTTCTGAGCCTATGGTACATTTGGCGCAAACCATGCACCTATGTTGCACCGTTGCTAGCACTATCTCCAAACAGATCGAAATGAGATTCCACATGACCCAAGTCACCAAGGTGTTCTTCGGGTGTGTCCAAAATGATTTTTGAGCTCATGGTACGTTCGGCGCAAACCGTGCACCTATCTTGAACATATACTAACACTATATCCAAATAGACCGAAATGAGATTCCACATGACCCACATCACCTAGGCGTTCTATCGGGTGTGTCCAAAATGATTTTTCAGCCAATGGTACGTTCAGCACAAACCGTGCACCTATCTTGCACTTATACTAACACTATATCCAAATATTCCAAAATGAGATTCCACATGACCCACATCACCTAGGTGTTCTATCGGGTGTGTCCAAAATGATTTTTGAGCCTATGGTACGTTTGACGCAAACTATGCACCTATTTTGCATCAAGTTAGCACCTTCTCCAAACAGACCAAAATGAGCATCCACTTGAGCCTCGTCCCTTAGGAGTACCATCGGGTGCGTCCAAAACGATTTCTGAGCCTATGGTACGTTTGGCACAAACCGTGCACCTATCTTGCAGTGAGACAAACACTATCTCCAAATGGACTGAAACAACATTCCATATGACCAACGTCACCTAGGGGATCCATCGGGTGCCTCCAACAACGATTTCTGAGCGTATGGTACGTTTGACACAAACGATGTTCCTATCTTGCGTCAAGGTTAGCACTATCTACAAAAGGACCGAAAAATCATCCACTTGAGCCTCGTCCCCTAGGAGTACCATCAGGTGCGTCCAAAATGATTTCTGAGCCTATGGTACGTTTGGCGCAAACCATGCACCTATCTTGCACCGTTGCTAGCACTATATCCAAAGAGATCAAAATGAGATTCCACATGACCCAAGTCACCAAGGTGTTCTTTGGGTGTGTCCAAAATGATTTTCGAGCTCATGGTACGTTCGGCGCAAACCGTGCACCTATCTTGCACTTATACTAACACTATATCTAAATAGACGAAATGAGATTCCACATGACCCACATCGCCTAGGTGTTCTATCGGGGGTGTCCAAAATGGTTTTCAAGCCTATGGTACGTTTGACGCAAACCATGCACCTATTTTGCATCAAGTTAGCACTATCTCCAAATAGACCGAAACGATCACCCACTTGAGCCTCGTCACCTAGGAGTACCATCGGGTGCGTCCAAAACGATTTCTGAGCCTATGGTATGTTCTGTGAAACCATGCATCTATCTTGCATCAAGATTAGCTCTATCTGCAAACCGACCTAAACGAGCATCCACTTGAGCCTCGTCACCTAGGAGTACCATCGAGTGCGTCCAAAACGATTTCTGAGCCTATGGTACGTTTGACGCAAACCGTGCACCTATCTTGCACTGAGACAAACACTATCACCAAATGGACTGAAACAACATTCCATATGACCAACGTCACCTAGGGGATCCATCGGGTGCCTCCAACAACGATTTCTGAGCGTATGGTACGTTCAACGCAAACCATGTTCCTATCTTGCGTCAAGGTTAGCACTATCTGCAAAATGACCGAAACAAGCATCCACTTGAGCCTCGTCCCCTAGGAGTACCATCGGGTGCGTCCAAAATGATTTCTGAGCCTATGGTACATTTGGCGCAAACCATGCACCTATGTTGCACCGTTGCTAGCACTATCTCCAAACAGATCGAAATGAGATTCCACATGACCCAAGTCACCAAGGTGTTCTTCGGGTGTGTCCAAAATGATTTTTGAGCTCATGGTACGTTCGGCGCAAACCGTGCACCTATCTTGAACATATACTAACACTATATCCAAATAGACCGAAATGAGATTCCACATGACCCACATCACCTAGGCGTTCTATCGGGTGTGTCCAAAATGATTTTTCAGCCAATGGTACGTTCAGCACAAACCGTGCACCTATCTTGCACTTATACTAACACTATATCCAAATATTCCAAAATGAGATTCCACATGACCCACATCACCTAGGTGTTCTATCGGGTGTGTCCAAAATGATTTTTGAGCCTATGGTACGTTTGACGCAAACTGTGCACCTATTTTGCATCAAGTTAGCACCTTCTCCAAACAGACCAAAATGAGCATCCACTTGAGCCTCGTCCCTTAGGAGTACCATCGGGTGCGTCCAAAACGATTTCTGAGCCTATGGTACGTTTGGCACAAACCGTGCACCTATCTTGCAGTGAGACAAACACTATCTCCAAATGGACTGAAACAACATTCCATATGACCAACGTCACCTAGGGGATCCATCGGGTGCCTCCAACAACGATTTCTGAGCGTATGGTACGTTCGACGCAAACCATGTTCCTTTCTTGTGTCAAGGTTAGCACTATCTACAAAAGGACCGAAAAATCATCCACTTGAGCCTCGTCCCCTAGGAGTACCATCAGGTGCGTCCAAAACGATTTCTGAGCCTATGGTACGTTTGGCGCAAACCATGCACCTATCTTGCACCTTTGCTAGCACTATATCCAAAGAGATCGAAATGAGATTCCACATGACCCAAGTCACCAAGGTGTTCTTTGGGTGTGTCCAAAATGATTTTCGAGCTCATGGTACGTTCGGCGCAAACCGTGCAACTATCTTGCACTTATACTAACACTATATCCAAATAGACGAAATGAGATTCCACATGACCCACATCGCCAAGGTGTTCTATCGGGGGTGTCCAAAATGGTTTTCAAGCCTATGGTACGTTTGACGCAAACCATGCACCTATTTTGCATCAAGTTAGCACTATCTCCAAATAGACCGAAACGATCACCCACTTGAGCCTCGTCACCTAGGAGTACCATCGGGTGCGTCCAAAACGATTTCTGAGCCTATGGTATGTTCTGTGAAACCATGCATCTATCTTGCATCAAGATTAGCTCTATCTGCAAACCGACCTAAACGAGCATCCACTTGAGCCTCGTCACCTAGGAGTACCATCGAGTGCGTCCAAAACGATTTCTGAGCCTATGGTACGTTTGACGCAAACCGTGCACCTATCTTGCACTGAGACAAACACTATCACCAAATGGACTGAAACAACATTCCATATGACCAACGTCACCTAGGGGATCCATCGGGTGCCTCCAACAACGATTTCTGAGCGTATGGTACGTTCAACGCAAACCATGTTCCTATCTTGCGTCAAGGTTAGCACTATCTGCAAAATGACCGAAACACGCATCCACTTGAGCCTCGTCCCCTAGGAGTACCATCGGGTGCGTCCAAAACGATTTCTGAGCCTATGGTACATTTGGCGCAAACCATGCACCTATGTTGCACCGTTGCTAGCACTATCTCCAAACAGATCGAAATGAGATTCCACATGACCCAAGTCACCAAGGTGTTCTTCGGGTGTGTCCAAAATGATTTTTGAGCTCATGGTACGTTCGGCGCAAACCGTGCACCTATCTTGAACATATACTAACACTATATCAAAATAGACCGAAATGAGATTCCACATGACCCACATCACCTAGGCGTTCTATCGGGTGTGTCCAAAATGATTTTTCAGCCAATGGTACGTTCAGCACAAACCGTGCACCTATCTTGCACTTATACTAACACTATATCCAAATATTCCAAAATGAGATTCCACATGACCCACATCACCTAGGTGTTCTATCGGGTGTGTCCAAAATGATTTTTGAGCCTATGGTACGTTTGACGCAAACTGTGCACCTATTTTGCATCAAGTTAGCACCTTCTCCAAACAGACCAAAATGAGCATCCACTTGAGCCTCGTCCCTTAGGAGTACCATCGGGTGCGTCCAAAACGATTTCTGAGCCTATGGTACGTTTGGCACAAACCGTGCACCTATCTTGCAGTGAGACAAACACTATCTCCAAATGGACTGAAACAACATTCCATATGACCAACGTCACCTAGGGGATCCATCGGGTGCCTCCAACAACGATTTCTGAGCGTATGGTACGTTCGACGCAAACCATGTTCCTTTCTTGTGTCAAGGTTAGCACTATCTACAAAAGGACCGAAAAATCATCCACTTGAGCCTCGTCCCCTAGGAGTACCATCAGGTGCGTCCAAAACGATTTCTGAGCCTATGGTACGTTTGGCGCAAACCATGCACCTATCTTGCACCTTTGCTAGCACTATATCCAAAGAGATCGAAATGAGATTCCACATGACCCAAGTCACCAAGGTGTTCTTTGGGTGTGTCCAAAATGATTTTCGAGCTCATGGTACGTTCGGCGCAAACCGTGCACCTATCTTGCACTTATACTAACACTATATCCAAATAGACGAAATGAGATTCCACATGACCCACATCGCCTAGGTGTTCTATCAGGGGTGTCCAAAATGGTTTTCAAGCCTATGGTACGTTTGACGCAAACCATGCACCTATTTTGCATCAAGTTAGCACTATCTCCAAATAGACCGAAACGATCACCCACTTGAGCCTCGTCACCTAGGAGTACCATCGGGTGCGTCCAAAACGATTTCTGAGCCTATGGTATGTTCTGTGAAACCATGCATCTATCTTGCATCAAGATTAGCTCTATCTGCAAACCGACCTAAACGAGCATCCACTTGAGCCTCGTCACCTAGGAGTACCATCGAGTGCGTCCAAAACGATTTATGAGCCTATGGTACGTTTGACGCAAACCGTGCACCTATCTTGCACTGAGACAAACACTATCACCAAATGGACTGAAACAACATTCCATATGACCAACGTCACCTAGGGGATCCATCGGGTGCCTCCAACAACGATTTCTGAGCGTATGGTACGTTCGACGCAAACCATGTTCCTATCTTGCGTCAAGGTTAGCACTATCTGCAAAATGACCGAAACAAGTATCCACTTGAGCCTCGTCCCCTAGGAGTACCATCGGGTGCGTCCAAAACGATTTCTGAGCCTATGGTACATTTGGCGCAAACCATGCACCTATGTTGCACCGTTGCTAGCACTATCTCCAAACAGATCGAAATGAGATTCCACATGACCCAAGTCACCAAGGTGTTCTTCGGGTGTGTCCAAAATGATTTTTGAGCTCATGGTACGTTCGGCGCAAACCGTGCATGATGAGGACATCATTGGCTCAAATATGACCATGTCAACCACTTCTATACCAAAGGTGCAACCATTCTATATGAGGCTTATCATTGATGCATTTGATGAATTGGTGCTCCACCATAAAATGTGTATATTTTTATTTTCAGAATTACTTACATGGATCAAGGAAAGGTTTGATTGCATATGGAAAGCATGGAAGGTTAATGAAGTTGATTGGGGACCAAATCCAAGTATTCCCAACGTCCTGCACCTGCACACCACGTCACTTTTGGTCCAAGGAAAGAAAGAGATCAAATCCAACATGTTTTGGGGCTGGATTCGGACTCCAGGACAGCTCCAACTTGTGATGTTCACCACGGTCGCATACGGACTCGGATTGGGACGTTCTAGCACTTTTTGGAAAGCTTATCAAGTCTATTTTCCAACGGATCTGGACTCATGGCTATATCTTATCTGATGCTTCCGCAATTGTCGTTTCAACGCCGGGGCCTTTTCTGCCTTTGGTGCTGTGTCACCCTATTTTGGGCTGATGGCCCATGTATCAAGTTGGGTTCATTAGGGACGTGTCCTAGGGTTGGAGAACGACCCCAACACCCCCTGGTCATTCCTCTAGGTATTAATAAGGATTAGAGCCACCACAAACAGAGCGGGTTTTTGTTTTGTTGAAAGTTTAGCCATTGCTACTTCCTTGTAGACGCGTGTGTCGACTAGACCATCCGTTCTACTCGATTCAGAACCCCAACTTTGTGATTTCAGATTGGTTTTCATCTCCATATTTGCAATTGAGTTGCTTGTTCTACTTGTTCTTGCTTGTTTCTCGATTGCTTGCAGGAATTACCCTAGTGGTTTGGTTGATCGTGTTCCACAAGATCGCGACGGCTGTTGGAGGTGGTGTATCGGTTGCTAAGACGCAGCATCCTTGGATGGTTGTAGTCGGGCCGTGAACGTCATCTCCATCCCCAAATCGAGTTATCCACCTTCTCTCATCGAAAGATCAGGATTCACCCTAGCGGGTTCATATCAGTTGGTAATCAGAGCAAGGTTGATCGGTGAGAGACTTCTAGTTCTTTGCTGTTTTTAATCTCCTATGGTCCAGAAAAAAGCCAAAACAAAATTAGTAGATTAGTTCTTCATAATCCCAAAACCCCTTTGAGCTTAATACTATTACTGCTTAGTTAGGGCTTATTGAATTAACGGTTGCATCGTCGTGCAAGTTGCTGGTCTTAGCGTCTAGTCGTTTAGAGTTTCGAGTTCTAGTCACGTTTCTGTCACCATCGCAGATTTGAGTTTATTTGTTTCTCTCTAGGAATCCGAGTGGATTTTCAAAATCCTTTGTTTTGTTTACCACCATTATCCTAGCCACGTCCTTGGAGGTTTCATCCACGTCCATATTTCCATCTACAAAAAGGAAATCCAACAAGATCAAGATAGAATTCGATTCGGAGTCCTGTTTTATCTTGAAAACAAAAGCACCATATTTCCTTTGTCAGGAGTCTGAATAGGGAGTTTAAATACAATCTGGAAAGCTTAACTTGTCCTCTTTCCAATGGATCAGAGCTTGGTCCCAAATTCATTCTGAGCGCTTCGCAATTGCCCTGGAGATTTGCGCATCTGCTGGTTTTGCAAAACAACCACTTGTTTCACTTTGCTACTGAATCACCCTTCCCAAGGAAACATTTAATTGCTGTAAGTAGCTTGTTATTTCTTGTTGCAAAATTTCAGTTTTGTGCTAGTTGAAAGAAAAAAAACAGAAGAAAAAAAAAGACAGAAAGAAAGAAAAGAAAGAAAGAAAAGAAAGACAGAAAGAAAGAAAGAAAAGAAAGAGAAAGAATTGTTGTTATTCCTGTCCTTGTGATCCTTCTTTGCTGCTGCTCAGTGACTTCGTTTGTGTCCAGGCTCGCGTCTCTAGCATGTACTAGCCTAGGACCAGCATAATAACGTCGTTGAGCGTTTGTTCAATTTGCTTGCAACTAATGTGGTTCTAGTACTTCCTTGCTTTAGCCCACCTATAGCTCCACATATTTCGACTACAGCTTGACAGGTGTTGTTGTTGCGGCACCGATACACTTCACTCCACGGTTGTAGACTTGTTGGTTGCCGTCACCTCCTGTTTGGCTTGGTAAGAACTTGTAAGGGCTTGTTTTAACAAGTTGAGTTTGAGAGAATTACATCTGACACATCCTAGTAGTTGATAGGAGGATACATATTATTTTTGTGTTTCTTGTTTCCTACTAATCATGGCAGGTGATATGGAGATTTTTGAGCTGTTGAAACTAGACCCTCATATTCAGGATGTCATTCAACATTTGCCATTATATGATAGTAAGTTTGATCCTCAAGCTTACATTGATTGGGAGTTAAAAGTAGACAATGAATTTGAGGAGCATGACCTATCCGAGAAACAAAAGATTTGTATTGCCTCTAATATTTTGATTGAATATGCTTTGCTCGAATGGAAACACATTTGTAGGCACATCAAAGTTCCAGAATCTTGGAAAGACTTCAAATTTCTTTTTAGAGATGCATTCATTCCTGCATATTATGTTGATTATTTGCTTGCAAAATTAGACAACTTGAAGCAGGGTAGCAAGACTGTGAAACAATACTACCATAATTTTAAGATTTGTATCATGTTTGGTGGATTGGATGAATACATGGAAGATGTTATGAGTAGATTCATGAGAGGGCTCAATTCTGAAATTCGAACCATATTAATTAGCAAATCATATTGCCATATTGGTCAATTGTTTTGTCTGGCTCTTAATGCTGAAAAAGAGATTCTATTATCTGTGAATACTTGCCAGAATGATGTGACCCATAATGTCCAAAATTTGTCCACTCTGCATGCTAATGAAGAGCAACAAATAGTGGAACCCACTACTGATTTTCCTTTGTCACAAAATGAATTACTCGCGGTTCCTTGTGATAAAGAGGAGTTGTGTGTTGATGATTCTTTTACTCCTATGCCACAAGTAGCAAATAAGTGTGATACTTTTGGTTTGGAACCATACAAATGTGCTGAAGATAAGCTTTTTCATCCTATTACATGTGCACAAGATGAACTGAATTTGTTGTCCTCTTTAAATACTTTGGGTTATATTGAATTTGATATTCTGTGTAATCTAAATTGTCTAAAAGAGAAACTTAAATTTGATTCTATTTTGTCAAGTTTTAATCATTGTTCGCTTCATGCAATTGGCAAATATGACAACAAAGGAGAATATTTGGTGCATAAAGTTTATATTTGCTCTAATCTGAAATATCCTTTTGGGCCACAATACCATGATCAAATTGAGGGCTGCACTAACACTAATGATGTCTTGCAAAGTTTTTCTAGTTTTTCCCAAATGCAACAGGATAAATATCAAGAAGGGGAGCACGGTTCACTTTTACCTACAACACATCCTCCAACAAAGGTCAAACCGAGGACGGTTTGCTGTCAAGAAGGGGAGAATGATGAGGACATCATTGGCTCAAATATGACCATGTCAACCACTTCTATACCAAAGGTGCAACCATTCTATATGAGGCTTATCATTGATGCATTTGATGAATTGGTGCTCCACCATAAAATGTGTATATTTTCATTTTCAGAATTACTTACATGGATCAAGGAAAGGTTTGATTGCATATGGAAAGCATGGAAGGTTAATGAAGTTGATTGGGGACCAAATCCAAGTATTCCCAACGTCCTGCACCTGCACACCACGTCACTTTTGGTCCAAGGAAAGAAAGAGATCAAATCCAACATGTTTTGGGGCTGGATTCGGACTCCAGGACAGCTCCAACTTGTGATGTTCACCACGGTCGCATACGGACTCGGATTGGGACGTTCTAGCACTTTTTGGATAGCTTATCAAGTCTATTTTCCAACGGATCTGGACTCATGGCTATATCTTATCTGATGCTTCCGCAATCGTCGTTTCAATGCCGGGGCCTTTTCTGCCTTTGGTGCTGTGTCACCCTATTTTGGGCTGATGACCCATGTATCAAGTTGGGTTCATTAGGGACGTGTCCTAGGGTTGGAGAATGACCCCAACACCCCCTGGTCGTTCCTCTAGGTATTAATAAGGATTAGAGCCACCACAAACAGAGCGGGTTTTTGTTTTGTTGAAAGTTTAGCCATTGCTACTTCCTTGTAGACGCGTGTGTCGACTAGACCATTCGTTCTACTCGATTCAGAACCCCAACTTTGTGATTTCAGATTGGTTTTCATCTCCATATTTGCAATTGAGTTGCTTGTTCTACTTGTTCTTGCTTGTTCCTCGATTGCTTGCAGGAATTACCCTAGTGGTTTGGTTGATCGTGTTCCACAAGATCGCGACGGCTGTTGGAGGTGGTGTATCGGTTGCTAAGGCGCAGCATCCTTGGATGGTTGTAGTCGGGCCGTGAACGTCATCTCCATCCCCAAATCGAGTTATCCACCTTCTCTCATCGAAACATCAGGATTCACCCTAGCGGGTTCATATCAGTGCACCTATCTTGAACATATACTAACACTATATCCAAATAGACCGAAATGAGATTCCACATGACCCACATCACCTAGGCGTTCTATCGGGTGTGTCCAAAATGATTTTTCAGCCTATGGTACGTTCGGCACAAACCGTGCACCTATCTTGCACTTATACTAACACTATATCCAAATATTCCGAAATGAGATTCCACATGACCCACATCACCTAGGTGTTCTATCGGGTGTGTCCAAAATGATTTTTGAGCCTATGGTACGTTTGACGCAAACTGTGCACCTATTTTGCATCAAGTTAGCACCTTCTCCAAACAGACCAAAATGAGCATCCACTTGAGCCTCGTACCTTAGGAGTACCATCGGGTGCGTCCAAAACGATTTCTGAGCCTATGGTACGTTTGGCACAAACCGTGCACCTATCTTGCAGTGAGACAAACACTATCTCCAAATGGACTGAAACAACATTCCATATGACCAACGTCACCTAGGGGATCCATCGGGTGCCTCCAACAACGATTTCTGAGCGTATGGTACGTTCGACGCAAACCATGTTCCTTTCTTGTGTCAAGGTTAGCACTATCTACAAAAGGACCGAAAAATCATCCACTTGAGCCTCGTCCCCTAGGAGTACCATCAGGTGCGTCCAAAACGATTTCTGAGCCTATGGTACGTTTGGCGCAAACCATGCACCTATCTTGCACCTTTGCTAGCACTATATCCAAAGAGATCGAAATGAGATTCCACATGACCCAAGTCACCAAGGTGTTCTTTGGGTGTGTCCAAAATGATTTTCGAGCTCATGGTACGTTCGGCGCAAACCGTGCACCTATCTTGCACTTATACTAACACTATATCCAAATAGACGAAATGAGATTCCACATGACCCACATCGCCTAGGTGTTCTATCGGGGGTGTCCAAAATGGTTTTCAAGCCTATGGTACGTTTGACGCGAACCATGCACCTATTTTGCATCAAGTTAGCACTATCTCCAAATAGACCGAAACGATCACCCACTTGAGCCTCGTCACCTAGGAGTACCATCGGGTGCGTCCAAAATGATTTCTGAGCCTATGGTATGTTCTGTGAAACCATGCATCTATCTTGCATCAAGATTAGCTCTATCTGCAAACCGACCTAAACGAGCATCCACTTGAGCCTCGTCACCTAGGAGTACCATCGAGTGCGTCCAAAACGATTTCTGAGCCTACGGTACGTTTGCCGCAAACCGTGCACCTATCTTGCACTGAGACAAACACTATCACCAAATGGACTGAAACAACATTCCATATGACCAACGTCACCTAGGGGATCCATCGGGTGCCTCCAACAACGATTTCTGAGCGTATGGTATGTTCGACGCAAACCATGTTCCTATCTTGCGTCAAGGTTAGCACTATCTGCAAAATGAACGAAACAAGCATCCACTTGAGCCTCGTCCCCTAGGAGTACCATCGGGTGCGTCCAAAACGATTTCTGAGCCTATGGTACATTTGGCGCAAACCATGCACCTATGTTGCACCGTTGCTAGCACTATCTCCAAACAGATCGAAATGAGATTCCACATGACCCAAGTCACCAAGGTGTTCTTCGGGTGTGTCCAAAATGATTTTTGAGCTCATGGTATGTTCGGCGCAAACCGTGCACCTATCTTGAACATATACTAACACTATATCCAAATAGACCGAAATGAGATTCCACATGACCCACATCACCTAGGCGTTCTATCGGGTGTGTCCAAAATGATTTTTCTGCCTATGGTACGTTCGGCACAAACCGTGCACCTATCTTGCACTTATACTAACACTATATCCAAATATTCCGAAATGAGATTCCACATGACCCACATCACCTAGGTGTTCTATCGGGTGTGTCCAAAATGATTTTTGAGCCTATGGTACGTTTGACGCAAACTGTGCACCTATTTTGCATCAAGTTAGCACCTTCTCCAAACAGACCAAAATGAGCATCCACTTGAGCCTCGTCCCTTAGGAGTACCATCGGGTGCGTCCAAAACGATTTCTGAGCCTATGGTACGTTTGGCACAAACCGTGCACCTATCTTGCAGTGAGACAAACACTATCTCCAAATGGACTGAAACAACATTCCATATGACCAACGTCACCTAGGGCATCCATCGGGTGCCTCCAACAACGATTTCTGAGCGTATGGTACGTTCGACGCAAACCATGTTCCTTTCTTGTGTCAAGGTTAGCACTATCTACAAAAGGACCGAAAAATCATCCACTTGAGCCTCGTCCCCTAGGAGTACCATCAGGTGCGTCCAAAACGATTTCTGAGCCTATGGTACGTTTGGCGCAAACCATGCACCTATCTTGCACCGTTGCTAGCACTATATCCAAAGAGATCGAAATGAGATTCCACATGACCCAAGTCACCAAGGTGTTCTTTGGGTGTGTCCAAAATGATTTTCGAGCTCATGGTACGTTCGGCGCAAACCGTGCACCTATCTTGCACTTATACTAACACTATATCCAAATAGACGAAATGAGATTCCACATGACCCACATCGCCTAGGTGTTCTATCGGGGGTGTCCAAAATGGTTTTCAAGCCTATGGTACGTTTGACGCAAACCATGCACCTATTTTGCATCAAGTTAGCACTATCTCCAAATAGACCGAAACGATCACCCACTTGAGCCTCGTCACCTAGGAGTACCATCGGGTGCGTCCAAAACGATTTCTGAGCCTATGGTATGTTCTGTGAAACCATGCATCTATCTTGCATCAAAATTAGCTCTATCTGCCAACCGACCTAAACGAGCATCCACTTCAGCCTCGTCACCTAGGAGTACCATCGAGTGCGTCCAAAACGATTTCTGAGCCTATGGTACGTTTGACGCAAACCGTGCACCTATCTTGCACTGAGACAAACACTATCACCAAATGGACTGAAACAACATTCCATATGACCAATGTCACCTAGGGGATCCATCGGGTGCGTCCAACAATGATTTCTGAGCGTATGGTACGTTCGACGCAAACCATGTTCCTATCTTGCGTCAAGGTTAGCACTATCTGCAAATGACCGAAACAAGCATCCACTTGAGCCTCGTCCCCTAGGAGTACCATCGGGTGCGTCCAAAACGATTTCTGAGCCTATGGTACATTTGGCGCAAACCATGCACCTATGTTGCACCGTTGCTAGCACTATCTCCAAATAGATCGAAATGAGATTCCACATGACCCAAGTCACCAAGGTGTTCTTCGGGTGTGTCCAAAATGATTTTTGAGCTCATGGTACGTTCGGCGCAAACCGTGCACCTATCTTGAACATATACTAACACTATATCCAAATAGACCGAAATGAGATTCCACATGACCCACATCACCTAGGCGTTCTATCGGGTGTGTCCAAAATGATTTTTCAGCCAATGGTACGTTCGGCACAAACCGTGCACCTATCTTGCACTTATACTAACACTATATCCAAATATTCCGAAATGAGATTCCACATGACCCACATCACCTAGGTGTTCTATCGGGTGTGTCCAAAATGATTTTTGAGCCTATGGTACGTTTGACGCAAACTGTGCACCTATTTTGCATCAAGTTAGCACCTTCTCCAAACAGACCAAAATGAGCATCCACATGAGCCTCGTCCCTTAGGAGTACCATCGGGTGCGTCCAAAACGATTTCTGAGCCTATGGTATGTTCTGTGAAACCATGCATCTATCTTGCATCAAAATTAGCTCTATCTGCAAACCGACCTAAACGAGCATCCACTTCAGCCTCGTCACCTAGGAGTACCATCGAGTGCGTCCAAAACGATTTCTGAGCCTATGGTACGTTTGACGCAAACCGTGCACCTATCTTGCACTGAGACAAACACTATCACCAAATGGACTGAAACAACATTCCATATGACCAATGTCACCTAGGGGATCCATCGGGAGCGTCCAACAATGATTTCTGAGCGTATGGTACGTTCGACGCAAACCGTGTTCCTATCTTGCGTCAAGGTTAGCACTATCTGCAAAATGACCGAAACAAGCATCCACTTGAGCCTCGTCCCCTAGGAGTACCATCGGGTGCGTCCAAAATGATTTCTGAGCCTATGGTACATTTGGCGCAAACCATGCACCTATGTTGCACCGTTGCTAGCACTATCTCCAAACAGATCGAAATGAGATTCCACATGACCCAAGTCACCAAGGTGTTCTTCGGGTGTGTCCAAAATGATTTTTGAGCTCATGGTACGTTCGGCGCAAACCGTGCACCTATCTTGAACATATACTAACACTATATCCAAATAGACCGAAATGAGATTCCACATGACCCACATCACCTAGGCGTTCTATCGGGTGTGTCCAAAATGATTTTTCAGCCAATGGTACGTTCGGCACAAACCGTGCACCTATCTTGCACTTATACTAACACTATATCCAAATATTCCGAAATGAGATTCCACATGACCCACATCACCTAGGTGTTCTATCGGGTGTGTCCAAAATGATTTTTGAGCCTATGGTACGTTTGACGCAAACTGTGCACCTATTTTGCATCAAGTTAGCACCTTCTCCAAACAGACCAAAATGAGCATCCACTTGAGCCACGTCCCTTAGGAGTACCATCGGGTGCGTCCAAAACGATTTCTGGGCCTATGGTACGTTTGGCACAAACCGTGCACCTATCTTGCACTGAGACAAACACTATCTCCAAATGGACTGAAACAACATTCCATATGACCAACGTCACCTAGGGGATCCATCAGATGCCTCCAGCAACGATTTCTGAGCGTATGGTACGTTCGATGCAAACCATGTTCCTTTCTTGTGTCAAGGTTAGCACTATCTACAAAAGGACTGAAAAATCATCCACTTGAGCCTCGTCCCCTAGGAGTACCATCAGGTGCGTCCAAAACGATTTCTGAGCCAATGGTACGTTTGGCGCAAACCATGCACCTATCTTGCACCGTTGCTAGCACTATATCCAAAGAGATCGAAATGAGATTCCACATGACCCAAGTCACCAAGGTGTTCTTTGGGTGTGTCCAAAATGATTTTCGAGCTCATGGTACGTTCGGCGCAAACCGTGCACCTATCTTGCACTTATACTAACACTATATCCAAATAGACGAAATGAGATTCCACATGACCCACATCGCCTAGGTGTTCTATCGGGGGTGTCCAAAATGGTTTTCAAGCCTATGGTATGTTTGACGCAAACCATGCACCTAGTTTGCATCAAGTTAGCACTATCTCCAAATAGACCGAAACGATCACCCACTTGAGCCTCGTGACCTAGGAGTACCATCGGGTGCGTCCAAAACGATTTCTGAGCCTATGGTATGTTCTGTGAAACCATGCATCTATCTTGCATCAAGATTAGCTCTATCTGCAAACCGACCTAAACGAGCATCCACTTGAGCCTCGTCACCTAGGAGTACCATCGAGTGGGTCCAAAACGATTTCTGAGCCTATGGTACGTTTGACGCAAACCGTGCACCTATCTTGCACTGAGACAAACACTATCACCAAATGGACTGAAACAACATTCCATATGACCAATGTCACCTAGGGGATCCATCGGGTGCGTCCAACAATGATTTCTGAGCGTATGGTACGTTAGACGCAAACCATGTTCCTATCTTGCGTCAAGGTTAGCACTATCTGCAAAATGACCGAAACAAGCATCCACTTGAGCCTCGTCCCCTAGGAGTACCATCGGGTGCGTCCAAAACGATTTCAGAGCCTATGGTACGTTTGGCGCAAACCATGCACCTATCTTGCACCGTTGCTAGCACTATCTCCAAACAGATCGAAATGAGATTCCACATGACCCAAGTCACCAAGGTGTTCTTCGGGTGTGTCCAAAATGATTTTTGAGCTCATGGTACGTTCGGCGCAAACCGTGCACCTATCTTGAACATATACTAACACTATATCCAAATAGACCGAAATGAGATTCCACATGACCCACATCACCTAGGCGTTATTCTATCGGGTGTGTCCAAAATGATTTTTCAGCCTATGGTACGTTTGGCACAAACCGTGCACCTATCTTGCACTTATACTAACACTATATCCAAATATTCTGAAATGAGATTCCACATGACCCACATCACCTAGGTGTTCTATCGGGTGTGTCCAAAATGATTTTTGAGCCTATGGTACGTTTGACACAAACTGTGCACCTATTTTGCATCAAGTTAGCAGCTTCTCCAAACAGACCAAAATGAGCATCCACTTGAGCCTCGTCCCTTAGGAGTACCATTGGGTGCGTCCAAAACGATTTCTGAGCCTATGGTACGTTTGGCACAAACCGTGCACCTATCTTGCACTGAGACAAACACTATCTCCAAATGGACTGAAACAACATTCCATATGACCAACGTCACCTAGGGGATCCATCGGGTGCCTCCAACAACGATTTCTGAGCGTATGGTACGTTCGACGCAAACCATGTTCCTATCTTGCGTCAAGGTTAGCACTATCTACAAAAGGACCAAAAAATCATCCACTTGATCCTCGTCCCCTAGGAGTACCATCAGGTGCGTCCAAAATGATTTCTGAGCCTATGGTACGTTTGGCGCAAACCATGCACCTATCTTGCACCGTTGCTAGCACTATATCCAAAGAGATCGAAATGAGATTCCACATGACCCAAGTCACCAAGGTGTTCTTTGGGTGTGTCCAAAATGATTTTCGAGCTCATGGTACGTTCGGCGCAAACCGTGCACCTATCTTGCACTTATACTAACACTATATCCAAATAGACGAAATGAGATTCCACATGACCCACATCGCCTAGGTGTTCTATCGGGGGTGTCCAAAATGGTTTTCAAGCCTATGGTATGTTTGACGCAAACCATGCACCTAGTTTGCATCAAGTTAGCACTATCTCCAAATAGACCGAAACGATCACCCACTTGAGCCTCGTGACCTAGGAGTACCATCGGGTGCGTCCAAAACGATTTCTGAGCCTATGGTATGTTCTGTGAAACCATGCATCTATCTTGCATCAAGATTAGCTCTATCTGCAAACCGACCTAAACGAGCATCCACTTGAGCCTCGTCACCTAGGAGTACCATCGAGTGGGTCCAAAACGATTTCTGAGCCTATGGTACGTTTGACGCAAACCGTGCACCTATCTTGCACTGAGACAAACACTATCACCAAATGGACTGAAACAACATTCCATATGACCAATGTCACCTAGGGGATCCATCGGGTGCGTCCAACAATGATTTCTGAGCGTATGGTACGTTCGACGCAAACCATGTTCCTATCTTGCGTCAAGGTTAGCACTATCTGCAAAATGACCGAAACAAGCATCCACTTGAGCCTCGTCCCCTAGGAGTACCATCGGGTGCGTCCAAAACGATTTCAGAGCCTATGGTACGTTTGGCGCAAACCATGCACCTATCTTGCACCGTTGCTAGCACTATCTCCAAACAGATCGAAATGAGATTCCACATGACCCAAGTCACCAAGGTGTTCTTCGGGTGTGTCCAAAATGATTTTTGAGCTCATGGTACGTTCGGCGCAAACCGTGCACCTATCTTGAACATATACTAACACTATATCCAAATAGACCGAAATGAGATTCCACATGACCCACATCACCTAGGCGTTATTCTATCGGGTGTGTCCATAATGATTTTTCAGCCTATGGTACGTTTGGCACAAACCGTGCACCTATCTTGCACTTATACTAACACTATATCCAAATATTCTGAAATGAGATTCCACATGACCCACATCACCTAGGTGTTCTATCGGGTGTGTCCAAAATGATTTTTGAGCCTATGGTACGTTTGACACAAACTGTGCACCTATTTTGCATCAAGTTAGCAGCTTCTCCAAACAGACCAAAATGAGCATCCACTTGAGCCTCGTCCCTTAGGAGTACCATTGGGTGCGTCCAAAACGATTTCTGAGCCTATGGTACGTTTGGCACAAACCGTGCACCTATCTTGCACTGAGACAAACACTATCTCCAAATGGACTGAAACAACATTCCATATGACCAACGTCACCTAGGGGATCCATCGGGTGCCTCCAACAACGATTTCTGAGCGTATGGTACGTTCGACGCAAACCATGTTCCTATCTTGCGTCAAGGTTAGCACTATCTACAAAAGGACCGAAAAATCATCCACTTGATCCTCGTCCCCTAGGAGTACCATCAGGTGCGTCCAAAATGATTTCTGAGCCTATGGTACGTTTGGCGCAAACCATGCACCTATCTTGCACCGTTGCTAGCACTATATCCAAAGAGATCAAAATGAGATTCCACATGACCCAAGTCACCAAGGTGTTCTTTGGGTGTGTCCAAAATGATTTTCGAGCTCATGGTACGTTCGGCGCAAACCGTGCACCTATCTTGCACTTATACTAAAACTATATCCAAATAGACGAAATGAGATTCCACATGACCCACATCGCCTAGGTGTTCTATCGGGGGTGTCCAAAATGGTTTTCAAGCCTATGGTACGTTTGACGCAAACCATGCACCTATTTTGCATCAAGTTAGCACTATCTCCAAATAGACCGAAACGATCACCCACTTGAGCCTCGTCACCTAGGAGTACCATCGGGTGCGTCCAAAACGATTTCTGAGCCTATGGTATGTTCTGTGAAACCATGCATCTATCTTGCATCAAGATTAGCTCTATCTGCAAACCGACCTAAACGAGCATCCACCTGAGCCTCGTCACCTAGGAGTACCATCGAGTGCGTCCAAAACGATTTCTGAGCCTATGGTACGTTTGACGTAAACCGTGCACCTATCTTGCACTGAGACAAACACTATCACCAAATGGACTGAAACAACATTCCATATGACCAATGTCACCTAGGGGATCCATCGGGTGCGTCCAACAATGATTTCTGAGCATATGGTACGTTCGACGCAAGCCATGTTCCTATCTTGCGTCAAGGTTAGCACTATCTGCAAAATGACCGAAAGAAGCATCCACTTGAGCCTCGTCCCCTAGGAGTACCATCGGGTGCGTCCAAATAGATTTCTGAGCCTATGGTACGTTTGGCGCAAACCATGCACCTATCTTGCACCGTTGCTAGCACTATCTCCAAACAGATCGAAATGAGATTCCACATGACCCAAGTCACCAAGGTGTTCTTCGGGTGTGTCCAAAATGATTTTTGAGCTCATGGTACGTTCAGCGCAAACCGTGCACCTATCTTGAACATATACTAACACTATATCCAAAGAGACCGAAATGAGATTCCACATGACCCACATCACCTAGGCGTTCTATCGGGTGTGCCCATAATGAATTTTGAGCCTATGGTACGTTCGGCACAAACCGTGCACCTATCTTGCACTTATACTAACACTATATCCAAATATTCCGAAATGAGATTCCACATGACTCACATCACCTAGGTGTTCTATCGGGTGTGTCCAAAATGATTTTTGAGCCTATGGTACGTTTGACACAAACTGTGCACCTATTTTGCATCAAGTTAGCACCTTCTCCAAACAGACCAAAATGAGCATCCACTTGAGCCTCGTCCCTTAGGAGTACCATCGGGTGCGTCCAAAACGATTTCTGAGCCTATGGTACGTTTGGCGCAAACCGTGCACCTATCTTGCACTGAGACAAACACTATCTCCAAAATGGACTGAAACAACATTCCATATGACCAACGTCACCTAGGGGATCCATCGGGTGCCTCCAACAACGATTTGTGAGCGTATGGTACGTTCGGCGCAAACCGTGCACCTATCTTACACTTATACTAACACTATATCCAAATAGACGAAATGAGATTCCACATGACCCACATCGCCTAGGTGTTCTATCGGGGGTGTCCAAAATGGTTTTCAAGCCTATGGTATGTTTGACGCAAACCATGCACCTAGTTTGCTTCAATTTAGCACTATCTCCAAATAGACCGAAACGATCACCCACTTGAGCCTCGTCACCTAGGAGTACCATCGGGTGCGTCCAAAACGATTTCTGAGCCTATGGTATGTTCTGTGAAACCATGCATCTATCTTGCATCAAGATTAGCTCTATCTGCAAACCGACCTAAACGAGCATCCACTTGAGCCTCGTCACCTAGGAGTACCATCGAGTGCGTCCAAAACGATTTCTGAGCCTATGGTACGTTTGACGCAAACCGTGCACCTATCTTGCACTGAGACAAACACTATCACCAAATGGACTGAAACAACATTCCATATGACCAATGTCACGTAGGGGATCCATCGGGTGCG
Source organism: Saccharum spontaneum (assembly GCA_022457205.1). Lineage (NCBI taxonomy): Eukaryota > Viridiplantae > Streptophyta > Magnoliopsida > Poales > Poaceae > Saccharum > Saccharum spontaneum. The sequence continues at coordinate 29,721,287 of CM039617.1, read as the reverse complement.
TCCAACAATGATTTCTGAGCGTATGGTACGTTCGACGCAAGCCATGTTCCTATCTTGCGTCAAGGTTAGCACTATCTGCAAAATGACCGAAACAAGCATCCACTTGAGCCTCGTCCCCTAGGAGTACCATCGGGTGCGTCCAAAAGGATTTCTGAGCCTATGGTACGTTTGGCACAAACCGTGCACCTATCTTGCACTGAGACAAACACTATCTCCAAATGGACTGAAACAACATTCCATATGACCAACGTCACCTAGGGGATCCATCGGGTGCCTCCAACAACGATTTCTGAGCGTATGGTACGTTCGACGCAAACCATGTTCCTTTCTTGCGTCAAGGTTAGCACTATCTACAAAAGGACCGAAAAATCATCCACTTGAGCCTCGTCCCCTAGGAGTACCATCAGGTGCGTCCAAAACGATTTCTGAGCCTATGGTACGTTTGGCGCAAACCATGCACCTATCTTGCACCGTGCTAGCACTATATCCAAAGAGATCGAAATGAGATTCCACATGACCCAAGTCACCAAGGTGTTCTTTGGGTGTGTCCAAAATGATTTTCGAGCTCATGGTACGTTCGGCGCAAACCGTGCACCTATCTTGCACTTATACTAACACTATATCCAAATAGACGAAATGAGATTCCACATGAGCCACATCGCCTAGGTGTTCTATCGGGGGTGTCCAAAATGGTTTTCAAGCCTATGGTATGTTTGACGCAAACCATGCACCTAGTTTGCATCAAGTTAGCACTATCTCCAAATAGACCGAAACGATCACCCACTTGAGCCTCGTGACCTAGGAGTACCATCGGGTGCGTCCAAAACGATTTCTGAGCCTATGGTATGTTCTGTGAAACCATGCATCTATCTTGCATCAAGATTAGCTCTATCTGCAAACCGACCTAAACGAGCATCCACTTCAGCCTCGTCACCTAGGAGTACCATCGAGTGGGTCCAAAACGATTTCTGAGCCTATGGTACGTTTGACGCAAACCGTGCACCTATCTTGCACTGAGACAAACACTATCACCAAATGGACTGAAACAACATTCCATATGACCAATGTCACCTAGGGGATCCATCGGGTGCGTCCAACAATGATTTCTGAGCGTATGGTACGTTCGACGCAAACCATGTTCCTATCTTGCGTCAAGGTTAGCACTATCTGCAAAATGACCGAAACAAGCATCCACATGAGCCTCGTCCCCTAGGAGTACCACCGGGTGCGTCCAAAATGATTTCTGAGCCTATGGTACGTTTGGCGCAAACCATGCACCTATCTTGCACCGTTGCTAGCACTATCTCCAAACAGATCGAAATGAGATTCCACATGACCCAAGTCACCAAGGTGTTCTTCGGGTGTGTCCAAAATGATTTTTGAGCTCATGGTACGTTCGGCGCAAACCGTGCACCTATCTTGAACATATACTAACACTATATCCAAATAGACCGAAATGAGATTCCACATGACCCACATCACCTAGGCGTTATTCTGTCGGGTGTGTCCATAATGATTTTTCAGCCTATGGTACGTTCGGCACAAACCGTGCACCTATCTTGCACTTATACTAACACTATATCCAAATATTCTGAAATGAGATTCCACATGACCCACATCACCTAGGTGTTCTATCGGGTGTGTCCAAAATGATTTTTGAGCCTATGGTACGTTTGACACAAACTGTGCACCTATTTTGGATCAAGTTAGCAGCTTCTCCAAACAGATTTTTGAGCGTCAAGGTTAGCACTATCTGCAAAATGACCGAAACAAGCATCCACTTGAGCCTCGTCCCCTAGGAGTACCATCGGGTGCGTCCAAAAGGATTTCTGAGCCTATGGTACGTTTGGCACAAACCGTGCACCTATCTTGCACTGAGACAAACACTATCTCCAAATGGACTGAAACAACATTCCATATGACCAACGTCACCTAGGGGATCCATCGGGTGCCTCCAACAACGATTTCTGAGCGTATGGTACGTTCGACGCAAACCATGTTCCTTTCTTGCGTCAAGGTTAGCACTATCTACAAAAGGACCGAAAAATCATCCACTTGAGCCTCGTCCCCTAGGAGTACCATCAGGTGCGTCCAAAACGATTTCTGAGCCTATGGTACGTTTGGCGCAAACCATGCACCTATCTTGCACCGTGCTAGCACTATATCCAAAGAGATCGAAATGAGATTCCACATGACCCAAGTCACCAAGGTGTTCTTTGGGTGTGTCCAAAATGATTTTCGAGCTCATGGTACGTTCGGCGCAAACCGTGCACCTATCTTGCACTTATACTAACACTATATCCAAATAGACGAAATGAGATTCCACATGAGCCACATCGCCTAGGTGTTCTATCGGGGGTGTCCAAAATGGTTTTCAAGCCTATGGTATGTTTGACGCAAACCATGCACCTAGTTTGCATCAAGTTAGCACTATCTCCAAATAGACCGAAACGATCACCCACTTGAGCCTCGTGACCTAGGAGTACCATCGGGTGCGTCCAAAACGATTTCTGAGCCTATGGTATGTTCTGTGAAACCATGCATCTATCTTGCATCAAGATTAGCTCTATCTGCAAACCGACCTAAACGAGCATCCACTTCAGCCTCGTCACCTAGGAGTACCATCGAGTGGGTCCAAAACGATTTCTGAGCCTATGGTACGTTTGACGCAAACCGTGCACCTATCTTGCACTGAGACAAACACTATCACCAAATGGACTGAAACAACATTCCATATGACCAATGTCACCTAGGGGATCCATCGGGTGCGTCCAACAATGATTTCTGAGCGTATGGTACGTTCGACGCAAACCATGTTCCTATCTTGCGTCAAGGTTAGCACTATCTGCAAAATGACCGAAACAAGCATCCACATGAGCCTCGTCCCCTAGGAGTACCACCGGGTGCGTCCAAAATGATTTCTGAGCCTATGGTACGTTTGGCGCAAACCATGCACCTATCTTGCACCGTTGCTAGCACTATCTCCAAACAGATCGAAATGAGATTCCACATGACCCAAGTCACCAAGGTGTTCTTCGGGTGTGTCCAAAATGATTTTTGAGCTCATGGTACGTTCGGCGCAAACCGTGCACCTATCTTGAACATATACTAACACTATATCCAAATAGACCGAAATGAGATTCCACATGACCCACATCACCTAGGCGTTATTCTGTCGGGTGTGTCCATAATGATTTTTCAGCCTATGGTACGTTCGGCACAAACCGTGCACCTATCTTGCACTTATACTAACACTATATCCAAATATTCTGAAATGAGATTCCACATGACCCACATCACCTAGGTGTTCTATCGGGTGTGTCCAAAATGATTTTTGAGCCTATGGTACGTTTGACACAAACTGTGCACCTATTTTGGATCAAGTTAGCAGCTTCTCCAAACAGACCAAAATGAGCATCCACTTGAGCCTCGTCCCTTAGGAGTACCATTGGGTGCGTCCAAAACGATTTCTGAGCCTATGGTACGTTTGGCACAAACCGTGCACCTATCTTGCACTGAGACAAACACTATCTCCAAATGGACTGAAACAACATTCCATATGACCAACGTCACCTAGGGGATCCATCGGGTGCCTCCAACAACGATTTCTGAGCGTATGGTACGTTCGACGCAAACCATGTTCCTATCTTGCGTCAAGGTTAGCACTATCTACAAAAGGACCGAAAAATCATCCACTTGAGCCTCGTCCCCTAGGAGTACCATCAGGTGCGTCCAAAATGATTTCTGAGCCTATGGTACGTTTGGCGCAAACCATGCACCTATCTTGCACCGTGCTAGCACTATATCCAAAGAGATCGAAATGAGATTCCACATGACCCAAGTCACCAAGGTGTTCTTTGGGTGTGTCCAAAATGATTTTCGAGCTCATGGTACGTTCGGCGCAAACCGTGCACCTATCTTGCACTTATACTAACACTATATCCAAATAGACGAAATGAGATTCCACATGACCCACATCGCCTAGGTGTTCTATCGGGGGTGTCCAAAATGGTTTTCAAGCCTATGGTATGTTTGACGCAAACCATGCACCTAGTTTGCATCAAGTTAGCACTATCTCCAAATAGACCGAAACGATCACCCACTTGAGCCTCGTGACCTAGGAGTACCATCGGGTGCGTCCAAAACGATTTCTGAGCCTATGGTATGTTCTGTGAAACCATGCATCTATCTTGCATCAAGATTAGCTCTATCTGCAAACCGACCTAAACGAGCATCCACTTGAGCCTCGTCACCTAGCAGTACCATCGAGTGCGTCCAAAACGATTTCTGAGCCTATGGTACGTTTGACGCAAACCGTGCACCTATCTTGCACTGAGACAAACACTATCACCAAATGGACTGAAACAACATTCCATATGACCAATGTCACCTAGGGGATCCATCGGGTGCGTCCAACAATGATTTCTGAGCGTATGGTACGTTCGACGCAAACCATGTTCCTATCTTGCGTCAAGGTTAGCACTATCTGCAAAATGACCGAAACAAGCATCCACTTGAGCCTCGTCCCCTAGGAGTACCATCGGGTGCGTCCAAAACGATTTCTGAGCCTATGGTACGTTTGGCGCAAACCATGCACCTATCTTGCACCGTTGCTAGCACTATCTCCAAACAGATCGAAATGAGATTCCACATGACCCAAGTCACCAAGGTGTTCTTCGGGTGTGTCCAAAATGATTTTTGAGCTCATGGTACGTTCAGTGCAAACCGTGCACCTATCTTGAACATATACTAACACTATATCCAAATAGACTGAAATGAGATTCCACATGACCCACATCACCTAGGCGTTATTCTATCGGGTGTGTCCATAATGATTTTTCAGCCTATGGTACGTTCGGCACAAACCGTGCACCTATCTTGCACTTATACTAACACTTTATCCAAATATTCTGAAATGAGATTCCACATGACCCACATCACCTAGGTGTTCTATCGGGTGTGTCCAAAATGATTTTCGAGCCTATGGTACGTTTGACACAAACTGTGCACCTATTTTGCATCAAGTTAGCAGCTTCTCCAAACAGACCAAAATGAGCATCCACTTGAGCCTCGTCCCTTAGGAGTACCATTGGGTGCGTCCAAAACGATTTCTGAGCCTATGGTACGTTTGGCACAAACCGTGCACCTATCTTGCACTGAGACAAACACTATCTCCAAATGGACTGAAACAACATTCCATATGACCAACGTCACCTAGGGGATCCATCGGGTGCCTCCAACAACGATTTCTGAGCGTATGGTACGTTCGACGCAAACCATGTTCCTATCTTGCGTCAAGGTTAGCACAATCTACAAAAGGACCGAAAAATCATCCACTTGATCCTCGTCCCCTAGGAGTACCATCAGGTGCGTCCAAAATGATTTCTGAGCCTATGGTACGTTTGGCGCAAACCATGCACCTATCTTGCACCGTTGCTAGCACTATCTCCAAACAGATCGAAATGAGATTCCACATGACCCAAGTCACCAAGGTGTTCTTCGGGTGTGTCCAAAATGATTTTTGAGCTCATGGTACGTTCAGTGCAAACCGTGCACCTATCTTGAACATATACTAACACTATATCCAAATAGACTGAAATGAGATTCCACATGACCCACATCACCTAGGCGTTATTCTATCGGGTGTGTCCATAATGATTTTTCAGCCTATGGTACGTTCGGCACAAACCGTGCACCTATCTTGCACTTATACTAACACTTTATCCAAATATTCTGAAATGAGATTCCACATGACCCACATCACCTAGGTGTTCTATCGGGTGTGTCCAAAATGATTTTCGAGCCTATGGTACGTTTGACACAAACTGTGCACCTATTTTGCATCAAGTTAGCAGCTTCTCCAAACAGACCAAAATGAGCATCCACTTGAGCCTCGTCCCTTAGGAGTACCATTGGGTGCGTCCAAAACGATTTCTGAGCCTATGGTACGTTTGGCACAAACCGTGCACCTATCTTGCACTGAGACAAACACTATCTCCAAATGGACTGAAACAACATTCCATATGACCAACGTCACCTAGGGGATCCATCGGGTGCCTCCAACAACGATTTCTGAGCGTATGGTACGTTCGACGCAAACCATGTTCCTATCTTGCGTCAAGGTTAGCACTATCTACAAAAGGACCGAAAAATCATCCACTTGAGCCTCGTCCCCTAGGAGTACCATCAGGTGCGTCCAAAATGATTTCTGAGCCTATGGTACGTTTGGCGCAAACCATGCACCTATCTTGCACCGTGCTAGCACTATATCCAAAGAGATCGAAATGAGATTCCACATGACCCAAGTCACCAAGGTGTTCTTTGGGTGTGTCCAAAATGATTTTCGAGCTCATGGTACGTTCGGCGCAAACCGTGCACCTATCTTGCACTTATACTAACACTATATCCAAATAGACGAAATGAGATTCCACATGACCCACATCGCCTAGGTGTTCTATCGGGGGTGTCCAAAATGGTTTTCAAGCCTATGGTATGTTTGACGCAAACCATGCACCTAGTTTGCATCAAGTTAGCACTATCTCCAAATAGACCGAAACGATCACCCACTTGAGCCTCGTGACCTAGGAGTACCATCGGGTGCGTCCAAAACGATTTCTGAGCCTATGGTATGTTCTGTGAAACCATGCATCTATCTTGCATCAAGATTAGCTCTATCTGCAAACCGACCTAAACGAGCATCCACTTGAGCCTCGTCACCTAGCAGTACCATCGAGTGCGTCCAAAACGATTTCTGAGCCTATGGTACGTTTGACGCAAACCGTGCACCTATCTTGCACTGAGACAAACACTATCACCAAATGGACTGAAACAACATTCCATATGACCAATGTCACCTAGGGGATCCATCGGGTGCGTCCAACAATGATTTTCTGAGCGTATGGTACGTTCGACGCAAACCATGTTCCTATCTTGCGTCAAGGTTAGCACTATCTGCAAAATGACCGAAACAAGCATCCACTTGAGCCTCGTCCCCTAGGAGTACCATCGGGTGCGTCCAAAACGATTTCTGAGCCTATGGTACGTTTGGCGCAAACCATGCACCTATCTTGCACCGTGCTAGCACTATATCCAAAGAGATCGAAATGAGATTCCACATGACCCAAGTCACCAAGGTGTTCTTTGGGTGTGTCCAAAATGATTTTCGAGCTCATGGTACGTTCGGCGCAAACCGTGCACCTATCTTGCACTTATACTAACACTATATCCAAATAGACGAAATGAGATTCCACATGAGCCACATCGCCTAGGTGTTCTATCAGGGGTGTCCAAAATGGTTTTCAAGCCTATGGTATGTATGACGCAAACCATGCACCTAGTTTGCATCAAGTTAGCACTATCTCCAAATAGACCGAAACGATCACCCACTTGAGCCTCGTGACCTAGGAGTACCATCGGGTGCGTCCAAAACGATTTCTGAGCCTATGGTATGTTCTGTGAAACCATGCATCTATCTTGCATCAAGATTAGCTCTATCTGCAAACCGACCTAAACGAGCATCCACTTCAGCCTCGTCACCTAGGAGTACCATCGAGTGGGTCCAAAACGATTTCTGAGCCTATGGTACGTTTGACGCAAACCGTGCACCTATCTTGCACTGAGACAAACACTATCACCAAATGGACTGAAACAACATTCCATATGACCAATGTCACCTAGGGGATCCATCGGGTGCGTCCAACAATGATTTCTGAGCGTATGGTACGTTCGACGCAAACCATGTTCCTATCTTGCGTCAAGGTTAGCACTATCTGCAAAATGACCGAAACAAGCATCCACATGAGCCTCGTCCCCTAGGAGTACCACCGGTTGCGTCCAAAACGATTTCTGAGCCTATGGTACGTTTGGCGCAAACCATGCACCTATCTTGCACCGTTGCTAGCACTATCTCCAAACAGATCGAAATGAGATTCCACATGACCCAAGTCACCAAGGTGTTCTTCGGGTGTGTCCAAAATGATTTTTGAGCTCATGGTACGTTCAGTGCAAACCGTGCACCTATCTTGAACATATACTAACACTATATCCAAATAGACTGAAATGAGATTCCACATGACCCACATCACCTAGGCGTTATTCTATCGGGTGTGTCCATAATGATTTTTCAGCCTATGGTACGTTCGGCACAAACCGTGCACCTATCTTGCACTTATACTAACACTTTATCCAAATATTCTGAAATGAGATTCCACATGACCCACATCACCTAGGTGTTCTATCGGGTGTGTCCAAAATGATTTTCGAGCCTATGGTACGTTTGACACAAACTGTGCACCTATTTTGCATCAAGTTAGCAGCTTCTCCAAACATACCAAAATGAGCATCCACTTGAGCCTCGTCCCTTAGGAGTACCATTGGGTGCGTCCAAAACGATTTCTGAGCCTATGGTACGTTTGGCACAAACCGTGCACCTATCTTGCACTGAGACAAACACTATCTCCAAATGGACTGAAACAACATTCCATATGACCAACGTCACCTAGGGGATCCATCGGGTGCCTCCAACAACGATTTCTGAGCGTATGGTACGTTCGACGCAAACCATGTTCCTATCTTGCGTCAAGGTTAGCACAATCTACAAAAGGACCGAAAAATCATCCACTTGATCCTCGTCCCCTAGGAGTACCATCAGGTGCGTCCAAAATGATTTCTGAGCCTATGGTACGTTTGGCGCAAACCATGCACCTATCTTGCACCGTTGCTAGCACTATCTCCAAACAGATCGAAATGAGATTCCACATGACCCAAGTCACCAAGGTGTTCTTCGGGTGTGTCCAAAATGATTTTTGAGCTCATGGTACGTTCAGTGCAAACCGTGCACCTATCTTGAACATATACTAACACTATATCCAAATAGACTGAAATGAGATTCCACATGACCCACATCACCTAGGCGTTATTCTATCGGGTGTGTCCATAATGATTTTTCAGCCTATGGTACGTTCGGCACAAACCGTGCACCTATCTTGCACTTATACTAACACTTTATCCAAATATTCTGAAATGAGATTCCACATGACCCACATCACCTAGGTGTTCTATCGGGTGTGTCCAAAATGATTTTCGAGCCTATGGTACGTTTGACACAAAATGTGCACCTATTTTGCATCAAGTTAGCAGCTTCTCCAAACAGACCAAAATGAGCATCCACTTGAGCCTCGTCCCTTAGGAGTACCATTGGGTGCGTCCAAAACGATTTCTGAGCCTATGGTACGTTTGGCACAAACCGTGCACCTATCTTGCACTGAGACAAACACTATCTCCAAATGGACTGAAACAACATTCCATATGACCAACGTCACCTAGGGGATCCATCGGGTGCCTCCAACAACGATTTCTGAGCGTATGGTACGTTCGACGCAAACCATGTTCCTATCTTGCGTCAAGGTTAGCACTATCTACAAAAGGACCGAAAAATCATCCACTTGAGCCTCGTCCCCTAGGAGTACCATCAGGTGCGTCCAAAATGATTTCTGAGCCTATGGTACGTTTGGCGCAAACCATGCACCTATCTTGCACCGTGCTAGCACTATATCCAAAGAGATCGAAATGAGATTCCACATGACCCAAGTCACCAAGGTGTTCTTTGGGTGTGTCCAAAATGATTTTCGAGCTCATGGTACGTTCGGCGCAAACCGTGCACCTATCTTGCACTTATACTAACACTATATCCAAATAGACGAAATGAGATTCCACATGACCCACATCGCCTAGGTGTTCTATCGGGGGTGTCCAAAATGGTTTTCAAGCCTATGGTATGTTTGACGCAAACCATGCACCTAGTTTGCATCAAGTTAGCACTATCTCCAAATAGACCGAAACGATCACCCACTTGAGCCTCGTGACCTAGGAGTACCATCGGGTGCGTCCAAAACGATTTCTGAGCCTATGGTATGTTCCGTGAAACCATGCATCTATCTTGCATCAAGATTAGCTCTATCTGCAAACCGACCTAAACGAGCATCCACTTGAGCCTCGTCACCTAGCAGTACCATCGAGTGCGTCCAAAACGATTTCTGAGCCTATGGTACGTTTGACGCAAACCGTGCACCTATCTTGCACTGAGACAAACACTATCACCAAATGGACTGAAACAACATTCCATATGACCAATGTCACCTAGGGGATCCATCGGGTGCGTCCAACAATGATTTTCTGAGCGTATGGTACGTTCGACGCAAACCATGTTCCTATCTTGCGTCAAGGTTAGCACTATCTGCAAAATGACCGAAACAAGCATCCACTTGAGCCTCGACCCCTAGGAGTACCATCGGGTGCGTCCAAAACGATTTCTGAGCCTATGGTACGTTTGGCGCAAACCATGCACCTATCTTGCACCGTGCTAGCACTATATCCAAAGAGATCGAAATGAGATTCCACATGACCCAAGTCACCAAGGTGTTCTTTGGGTGTGTCCAAAATGATTTTCGAGCTCATGGTACGTTCGGCGCAAACCGTGCACCTATCTTGCACTTATACTAACACTATATCCAAATAGACGAAATGAGATTCCACATGAGCCACATCGCCTAGGTGTTCTATCGGGGGTGTCCAAAATGGTTTTCAAGCCTATGGTATGTTTGACGCAAACCATGCACCTAGTTTGCATCAAGTTAGCACTATCTCCAAATAGACCGAAACGATCACCCACTTGAGCCTCGTGACCTAGGAGTACCATCGGGTGCGTCCAAAACGATTTCTGAGCCTATGGTATGTTCTGTGAAACCATGCATCTATCTTGCATCAAGATTAGCTCTATCTGCAAACCGACCTAAACGAGCATCCACTTCAGCCTCGTCACCTAGGAGTACCATCGAGTGGGTCCAAAACGATTTCTGAGCCTATGGTACGTTTGACGCAAACCGTGCACCTATCTTGCACTGAGACAAACACTATCACCAAATGGACTGAAACAACATTCCATATGACCAATGTCACCTAGGGGATCCATCGGGTGCGTCCAACAATGATTTCTGAGCGTATGGTACGTTCGACGCAAACCATGTTCCTATCTTGCGTCAAGGTTAGCACTATCTGCAAAATGACCGAAACAAGCATCCACATGAGCCTCGTCCCCTAGGAGTACCACCGGGTGCGTCCAAAACGATTTCTGAGCCTATGGTACGTTTGGCGCAAACCATGCACCTATCTTGCACCGTTGCTAGCACTATCTCCAAACAGATCGAAATGAGATTCCACATGACCCAAGTCACCAAGGTGTTCTTCGGGTGTGTCCAAAATGATTTTTGAGCTCATGGTACGTTCAGTGCAAACCGTGCACCTATCTTGAACATATACTAACACTATATCCAAATAGACTGAAATGAGATTCCACATGACCCACATCACCTAGGCGTTATTCTATCGGGTGTGTCCATAATGATTTTTCAGCCTATGGTACGTTCGGCACAAACCGTGCACCTATCTTGCACTTATACTAACACTTTATCCAAATATTCTGAAATGAGATTCCACATGACCCACATCACCTAGGTGTTCTATCGGGTGTGTCCAAAATGATTTTCGAGCCTATGGTACGTTTGACACAAACTGTGCACCTATTTTGCATCAAGTTAGCAGCTTCTCCAAACAGACCAAAATGAGCATCCACTTGAGCCTCGTCCCTTAGGAGTACCATTGGGTGCGTCCAAAACGATTTCTGAGCCTATGGTACGTTTGGCACAAACCGTGCACCTATCTTGCACTGAGACAAACACTATCTCCAAATGGACTGAAACAACATTCCATATGACCAACGTCACCTAGGGGATCCATCGGGTGCCTCCAACAACGATTTCTGAGCGTATGGTACGTTCGACGCAAACCATGTTCCTATCTTGCGTCAAGGTTAGCACTATCTACAAAAGGACCGAAAAATCATCCACTTGAGCCTCGTGACCTAGGAGTACCATCGGGTGCGTCCAAAACGATTTCTGAGCCTATGGTATGTTCTGTGAAACCATGCATCTATCTTGCATCAAGATTAGCTCTATCTGCAAACCGACCTAAACGAGCATCCACTTGAGCCTCGTCACCTAGCAGTACCATCGAGTGCGTCCAAAACGATTTCTGAGCCTATGGTACGTTTGACGCAAACCGTGCACCTATCTTGCACTGAGACAAACACTATCACCAAATGGACTGAAACAACATTCCATATGACCAATGTCACCTAGGGGATCCATCGGGTGCGTCCAACAATGATTTTCTGAGCGTATGGTACGTTCGACGCAAACCATGTTCCTATCTTGCGTCAAGGTTAGCACTATCTGCAAAATGACCGAAACAAGCATCCACTTGAGCCTCGACCCCTAGGAGTACCATCGGGTGCGTCCAAAACGATTTCTGAGCCTATGGTACGTTTGGCGCAAACCATGCACCTATCTTGCACCGTGCTAGCACTATATCCAAAGAGATCGAAATGAGATTCACATGACCCAAGTCACCAAGGTGTTCTTTGGGTGTGTCCAAAATGATTTTCGAGCTCATGGTACGTTTGGCGCAAACCGTGCACCTATCTTGCACTTATACTAACACTATATCCAAATAGACGAAATGAGATTCCACATGAGCCACATCGCCTAGGTGTTCTATCGGGGGTGTCCAAAATGGTTTTCAAGCCTATGGTATGTTTGACGCAAACCATGCACCTAGTTTGCATCAAGTTAGCACTATCTCCAAATAGACCGAAACGATCACCCACTTGAGCCTCGTGACCTAGGAGTACCATCGGGTGCGTCCAAAACGATTTCTGAGCCTATGGTATGTTCTATGAAACCATGCATCTATCTTGCATCAAGATTAGCTCTATCTGCAAACCGACCTAAACGAGCATCCACTTCAGCCTCGTCACCTAGGAGTACCATCGAGTGGGTCCAAAACGATTTCTGAGCCTATGGTACGTTTGACGCAAACCGTGCACCTATCTTGCACTGAGACAAACACTATCACCAAATGGACTGAAACAACATTCCATATGACCAATGTCACCTAGGGGATCCATCGGGTGCGTCCAACAATGATTTCTGAGCGTATGGTACGTTCGACGCAAACCATGTTCCTATCTTGCGTCAAGGTTAGCACTATCTGCAAAATGACCGAAACAAGCATCCACATGAGCCTCGTCCCTAGGAGTACCACCGGGTGCGTCCAAAACGATTTCTGAGCCTATGGTACGTTTGGCGCAAACCATGCACCTATCTTGCACCGTTGCTAGCACTATCTCCAAACAGATCGAAATGAGATTCCACATGACCCAAGTCACCAAGGTGTTCTTCGGGTGTGTCCAAAATGATTTTTGAGCTCATGGTACGTTCAGTGCAAACCGTGCACCTATCTTGAACATATACTAACACTATATCCAAATAGACTGAAATGAGATTCCACATGACCCACATCACCTAGGCGTTATTCTATCGGGTGTGTCCATAATGATTTTTCAGCCTATGGTACGTTCGGCACAAACCGTGCACCTATCTTGCACTTATACTAACACTTTATCCAAATATTCTGAAATGAGATTCCACATGACCCACATCACCTAGGTGTTCTATCGGGTGTGTCCAAAATGATTTTCGAGCCTATGGTACGTTGACACAAACTGTGCACCTATTTTGCATCAAGTTAGCAGCTTCTCCAAACAGACCAAAATGAGCATCCACTTGAGCCTCGTCCCTTCGGAGTACCATTGGGTGCGTCCAAAACGATTTCTGAGCCTATGGTACGTTTGGCACAAACCGTGCACCTATCTTGCACTGAGACAAACACTATCTCCAAATGGACTGAAACAACATTCCATATGACCAACGTCACCTAGGGGATCCATCGGGTGCCTCCAACAACGATTTCTGAGCGTATGGTACGTTCGACGCAAACCATGTTCCTATCTTGCGTCAAGGTTAGCACAATCTACAAAAGGACCGAAAAATCATCCACTTGATCCTCGTCCCCTAGGAGTACCATCAGGTGCGTCCAAAATGATTTCTGAGCCTATGGTACGTTTGGCGCAAACCATGCACCTATCTTGCACCGTTGCTAGCACTATCTCCAAACAGATCGAAATGAGATTCCACATGACCCAAGTCACCAAGGTGTTCTTCGGGTGTGTCCAAAATGATTTTTTGAGCTCATGGTACGTTCAGTGCAAACCGTGCACCTATCTTGAACATATACTAACACTATATCCAAATAGACTGAAATGAGATTCCACATGACCCACATCACCTAGGCGTTATTCTATCGGGTGTTTCCATAATGATTTTTCAGCCTATGGTACGTTCGGCACAAACCGTGCACCTATCTTGCACTTATACTAACACTTTATCCAAATATTCTGAAATGAGATTCCACATGACCCACATCACCTAGGTGTTCTATCGGGTGTGTCCAAAATGATTTTCGAGCCTATGGTACGTTTGACACAAACTGTGCACCTATTTTGCATCAAGTTAGCAGCTTCTCCAAACAGACCAAAATGAGCATCCACTTGAGCCTCGTCCCTTAGGAGTACCATTGGGTGCGTCCAAAACGATTTCTGAGCCTATGGTACGTTTGGCACAAACCGTGCACCTATCTTGCACTGAGACAAACACTATCTCCAAATGGACTGAAACAACATTCCATATGACCAACGTCACCTAGGGGATCCATCGGGTGCCTCCAACAACGATTTCTGAGCGTATGGTACGTTCGACGCAAACCATGTTCCTATCTTGCGTCAAGGTTAGCACTATCTACAAAAGGACCGAAAAATCATCCACTTGAGCCTCGTCCCCTAGGAGTACCATCAGGTGCGTCCAAAATGATTTCTGAGCCTATGGTACGTTTGGCGCAAACCATGCACCTATCTTGCACCGTGCTAGCACTATATCCAAAGAGATCGAAATGAGATTCCACATGACCCAAGTCACCAAGGTGTTCTTTGGGTGTGTCCAAAATGATTTTCGAGCTCATGGTACGTTCGGCGCAAACCGTGCACCTATCTTGCACTTATACTAACACTATATCCAAATAGACGAAATGAGATTCCACATGACCCACATCGCCTAGGTGTTCTATCGGGGGTGTCCAAAATGGTTTTCAAGCCTATGGTATGTTTGACGCAAACCATGCACCTAGTTTGCATCAAGTTAGCACTATCTCCAAATAGACCGAAACGATCACCCACTTGAGCCTCGTGACCTAGGAGTACCATCGGGTGCGTCCAAAACGATTTCTGAGCCTATGGTATGTTCTGTGAAACCATGCATCTATCTTGCATCAAGATTAGCTCTATCTGCAAACCGACCTAAACGATTTCTGAGCCTATGGTATGTTCTGTGAAACCATGCATCTATCTTGCATCAAGATTAGCTCTATCTGCAAACCGACCTAAACGAGCATCCACTTGAGCCTCGTCACCTAGCAGTACCATCGAGTGCGTCCAAAACGATTTCTGAGCCTATGGTACGTTTGACGCAAACCGTGCACCTATCTTGCACTGAGACAAACACTATCACCAAATGGACTGAAACAACATTCCATATGACCAATGTCACCTAGGGGATCCATCGGGTGCGTCCAACAATGATTTTCTGAGCGTATGGTACGTTCGACGCAAACCATGTTCCTATCTTGCGTCAAGGTTAGCACTATCTGCAAAATGACCGAAACAAGCATCCACTTGAGCCTCGTCCCCTAGGAGTACCATCGGGTGCGTCCAAAACGATTTCTGAGCCTATGGTACGTTTGGCGCAAACCATGCACCTATCTTGCACCGTGCTAGCACTATATCCAAAGAGATCGAAATGAGATTCCACATGACCCAAGTCACCAAGGTGTTCTTTGGGTGTGTCCAAAATGATTTTCGAGCTCATGGTACGTTCGGCGCAAACCGTGCACCTATCTTGCACTTATACTAACACTATATCCAAATAGACGAAATGAGATTCCACATGAGCCACATCGCCTAGGTGTTCTATCGGGGGTGTCCAAAATGGTTTTCAAGCCTATGGTATGTTTGACGCAAACCATGCACCTAGTTTGCATCAAGTTAGCACTATCTCCAAATAGACCGAAACGATCACCCACTTGAGCCTCGTGACCTAGGAGTACCATCGGGTGCGTCCAAAACGATTTCTGAGCCTATGGTATGTTCTGTGAAACCATGCATCTATCTTGCATCAAGATTAGCTCTATCTGCAAACCGACCTAAACGAGCATCCACTTCAGCCTCGTCACCTAGGAGTACCATCGAGTGGGTCCAAAACGATTTCTGAGCCTATGGTACGTTTGACGCAAACCGTGCACCTATCTTGCACTGAGACAAACACTATCACCAAATGGACTGAAACAACATTCCATATGACCAATGTCACCTAGGGGATCCATCGGGTGCGTCCAACAATGATTTCTGAGCGTATGGTACGTTCGACGCAAACCATGTTCCTATCTTGCGTCAAGGTTAGCACTATCTGCAAAATGACCGAAACAAGCATCCACATGAGCCTCGTCCCTAGGAGTACCACCGGGTGCGTCCAAAATGATTTCTGAGCCTATGGTACGTTTGGCGCAAACCATGCACCTATCTTGCACCGTTGCTAGCACTATCTCCAAACAGATCGAAATGAGATTCCACATGACCCAAGTCACCAAGGTGTTCTTCGGGTGTGTCCAAAATGATTTTTGAGCTCATGGTACGTTCGGCGCAAACCGTGCACCTATCTTGAACATATACTAACACTATATCCAAATAGACCGAAATGAGATTCCACATGACCCACATCACCTAGGCGTTATTCTGTCGGGTGTGTCCATAATGATTTTTCAGCCTATGGTACGTTCGGCACAAACCGTGCACCTATCTTGCACTTATACTAACACTATATCCAAATATTCTGAAATGAGATTCCACATGACCCACATCACCTAGGTGTTCTATCGGGTGTGTCCAAAATGATTTTTGAGCCTATGGTACGTTTGACACAAACTGTGCACCTATTTTGCATCAAGTTAGTAGCTTCTCCAAACAGACCAAAATGAGCATCCACTTGAGCCTCGTCCCTTAGGAGTACCATTGGGTGCGTCCAAAACGATTTCTGAGCCTATGGTACGTTTGGCACAAACCGTGCACCTATCTTGCACTGAGACAAACACTATCTCCAAATGGACTGAAACAACATTCCATATGACCAACGTCACCTAGGGGATCCATCGGGTGCCTCCAACAACGATTTCTGAGCGTATGGTACGTTCGACGCAAACCATGTTCCTATCTTGCGTCAAGGTTAGCACAATCTACAAAAGGACCGAAAAATCATCCACTTGATCCTCGTCCCCTAGGAGTACCATCAGGTGCGTCCAAAATGATTTCTGAGCCTATGGTACGTTTGGCGCAAACCATGCACCTATCTTGCACCGTTGCTAGCACTATATCCAAAGAGATCGAAATGAGATTCCACATGACCCAAGTCACCAAGGTGTTCTTTGGGTGTGTCCAAAATGATTTTTGAGCTCATGGTACATTCGGCGCAAACCGTGCACCTATCTTGCACTTATACTAAAACTATATCCAAATAGACGAAATGAGATTCCACATGACCCACATCGCCTAGGTGTTCTATCGGGGGTGTCCAAAATGGTTTTCAAGCCTATGGTACGTTTGACGCAAACCATGCACCTATTTTGCATCAAGTTAGCACTATCTCCAAATAGACCGAAACGATCACCCACTTGAGCCTCGTCACCTAGGAGTACCATCGGGTGCGTCCAAAACGATTTCTGAGCCTATGGTATGTTCTGTGAAACCATGCATCTATCTTGCATCAAGATTAGCTCTATCTGCAAACCGACCTAAACGAGCATCCACCTGAGCCTCGTCACCTAGGAGTACCATCGAGTGCGTCCAAAACGATTTCTGAGCCTATGGTACGTTTGACGTAAACCGTGCACCTATCTTGCACTGAGACAAACACTATCACCAAATGGACTGAAACAACATTCCATATGACCAATGTCACCTAGGGGATCCATCGGGTGCGTCCAACAATGATTTCTGAGCGTATGGTACGTTCGGCGCAAACCGTGCACCTATCTTGCATTTATACTAACACTATATCCAAATAGACGAAATGAGATTCCACATGACCCACATCGCCTAGGTGTTCTATCGGGGGTGTCCAAAATGGTTTTCAAGCCTATGGTATGTTTTACGCAAACCATGCATCTAGTTTGCATCAAGTTAGCACTATCTCCAAATAGACCGAAACGATCACCCACTTGAGCCTCGTCACCTAGGAGTACCATCGGGTGCGTCCAAAACGATTTTTGAGCCTATGGTATGTTCTGTGAAACCATGCATCTATCTTGCATCAAGATTAGCTCTATCTGCAAACCGACCTAAACGAGCATCCACTTGAGCCTCGTCACCTAGGAGTACCATCGAGTGCGTCCAAAACGATTTCTGAGCCTATGGTACGTTTGACGCAAACCGTGCACCTATCTTGCACTGAGACAAACACTATCACCAAATGGACTGAAACAACATTCCATATGACCAATGTCACCTAGGGGATCCATCGGGTGCGTCCAACAATGATTTTCTGAGCGTATGGTACGTTCGACGCAAACCATGTTCCTATCTTGCGTCAAGGTTAGCACTATCTGCAAAATGACCGAAACAAGCATCCACTTGAGCCTCGTCCCCTAGGAGTACCATCGGGTGCGTCCAAAACGATTTCTGAGCCTATGGTATGTTTGGTGCAAACCATGCACCTATCTTGCACCGTTGCTAGCACTATCTCCAAACAGATCGAAATGAGATTCCACATGACCCAAGTCACCAAGGTGTTCTTCGGGTGTGTCCAAAATGATTTTTGAGCTCATGGTACGTTCAGCGCAAACCGTGCACCTATCTTGAACATATACTAACACTATATCCAAAGAGACCGAAATGAGATTCCACATGACCCACATCACCTAGGCGTTCTATCGGGTGTGTCCATAATGAATTTTGAGCCTATGGTACGTTCGGCACAAACCGTGCACCTATCTTGCACTTATACTAACACTATATCCAAATATTCCGAAATGAGATTCCACATGACCCACATCACCTAGGTGTTCTATCGGGTGTGTCCAAAATGATTTTTGAGCCTATGGTACGTTTGACACAAACTGTGCACCTATTTTGCATCAAGTTAGCACCTTCTCCAAACAGACCAAAATGAGCATCCACTTGAGCCTCGTCCCTTAGGAGTACCATCGGGTGCGTCCAAAACGATTTCTGAGCCTATGGTACGTTTGGCACAAACCGTGCACCTATCTTGCACTGAGACAAACACTATCTCCAAATGGACTGAAACAACATTCCATATGACCAACGTCACCTAGGGGATCCATCGGGTGCCTCCAACAACGATTTCTGAGCGTATGGTACGTTCGATGCAAACCATGTTCCTTTCTTGCGTCAAGGTTAGCACTATCTACAAAAGGACCGAAAAATCATCCACTTGAGCCTCGTCCCCTAGGAGTACCATCAGGTGCGTCCAAAATGATTTCTGAGCCTATGGTACGTTTGGCGCAAACCAATCACCTATCTTGCACCGTGCTAGCACTATATCCAAAGAGATCGAAATGAGATTCCACATGACCCAAGTCACCAAGGTGTTCTTTGGGTGTGTCCAAAATGATTTTCGAGCTCATGGTACGTTCGGCGCAAACCGTGCACCTATCTTGCACTTATACTAACACTATATCCAAATAGACGAAATGAGATTCCACATGACCCACATCGCCTAGGTGTTCTATCGGGGGTGTCCAAAATGGTTTTCAAGCCTATGGTATGTTTGACGCAAACCATGCACCTAGTTTGCATCAAGTTAGCACTATCTCCAAATAGACCGAAACGATCACCCACTTGAGCCTCGTGACCTAGGAGTACCATCGGGTGCGTCCAAAACGATTTCTGAGCCTATGGTATGTTCTGTGAAACCATGCATCTATCTTGCATCAAGATTAGCTCTATCTGCAAACCGACCTAAACGAGCATCCACTTGAGCCTCGTCACCTAGGAGTACCATCGAGTGGGTCCAAAACGATTTCTGAGCCTATGGTACGTTTGACGCAAACCGTGCACCTATCTTGCACTGAGACAAACACTATCACCAAATGGACTGAAACAACATTCCATATGACCAATGTCACCTAGGGGATCCATCGGGTGCGTCCAACAATGATTTCTGAGCGTATGGTACGTTCGACGCAAACCATGTTCCTATCTTGCGTCAAGGTTAGCACTATCTGCAAAATGACCGAAACAAGCATCCACTTGAGCCTCGTCCCCTAGGAGTACCATCGGGTGCGTCCAAAACGATTTCTGAGCCTATGGTACGTTTGGCGCAAACCATGCACCTATCTTGCACCGTTGCTAGCACTATCTCCAAACAGATCGAAATGAGATTCCACATGACCCAAGTCACCAAGGTGTTCTTCGGGTGTGTCCAAAATGATTTTTGAGCTCATGGTACGTTCAGTGCAAACCGTGCACCTATCTTGAACATATACTAACACTATATCCAAATAGACTGAAATGAGATTCCACATGACCCACATCACCTAGGCGTTATTCTATCGGGTGTGTCCATAATGATTTTTCAGCCTATGGTACGTTCGGCACAAACCGTGCACCTATCTTGCACTTATACTAACACTTTATCCAAATATTCTGAAATGAGATTCCACATGACCCACATCACCTAGGTGTTCTATCGGGTGTGTCCAAAATGATTTTCGAGCCTATGGTACGTTTGACACAAACTGTGCACCTATTTTGCATCAAGTTAGCAGCTTCTCCAAACAGACCAAAATGAGCATCCACTTGAGCCTCGTCCCTTAGGAGTACCATTGGGTGCGTCCAAAACGATTTCTGAGCCTATGGTACGTTTGGCACAAACCGTGCACCTATCTTGCACTGAGACAAACACTATCTCCAAATGGACTGAAACAACATTCCATATGACCAACGTCACCTAGGGGATCCATCGGGTGCCTCCAACAACGATTTCTGAGCGTATGGTACGTTCGACGCAAACCATGTTCCTATCTTGCGTCAAGGTTAGCACTATCTACAAAAGGACTGAAAAATCATCCACTTGATCCTCGTCCCCTAGGAGTACCATCAGGTGCGTCCAAAATGATTTCTGAGCCTATGGTACGTTTGGCGCAAACCATGCACCTATCTTGCACCGTTGCTAGCACTATATCCAAAGAGATCAAAATGAGATTCCACATGACCCAAGTCACCAAGGTGTTCTTTGGGTGTGTCCAAAATGATTTTCGAGCTCATGGTACGTTCGGCGCAAACCGTGCACCTATCTTGCACTTATACTAAAACTATATCCAAATAGACGAAATGAGATTCCACATGACCCACATCGCCTAGGTGTTCTATCGGGGGTGTCCAAAATGGTTTTCAAGCCTATGGTACGTTTGACGCAAACCATGCACCTATTTTGCATCAAGTTAGCACTATCTCCAAATAGACCGAAATGATCACCCACTTGAGCCTCGTCACCTAGGAGTACCATCGGGTGCGTCCAAAACGATTTCTGAGCCTATGGTATGTTCTGTGAAACCATGCATCTATCTTGCATCAAGATTAGCTCTATCTGCAAACCGACCTAAACGAGCATCCACCTGAGCCTCGTCACCTAGGAGTACCATCGAGTGCGTCCAAAACGATTTCTGAGCCTATGGTACGTTTGACGTAAACCGTGCACCTATCTTGCACTGAGACAAACACTATCACCAAATGGACTGAAACAACATTCCATATGACCAATGTCACCTAGGGGATCCATCGGGTGCGTCCAACAATGATTTCTGAGCATATGGTACGTTCGACGCAAGCCATGTTCCTATCTTGCGTCAAGGTTAGCACTATCTGCAAAATGACCGAAACAAGCATCCACTTGAGCCTCGTCCCCTAGGAGTACCATCGGGTGCGTCCAAAACGATTTCTGAGCCTATGGTACGTTTGGCGCAAACCATGCACCTATCTTGCACCGTTGCTAGCACTATCTCCAAACAGATCGAAATGAGATTCCACATGACCCAAGTCACCAAGGTGTTCTTCGGGTGTGTCCAAAATGATTTTTGAGCTCATGGTACGTTCAGCGCAAACCGTGCACCTATCTTGAACATATACTAACACTATATCCAAAGAGACCGAAATGAGATTCCACATGACCCACATCACCTAGGCGTTCTATCGGGTGTGTCCATAATGAATTTTGAGCCTATGGTACGTTCGGCACAAACCGTGCACCTATCTTGCACTTATACTAACACTATATCCAAATATTCCGAAATGAGATTCCACATGACCCGCATCACCTAGGTGTTCTATCGGGTGTGTCCAAAATGATTTTTGAGCCTATGGTACGTTTGACACAAACTGTGCACCTATTTTGCATCAAGTTAGCAGCTTCTCCAAACAGACCAAAATGAGCATCCACTTGAGCCTCGTCCCTTAGGAGTACCATCGGGTGTGTCCAAAACGATTTCTAGCCTATGGTACGTTTGGCGCAAACCGTGCACCTATCTTGCACTGAGACAAACACTATCTCCAAATGGACTGAAACAACATTCCATATGACCAACGTCACCTAGGGGATCCATCGGGTGCCTCCAACAACGATTTGTGAGCGTATGGTACGTTCGACGCAAACCATGTTCCTATCTTGCGTCAAGGTTAGCACTATCTACAAAAGGACCGAAAAATCATCCACTTGAGCCTCGTCCACTAGGAGTACCATCAGGTGCGTCCAAAACGATTTCTGAGCCTGTGGTACGTTTGGCGCAAACCATGCACCTATCTTGCACCGTTGCTAGCACTATATCCAAAGAGATCGAAATGAGATTCCACATGACCCAAGTCACCAAGGTGTTCTTTGGGTGTGTCCAAAATGATTTTCGAGCTCATGGTACGTTCGGCGCAAACCGTGCACCTATCTTGCACTTATACTAACACTATATCCAAATAGACGAAATGAGATTCCACATGACCCACATCGCCTAGGTGTTCTATCGGGGGTGTCCAAAATGGTTTTCAAGCCTATGGTATGTTTGACGCAAACCATGCACCTAGTTTGCTTCAATTTAGCACTATCTCCAAATAGACCGAAACGATCACCCACTTGAGCCTCGTCACCTAGGAGTACCATCGGGTGCGTCCAAAACGATTTCTGAGCCTATGGTATGTTTTGTGAAACCATGCATCTATCTTGCATCAAGATTAGCTCTATCTGCAAACCGACCTAAACGAGCATCCACTTGAGCCTCGTCACCTAGGAGTACCATCGAGTGCGTCCAAAACGATTTCTGAGCCTATGGTACGTTTGACGCAAACCGTGCACCTATCTTGCACTGAGACAAACACTATCACCAAATGGACTGAAACAACATTCCATATGACCAATGTCACCTAGGGGATCCATCGGGTGCGTCCAACAATGATTTCTGAGCGTATGGTACGTTCGACGCAAGCCATGTTCCTATCTTGCGTCAAGGTTAGCACTATCTGCAAAATGACCGAAACAAGCATCCACTTGAGCCTCGTCCCCTAGGAGTACCATCGGGTGCGTCCAAAACGATTTCTGAGCCTATGGTACGTTTGGCGCAAACCATGCACCTATCTTGCACCGTTGCTAGCACTATCTCCAAACAGATCGAAATGAGATTCAACATGACCCAAGTCACCAAGGTGTTCTTCGGGTGTGTCCAAAATGATTTTTGAGCTCATGGTACGTTCGGCGCAAACCGTGCACCTATCTTGAACATATACTAACACTATATCCAAAGAGACCGAAATGAGATTCCACATGACCCACATCACCTAGGCGTTCTATCGGGTGTGTCCATAATGAATTTTGAGCCTATGGTACGTTCGGCACAAACCGTGCACCTATCTTGCACTTATACTAACACTATATCCAAATATTCCGAAATGAGATTCCACATGACCCACATCACCTAGGTGTTCTATCGGGTGTGTCCAAAATGATTTTTGAGCCTATGGTACGTTTGACACAAACTGTGCACCTATTTTGCATCAAGTTAGCACCTTCTCCAAACAGACCAAAATGAGCATCCACTTGAGCCTCGTCCCTTAGGAGTACCATCGGGTGCGTCCAAAACGATTTCTAGCCTATGGTACGTTTGGCGCAAACCGTGCACCTATCTTGCACTGAGACAAACACTATCTCCAAATGGACTGAAACAACATTCCATATGACCAACGTCACCTAGGGGATCCATCGGGTGCCTCCAACAACGATTTGTGAGCGTATGGTACGTTCGACGCAAACCATGTTCCTATCTTGCGTCAAGGTTAGCACTATCTACAAAAGGACCGAAAAATCATCCACTTGAGCCTCGTCCACTAGGAGTACCATCAGGTGCGTCCAAAACGATTTCTGAGCCTGTGGTACGTTTGGCGCAAACCATGCACCTATCTTGCACCGTTGCTAGCACTATATCCAAAGAGATCGAAATGAGATTCCACATGACCCAAGTCACCAAGGTGTTCATTGGGTGTGTCCAAAATGATTTTCGAGCTCATGGTACGTTCGGCGCAAACCGTGCACCTATCTTGCACTTATACTAACACTATATCCAAATAGACGAAATGAGATTCCACATGACCCACATCGCCTAGGTGTTCTATCGGGGGTGTCCAAAATGGTTTTCAAGCCTATGGTATGTTTGACGCAAACCATGCACCTAGTTTGCTTCAATTTAGCACTATCTCCAAATAGACCGAAACGATCACCCACTTGAGCCTCGTCACCTAGGAGTACCATCGGGTGCGTCCAAAACGATTTCTGAGCCTATGGTATGTTTTGTGAAACCATGCATCTATCTTGCATCAAGATTAGCTCTATCTGCAAACCAACCTAAACGAGCATCCACTTGAGCCTCGTCACCTAGGAGTACCATCGAGTGCGTCCAAAACGATTTCTGAGCCTATGGTACGTTTGACGCAAACCGTGCACCTATCTTGCACTGAGACAAACACTATCACCAAATGGACTGAAACAACATTCCATATGACCAATGTCACCTAGGGGATCCATCGGGTGCGTCCAACAATGATTTCTGAGCGTATGGTACGTTCGACGCAAGCCATGTTCCTATCTTGCGTCAAGGTTAGCACTATCTGCAAAATGACCGAAACAAGCATCCACTTGAGCCTCGTCCCCTAGGAGTACCATCGGGTGCGTCCAAAACGATTTCTGAGCCTATGGTACGTTTGGCGCAAACCATGCACCTATCTTGCACCGTTGCTAGCACTATCTCCAAACAGATCAAAATGAGATTCCACATGACCCAAGTCACCAAGGTGTTCTTCGGGTGTGTCCAAAATGATTTTTGAGCTCATGGTACGTTCGGCGCAAACCGTGCACCTATCTTGAACATATACTAACACTATATCCAAAGAGACCGAAATGAGATTCCACATGACCCACATCACCTAGGCGTTCTATCGGGTGTGTCCATAATGAATTTTGAGCCTATGGTACGTTCGGCACAAACCGTGCACCTATCTTGCACTTATACTAACACTATATCCAAATATTCCGAAATGAGATTCCACATGACCCACATCACCTAGGTGTTCTATCGGGTGTGTCCAAAATGATTTTTGAGCCTATGGTACGTTTGACACAAACTGTGCACCTATTTAGCATCAAGTTAGCACCTTCTCCAAACAGACCAAAATGAGCATCCACTTGAGCCTCGTCCCTTAGGAGTACCATCGGGTGCATCCAAAACGATTTCTAGCCTATGGTACGTTTGACGCAAACCGTGCACCTATCTTGCACTGAGACAAACACTATCTCCAAATGGACTGAAACGACATTCCATATGACCAATGTCACCTAGGGGTCCATCGGGTGCCTCCAACAACGATTTGTGAGCGTATGGTACGTTCGACGCAAACCATGTTCCTATCTTGCGTCAAGGTTAGCACTATCTACAAAAGGACCGAAAAATCATCCACTTGAGCCTCGTCCACTAGGAGTACCATCAGGTGCGTCCAAAACGATTTCTGAGCCTGTGGTACGTTTGGCGCAAACCATGCACCTATCTTGCACCGTTGCTAGCACTATATCCAAAGAGATCGAAATGAGATTCCACATGACCCAAGTCACCAAGGTGTTCTTTGGGTGTGTCCAAAATGATTTTCGAGCTCATGGTACGTTCGGCGCAAACCGTGCACCTATCTTGCACTTATACTAACACTATATCCAAATAGACGAAATGAGATTCCACATGACCCACATCGCCTAGGTGTTCTATCGGGGGTGTCCAAAATGGTTTTCAAGCCTATGGTATGTTTGACGCAAACCATGCACCTAGTTTGCTTCAATTTAGCACTATCTCCAAATAGACCGAAACGATCACCCACTTGAGCCTCGTCACCTAGGAGTACCATCGGGTGCGTCCAAAACGATTTCTGAGCCTATGGTATGTTTTGTGAAACCATGCATCTATCTTGCATCAAGATTAGCTCTATCTGCAAACCAACCTAAACGAGCATCCACTTGAGCCTCGTCACCTAGGAGTACCATCGAGTGCGTCCAAAACGATTTCTGAGCCTATGGTACGTTTGACGCAAACCGTGCACCTATCTTGCACTGAGACAAACACTATCACCAAATGGACTGAAACAACATTCCATATGACCAATGTCACCTAGGGGATCCATCGGGTGCGTCCAACAATGATTTCTGAGCGTATGGTACGTTCGACGCAAGCCATGTTCCTATCTTGCGTCAAGGTTAGCACTATCTGCAAAATGACCGAAACAAGCATCCACTTGAGCCTCGTCCCCTAGGAGTACCATCGGGTGCGTCCAAAACGATTTCTGAGCCTATGGTACGTTTGGCGCAAACCATGCACCTATCTTGCACCGTTGCTAGCACTATCTCCAAACAGATCGAAATGAGATTCCACATGACCCAAGTCACCAAGGTGTTCTTCGGGTGTGTCCAAAATGATTTTTGAGCTCATGGTACGTTCGGCGCAAACCGTGCACTACACTATATCCAAATAGACCGAAATGAGATTCCACATGACCCACATCACCTAGGTGTTCTATCGGGTGTGTCCAAAATGATTTTTGAGCCTATGGTACGTTTGACACAAACTGTGCACCTATTTTGCATCAAGTTAGCACCTTCTCCAAACAGACCAAAATGAGCATCCCCTTGAGACTCGTCCCTTACGAGTACCATCGGCTGTGTCCAAAACGATTTCTGAGCCTATGGTACGTTTGGCGCAAACCGTGCACCTATCTTGCACTGAGACAAACACTATCTCCAAATGGACTGAAACAACATTCCATATGACCAACGTCACCTAGGGGATCCATCGGGTGCCTCCAACAACGATTTCTGAGCGTATGGTACGTTCGACGCAAACCATGTTCCTATCTTGCGTCAGGTTAGCACTATCTACAAAAGGACCGAAAAATCATCCACTTGAGCCTCGTCCCCTAGGAGTACCATCAGGTGCGTCCAAAACGATTTCTGAGCCTATGGTACGTTTGGCGCAAACCATGCACCTATCTTGCACTGTTGCTAGCACTATATCCAAAGAGATCGAAATGAGATTCCACATGACCCAAGTCACCAAGGTGTTCTTTGGGTGTGTCCAAAATGATTTTCGAGCTCATGGTACGTTCGGCGCAAACCGTGCACATATCTTGCACTTATACTAACACTATATCCAAATAGACGAAATGAGATTCCACATGACCCACATCGCCTAGGTGTTCTATCGGGGGTGTCCAAAATGGTTTTCAAGCCTATGGTACGTTTGACGCAAACCATGCACCTATTTTGCTTCAAGTTAGCACTATCTCCAAATAGACCGAAACGATCACCCACTTGAGCCTCGTGACCTAGGAGTACCATCAGGTGCGTCCAAAATGATTTCTGAGCCTATGGTATGGTCTGTGAAACCATGCATCTATCTTGCATCAAGATTAGCTCTATCTGCAAACCGACCTAAACGAGCATCCACTTCAGCCTCGTCACCTAAGAGTACCATCGAGTGCGTCCAAAATGATTTCTGAGCCTATGGTATGATCGACGCAAACCGTGCACCTATCTTGCTTTGAGACAAACACTATCACCAAATGGACTGAAACAACATTCCATATGACCAATGTCACCTAGGGGATCCATCGGGTGCGTCCAACAATGATTTCTGAGCGAATGGTATGTTCGACGCAAACCATGTTCCTATCTTGCGTCAAGGTTAGCACTATCTGCAAAATGACCGAAACAAGCATCCACTTGAGCCTCGTCCCCTAGGAATACCATCGGGTGTGTCCAAAACGATTTCTGAGCCTATGGTACATTTGGCGCAAACCATGCACCTATGTTGCACCATTGCTAGCACTATCTCCAAACAGATCGAAATGAGATTCCACATGACCCAAGTCACCAAGGTGTTCTTCGGGTGTGTCCAAAATGATTTTTGAGCTCATGGTACGTTCGGCGCAAACCGTGCACCTATCTTGAACATATACTAACACTATATCCAAATAGACCGAAATGAGATTCCACATGACCCACATCACCTAGGCATTCTATCGGGTGTGTCCAAAATGATTTTTGAGCCTATGGTACATTCGGCACAAACCGTGCACCTATCTTGCACTTATACTAACACTATATCCAAATATTCCGAAATGAGATTCCACATGACCCACATCACCTAGGTGTTCTATCGGGTGTGTCCAAAATGATTTTTGAGCCTATGGTACGTTTGACGCAAACTGTGCACCTATTTTGCATCAAGTTAGCACCTTCTCCAAACAGACCAAAATGACCATCCACTTGAGCCTCGTCCCTTAGGAGTACCATCGGGTGCGTCCAAAACGATTTCTGAGCCTATGGTATGTTTGGCACAAACCGTGCACGTATCTTGCACTGAGACAAACACTATCTCCAAATGGACTGAAACAACATTCCATATGACCAACGTCACCTAGGGGATCCATCGGGTGCCTCCAACAACGATTTCTGAGCGTATGGTACGTTCGACGCAAACCATGTTCCTATCTTGCGTCAAGGTTAGCACTATCTACAAAAGGACCGAAAAATCATCCACTTTATCCTCGTCCCCTAGGAGTACCATCAGGTGCGTCCAAAATGATTTCTGAGCCTATGGTACGTTTGGCGCAAACCATGCACCTATCTTGCACCGTTGCTAGCACTATATCCAAAGAGATCGAAATGAGATTCCACATGACCCAAGTCACCAAGGTGTTCTTTGGGTGTGTCCAAAATGATTTTCGAGCTCATGGTACGTTCGGCGCAAACCGTGCAACTATCTTGCACTTATACTAACACTATATCCAAATAGACGAAATGAGATTCCACATGACCCACATCGCCTAGGTGTTCTATCGGGGGTGTCCAAAATGGTTTTCAAGCCTATGGTACGTTTGACGCAAACCATGCACCTATTTTGCATCAAGTTAGCACTATCTCCAAATAGACCGAAACGATCACCCACTTGAGCCTCGTCACCTAGGAGTACCATCGGGTGCGTCCAAAACGATTTCTGAGCCTATGGTATGTTCTGTGAAACCATGCATCTATCTTGCATCAAGATTAGCTCTATCTGCAAACCGACCTAAACGAGCATCCACTTGAGCCTCGTCACCTAGCAGTACCATCGAGTGCGTCCCAAACGATTTCTGAGCCTATGGTACGTTTGACGCAAACCGTGCACCTATCTTGCACTGAGACAAACACTATCATCAAATGGACTGAAACAACATTCCATATGACCAATGTCACCTAGGGGATCCATCGGGTGCGTCCAACAATGATTTCTTAGCGTATGGTATGTTCGACG
Organism: Saccharum spontaneum; assembly: GCA_022457205.1. Lineage (NCBI taxonomy): Eukaryota > Viridiplantae > Streptophyta > Magnoliopsida > Poales > Poaceae > Saccharum > Saccharum spontaneum. The sequence continues at coordinate 29,691,353 of CM039617.1, read as the reverse complement.
CAAGCCATGTTCCTATCTTGCGTCAAGATTAGCACTATCTGCAAAATGACCGAAACAAGCATCCACTTGAGCCTCGTCCCCTAGGAGTACCATCGGGTGCGTCCAAAACAATTTCTGAGCCTATGGTACGTTTGGCGCAAACCATGCACCTATCTTGCACCGTTGCTAGCACTATCTCCAAACAGATCGAAATGAGATTCCACATGACCCAAGTCACCAAGGTGTTCTTCGGGTGTGTCCAAAATGATTTTTGAGCTCATGGTACGTTCAGCGCAAACCGTGCACCTATCTTGAACATATACTAACACTTATCCAAATAGACCAAAATGAGATTCCACATGACCCACATCACCTAGGCGTTCTATCGGGTGTGTCCATAATGAATTTTGAGCCTATGGTACGTTCGGCACAAACCGTGCACCTATCTTGCACTTATACTAACACTATATCCAAATATTCCGAAATGAGATTCCACATGACCCACATCACCTAGGTGTTCTATCGGGTGTGTCCAAAATGATTTTTGAGCCTATGGTACGTTTGACACAAACTGTGCACCTATTTTGCATCAAGTTAGCACCTTCTCCAAACAGACCAAAATGAGCATCCACTTGAGCCTCGTCCCTTAGGAGTACCATCTGGTGCGTCCAAAAGGATTTCTGAGCCGATGGTACGTTTGGCGCAAACCGTGCACCTATCTTGCACTGAGACAAACACTATCTCCAAATGGACTGAAACAACATTCCATATGACCAACGTCACCTAGGGGATCCATCGGGTGCCTCCAACAACGATTTCTGAGCGTATGGTACGTTCGACGCAAACCATGTTCCTATCTTGCGTCAAGGTTAGCACTATCTACAAAAGGACCGAAAAATCATCCACTTGATCCTCGTCCCCTAGGTGTACCATCAGGTGCGTCCAAAACGATTTCTGAGCCTATAGTACCTTTGGCGCAAACCATGCACCTATCTTGCACCGTTGCTAGCACTATATCCAAAGTGATTGAAATGAGATTCCACAAGACCCAAGTCACCAAGGTGTTCTTTGGGTGTGTCCAAAATGATTTTCGAGCTCATGGTACGTTCGGCGCAAACCGTGCACCTATCTTGCACTTATACTAACACTATATCCAAATAGACGAAATGAGACTCCACATGACCCACATCGCCTAGGTGTTCTATCGGGGGTGTCCAAAATGGTTTTCAAGCCTATGGTACGTTTGACGCAAACCATGCACCTATTTTGCATCAAGTTAGCACTATCTCCAAATAGACCGAAACGATCACCCACTTGAGCCTCGTCACCTAGGAGTACCATCGGGTGCGTCCAAAACGATTTCTGAGCCTATGGTATGTTCTGTGAAACCATGCATCTATCTTGCATCAAGATTAGCTCTATCTGCAAACCGACCTAAACGAGCATCCACTTGAGCCTCGTCACCTAGGAGTACCATCGAGTGGGTCCAAAACGATTTCTGAGCCTATGGTACGTTTGACGCAAACCGTGCACCTATCTTGCACTGAGACAAACACTATCACCAAATGGACTGAAACAACATTCCATATGACCAATGTCACCTAGGGGATCCATCGGGTGCGTCCAACAATGATTTCTGAGCGTATGGTATGTTCGACGCAAACCATGTTCCTATCTTGCGTCAAGGTTAGCACTATCTGCAAAATGACCGAAACAAGCATCCACTTGAGCCTCGTCCCCTAGGAATACCATCGGGTGCGTCCAAAACGATTTCTGAGTGTATGGTACATTTGGCGCAAACCATGCACCTATGTTGCACCATTGCTAGCACTATCTCCAAACAGATCGAAATGAGATTCCACATGACCCAAGTCACCAAGGTGTTCTTCGGGTGTGTCCAAAATGATTTTTGAGCTCATGGTACGTTCGGCGCAAACCGTGCACCTATCTTGAACATATACTAACACTATATCCAAATAGACCGAAATGAGATTCCACATGACCCACATCACCTAGGCATTCTATCGGGTGTGTCCAAAATGATTTTTGAGCCTATGGTACGTTCGGCACAAACCGTGCACCTATCTTGCACTTATACTAACACTATATCCAAATATTCCGAAATGAGATTCCACATGACTCACATCACCTAGGTGTTCTATCGGGTGTGTCCAAAATGATTTTTGAGCCTATGGTACGTTTGACGCAAACTGTGCACCTATTTTGCATCAAGTTAGCACCTTCTCCAAACAGACCAAAATGAGCATCCACTTGAGCCTCGTCCCTTAGGAGTACCATCGGGTGCGTCCAAAACGATTTCTGAGCCTATGGTATGTTTGGCACAAACCGTGCACGTATCTTGCACTGAGACAAACACTATCTCCAAATGGACTGAAACAACATTCCATATGACCAACGTCACCTAGGGGATCCATCGGGTGCCTCCAACAATGATTTCTGAGCGTATGGTACGTTCGACGCAAACCATGTTCCTATCTTGCGTCAAGGTTAGCACTATCTACAAAAGGACCGAAAAATCATCCACTTGATCCTCGTCCCCTAGGAGTACCATCAGGTGCGTCCAAAACGATTTCTGAGCCTATGGTACGTTTGGCGCAAACCATGCACCTATCTTGCACCATTGCTAGCACTATATCCAAAGAGATCGAAATGAGATTCCACATGACCCAAGTCACCAAGGTGTTCTTTGGGTGTGTCCAAAATGATTTTCGAGCTCATGGTACGTTCGGCGCAAACCGTGCACCTATCTTGCACTTATACTAACACTATATCCAAATAGACGAAATGAGATTCCACATGACCCACATCGCCTAGGTGTTCTATCGGGGGTGTCCAAAATGGTTTTCAAGCCTATGGTACGTTTGACGCAAACCATGCACCTATTTTGCATCAAGTTAGCACTATCTCCAAATAGACCGAAACGATCACCCACTTGAGCCTCGTCACCTAGGAGTACCATCGGGTGCGTCCAAAACGATTTCTGAGCCTATGGTATGTTCTGTGAAACCATGCATCTATCTTGCATCAAGATTAGCTCTATCTGCAAACCGACCTAAACGAGCATCCACTTGAGCCTCGTCACCTAGCAGTACCATCGAGTGCGTCCAAAACGATTTCTGAGCCTATGGTACGTTTGACGCAAACCGTGCACCTATCTTGCACTGAGACAAACACTATCACCAAATGGACTGAAACAACATTCCATATGACCAATGTCACCTAGGGGATCCATCGGGTGCGTCCAACAATGATTTCTGAGCGTATGGTACGTTCGACGCAAGCCATGTTCCTATCTTGCGTCAAGATTAGCACTATCTGCAAAATGACCGAAACAAGCATCCACTTGAGCCTCGTCCCCTAGGAGTACCATCGGGTGCGTACAAAACAATTTCTGAGCCTATGGTATGTTTGGCGCAAACCATGCAACTATCTTGCACCGTTGCTAGCACTATCTCCAAACAGATCGAAATGAGATTCCACATGACCCAAGTCACCAAGGTGTTCTTCGGGTGTGTCCAAAATGATTTTTGAGCTCATGGTACGTTCAGCGCAAACCGTGCACCTATCTTGAACATATACTAACACTATATCCAAATAGACCAAAATGAGATTCCACATGACCCACATCACCTAGGCGTTCTATCGGGTGTGTCCATAATGAATTTTGAGCCTATGGTACGTTCGGCACAAACCGTGCACCTATCTTGCACTTATACTAACACTATATCCAAATATTCCGAAATGAGATTCCACATGACCCACATCACCTAGGTGTTCTATCGGGTGTGTCCAAAATGATTTTTGAGCCTATGGTACGTTTGACACAAACTGTGCACCTATTTTGCATCAAGTTAGCACCTTCTCCAAACAGACCAAAATGAGCATCCACTTGAGCCTCGTCCCTTTGGAGTACCATCTGGTGCGTCCAAAAGGATTTCTGAGCCTATGGTACGTTTGGCGCAAACCGTGCACCTATCTTGCACTGAGACAAACACTATCTCCAAATGGACTGAAACAACATTCCATATGACCAACGTCACCTAGGGGATCCATCGGGTGCCTCCAACAACGATTTCTGAGCGTATGGTACGTTCGACGCAAACCATGTTCCTATCTTGCGTCAAGGTTAGCACTATCTACAAAAGGACCGAAAAATCATCCACTTGATCCTCGTCCCCTAGGTGTACCATCAGGTGCGTCCAAAACGATTTCTGAGCCTATAGTACCTTTGGCGCAAACCATGCACCTATCTTGCACCGTTGCTAGCACTATATCCAAAGAGATCGAAATGAGATTCCACAAGACCCAAGTCACCAAGGTGTTCTTTGGGTGTGTCCAAAATGATTTTCGAGCTCATGGTACGTTCGGCGCAAACCATGCACCTATCTTGCACTTATACTAACACTATATCCAAATAGACGAAATGAGACTCCACATGACCCACATCGCCTAGGTGTTCTATCGGGGGTGTCCAAAATGGTTTTCAAGCCTATGGTACGTTTGACGCAAACCATGCACCTATTTTGCATCAAGTTAGCACTATCTCCAAATAGACCGAAACGATCACCCACTTGAGCCTCGTCACCTAGGAGTACCATCGGGTGCGTCCAAAACGATTTCTGAGCCTATGGTATGTTCTGTGAAACCATGCATCTATCTTGCATTAAGATTAGCTCTATCTGCAAACTGACCTAAACGAGCATCCACTTGAGCCTCGTCACCTAGGAGTACCATCGAGTGCGTCCAAAACGATTTCTGAGCCTATGGTACGTTTGACGCAAACCGTGCACCTATCTTGCACTGAGATAAACACTATCACCAAATGGACTGAAACAACATTCCATATGACCAATGTAACCTAGGGGATCCATCGGGTGCGTCCAACAATGATTTCTGAGCGTATGGTATGTTCGACGCAAACCATGTTCCTATCTTGCGTCAAGGTTAGCACTATCTGCAAAATGACCGAAACAAGCATCCACTTGAGCCTCGTCCCCTAGGAATACCATCGGGTGCGTCCAAAACGATTTCTGAGCCTATGGTACATTTGGCGCAAACCATGCACCTATGTTGCACCATTGCTAGCACTATCTCCAAACAGATCGAAATGGGATTCCACATGACCCAAGTCACCAAGGTGTTCTTCGGGTGTGTCCAAAATGATTTTTGAGCTCATGGTACGTTCGGCGCAAACCGTGCACCTATCTTGAACATATACTAACACTATATCCAAATAGACCGAAATGAGATTCCACATGACCCACATCACCTAGGCATTCTATCGGGTGTGTCCAAAATGATTTTTGAGCCTATGGTACGTTCGGCACAAACCGTGCACCTATCTTGCACTTATACTAACACTATATCCAAATATTCCGAAATGAGATTCCACATGACCCACATCACCTAGGTGTTCTATCGGGTGTGTCCAAAATGATTTTTGAGCCTATGGTACGTTTGACGCAAACTGTGCACCTATTTTGCATCAAGTTAGCACCTTCTCCAAACAGACCAAAATGAGCATCCACTTGAGCCTCGTCCCTTAGGAGTACCATCGGGTGCGTCCAAAACGATTTCTGAGCCTATGGTATGTTTGGCACAAACCGTGCACGTATCTTGCACTGAGACAAACACTATCTCCAAATGGACTGAAACAACATTCCATATGACCAACGTCACCTAGGGGATCCATCGGGTGCCTCCAACAACGATTTCTGAGCGTATGGTACGTTCGACGCAAACCATGTTCCTATCTTGCGTCAAGGTTAGCACTATCTACAAAAGGACCGAAAAATCATCCACTTGATCCTCGTCCCCTAGGAGTACCATCAGGTGCGTCCAAAACGATTTCTGAGCCTATGGTACGTTTGGCGCAAACCATGCACCTATCTTGGACCATTGCTAGCACTATATCCAAAGAGATCGAAATGAGATTCCACATGACCCAAGTCACCAAGGTGTTCTTTGGGTGTGTCCAAAATGATTTTCGAGCTCATGGTACGTTCGGCGCAAACCGTGCACCTATCTTGCACTTATACTAACACTATATCCAAATAGACGAAATGAGATTCCACATGACCCACATCGCCTAGGTGTTCTATCGGGGGTGTCCAAAATGGTTTTCAAGCCTATGGTACGTTTGACGCAAACCATGCACCTATTTTGCATCAAGTTAGCACTATCTCCATATAGACCGAAACGATCACCCACTTGAGCCTCGTCACCTAGGAGTACCATCGGGTGCGTCCAAAACGATTTCTGAGCCTATGGTATGTTCTGTGAAACCATGCATCTATCTTGCATCAAGATTAGCTCTATCTGCAAACCGACCTAAACGAGCATCCACTTGAGCCTCGTCACCTAGCAGTACCATCGAGTGCGTCCAAAACGATTTCTGAGCCTATGGTACGTTTGACGCAAACCGTGCACCTATCTTGCACTGAGACAAACACTATCACCAAATGGACTGAAACAACATTCCATATGACCAATGTCACCTAGGGGATCCATCGGGTGCGTCCAATAATGATTTCTGAGCGTATGGTACGTTCGACGCAAGCCATGTTCCTATCTTGCGTCAAGATTAGCACTATCTGCAAAATGACCGAAACAAGCATCCACTTGAGCCTCGTCCCCTAGGAGTACCATCGGGTGCGTCCAAAACAATTTCTGAGCCTATGGTACGTTTGGCGCAAACCATGCAACTATCTTGCACCGTTGCTAGCACTATCTCCAAACAGATCGAAATGAGATTCCACATGACCCAAGTCACCAAGGTGTTCTTCGGGTGTGTCCAAAATGATTTTTGAGCTCATGGTACGTTCAGCGCAAACCGTGCACCTATCTTGAACATATACTAACACTATATCCAAATAGACCAAAATGAGATTCCACATGACCCGCATCACCTAGGCGTTCTATCGGGTGTGTCCATAATGAATTTTGAGCCTATGGTACGTTCGGCACAAACCATGCACCTATCTTGCACTTATACTAACACTATATCCAAATGTTCCGAAATGAGATTCCACATGACCCACATCACCTAGGTGTTCTATCGGGTGTGTCCAAAATGATTTTTGAGCCTATGGTACGTTTGACACAAACTGTGCACCTATTTTGCATCAAGTTAGCACCTTCTCCAAACAGACCAAAATGAGCATCCACTTGAGCCTCGTCCCTTAGGAGTACCATCTGGTGCGTCCAAAAGGATTTCTGAGCCTATAGTACGTTTGGCGCAAACCGTGCACCTATCTTGCACTGAGACAAACACTATCTCCAAATGGACTGAAACAACATTCCATATGACCAACGTCACCTAGGGGATCCATCGGGTGCCTCCAACAACGATTTCTGAGCGTATGGTACGTTCGACGCAAACCATGTTCCTTTCTTGCATCAAGGTTAGCACTATCTACAAAAGGACCGAAAAATCATCCACTTGATCCTCGTCCCCTAGGTGTACCATCAGGTGCGTCCAAAACGATTTCTGAGCCTATGGTACGTTTGGCGCAAACCATGCACCTATCTTGCACCATTGCTAGCACTATATCCAAAGAGATCGAAATGAGATTCCACATGACCCAAGTCACCAAGGTGTTCTTTGGGTGTGTCCAAAATGATTTTCGAGCTCATGGTACGTTCGGCGCAAACCGTGCACCTATCTTGCACTTATACTAACACTATATCCAAATAGACGAAATGAGATTCCACATGACCCACATCGCCTAGGTGTTCTATCGGGGGTGTCCAAAATGGTTTTCAAGCCTATGGTACGTTTGACGCAAACCATGCACCTATTTTGCATCAAGTTAGCACTATCTCCATATAGACCGAAACGATCACCCACTTGAGCCTCGTCACCTAGGAGTACCATCGGGTGCGTCCAAAACGATTTCTGAGCCTATGGTATGTTCTGTGAAACCATGCATCTATCTTGCATCAAGATTAGCTCTATCTGCAAACCGACCTAAACGAGCATCCACTTGAGCCTCGTCACCTAGCAGTACCATCGAGTGCGTCCAAAACGATTTCTGAGCCTATGGTACGTTTGACGCAAACCGTGCACCTATCTTGCACTGAGACAAACACTATCACCAAATGGACTGAAACAACATTCCATATGACCAATGTCACCTAGGGGATCCATCGGGTGCGTCCAATAATGATTTCTGAGCGTATGGTACGTTCGACGCAAGCCATGTTCCTATCTTGCGTCAAGATTAGCACTATCTGCAAAATGACCGAAACAAGCATCCACTTGAGCCTCGTCCCCTAGGAGTACCATCGGGTGCGTCCAAAACAATTTCTGAGCCTATGGTACGTTTGGCGCAAACCATGCAACTATCTTGCACCGTTGCTAGCACTATCTCCAAACAGATCGAAATGAGATTCCACATGACCCAAGTCACCAAGGTGTTCTTCGGGTGTGTCCAAAATGATTTTTGAGCTCATGGTACGTTCAGCGCAAACCGTGCACCTATCTTGAACATATACTAACACTATATCCAAATAGACCAAAATGAGATTCCACATGACCCACATCACCTAGGCGTTCTATCGGGTGTGTCCATAATGAATTTTGAGCCTATGGTACGTTCGGCACAAACCATGCACCTATCTTGCACTTATACTAACACTATATCCAAATGTTCCGAAATGAGATTCCACATGACCCACATCACCTAGGTGTTCTATCGGGTGTGTCCAAAATGATTTTTGAGCCTATGGTACGTTTGACACAAACTGTGCACCTATTTTGCATCAAGTTAGCACCTTCTCCAAACAGACCAAAATGAGCATCCACTTGAGCCTCGTCCCTTAGGAGTACCATCTGGTGCGTCCAAAAGGATTTCTGAGCCTATGGTACGTTTGGCGCAAACCGTGCACCTATCTTGCACTGAGACAAACACTATCTCCAAATGGACTGAAACAACATTCCATATGACCAACGTCACCTAGGGGATCCATCGGGTGCCTCCAACAACGATTTCTGAGCGTATGGTACGTTCGACGCAAACCATGTTCCTTTCTTGCATCAAGGTTAGCACTATCTACAAAAGGACCGAAAAATCATCCACTTGATCCTCGTCCCCTAGGTGTACCATCAGGTGCGTCCAAAACGATTTCTGAGCCTATAGTACGTTTGGCGCAAACCATGCACCTATCTTTCACCGTTGCTAGCACTATATCCAAAGAGATCGAAATGAGATTCCACATGACCCAAGTCACCAAGGTGTTCTTTGGGTGTGTCCAAAATGATTTTCGAGCTCATGGTACGTTCGGCGCAAACCGTGCACCTATCTTGCACTTATACTAACACTATATCCAAATAGATGAAATGAGACTCCACATGACCCACATCGCCTATGTGTTCTATCGGGGGTGTCCAAAATGGTTTTCAAGCCTATGGTACGTTTGACGCAAACCATGCACCTATTTTGCATCAAGTTAGCACTATCTCCAAATAGACCGAAACGATCACCCACTTGAGCCTCGTCACCTAGGAGTACCATCGGGTGCGTCCAAAACGATTTCTGAGCTTATGGTATGTTCTGTGAAACCATGCATCTATCTTGCATCAAGATTAGCTCTATCTGCAAACCGACCTAAACGAGCATCCACTTGAGCCTCGTCACCTAGGAGTACCATCGAGTGCGTCCAAAACGATTTCTGAGCCTATGGTACGTTTGACGCAAACCGTGCACCTATCTTGCACTGAGACAAACACTATCACCAAATGGACTGAAACAACATTCCATATGACCAATGTCACCTAGGGGATCCATCGGGTGCGTCCAACAATGATTTCTGAGCGTATGGTACGTTCGACGCAAGCCATGTTACTATCTTGCGTCAAGATTAGCACTATCTGCAAAATGACCGAAACAAGCATCCACTTGAGCCTCGTCCCCTGGGAGTACCATCGGGTGCGTCCAAAACGATTTCTGAGCCTATGGTACGTTTGGCGCAAACCATGCACCTATCTTGCACCGTTGCTAGCACTATCTCCAAACAGATCGAAATGAGATTCCGCATGACCCAAGTCACCAAGGTGTTCTTCGGGTGTGTCCAAAATGATTTTTGAGCTCATGGTACGTTCAGCGCAAACCGTGCACCTATCTTGAACATATACTAACACTATATCCAAATAGACCGAAATGAGATTCCACATGACCCACATCACCTAGGCGTTCTATCGGGTGTGTCCATAATGAATTTTGAGCCTATGGTACGTTCGGCACAAACCGTGCACCTATCTTGCACTTATACTAACACTATATCCAAATATTCCGAAATGAGATTCCACATGACCCACATCACCTAGGTGTTCTATCGGGTGTGTCCAAAATGATTTTTGAGCCTATGGTACGTTTGACACAAACTGTGCACCTATTTTGCATCAAGTTAGCACCTTCTCCAAACAGACCAAAATGAGCATCCACTTGAGCCTCGTCCCTTAGGAGTACCATCTGGTGCGTCCAAAAGGATTTCTGAGCCTATGGTACGTTTGGCGCAAACCGTGCACCTATCTTGCACTGAGACAAACACTATCTCCAAATGGACTGAAACAACATTCCATATGACCAACGTCACCTAGGGGATCCATCGGGTGCCTCCAACAACGATTTCTGAGCGTATGGTACGTTCGACGCAAACCATGTTCCTATCTTGCGTCATGGTTAGCACTATCTACAAAAGGACCGAAAAAATCATCCACTTGAGCCTCGTCCCCTAGGAGTACCATCAGGTGCGTCCAAAACGATTTCTGAGCCTATGGTACATTTGGCGCAAACCATGCACCTATCTTGCACCGTTGCTAGCACTATATCCAAAGAGATCGAAATGAGATTCCACATGACCCAAGTCACCAAGGTGTTCTTTGGGTGTGTCCAAAATGATTTTCGAGCTCATGGTATGTTCAGCGCAAACCGTGCACCTATCTTGCACTTATACTAACAATATATCCAAATAGACGAAATGGGATTCCACATGACCCACATCGCCTAGGTGTTCTATCGGGGTGTCCAAAATGGTTTTCAAGCCTATGGTACGTTTGACGCAAACCATGCACCTATTTTGCATCAAGTTAGCACTATCTCCAAATAGACCGAAACGATCACCCACTTGAGCCTCGTCACCTAGGAGTACCATCGGGTGCGTCCAAAACGATTTCTGAGCCTATGGTATGTTCTGTGAAACCATGCATCTATCTTGCATCAAGATTAGCTCTATCTGCAAACTGACCTAAACGAGCATCCACTTGAGCCTCGTCACCTAGGAGTACCATCGAGTGCGTCCAAAACGATTTCTGAGCCTATGGTACGTTTGACGCAAACCGTGCACCTATCTTGCACTGAGATAAACACTATCACCAAATGGACTGAAACAACATTCCATATGACCAATGTAACCTAGGGGATCCATCGGGTGCGTCCAACAATGATTTCTGAGCGTATGGTACGTTCGACGCAAACCATGTTCCTATCTTGCGTCAAGGTTAGCACTATCTGCAAAATGACCGAAACAAGCATCCACTAGAGCCTCATCCCCGAGGAGTACCATCGGGTGCGTCCAAAACGATTTCTGAGCCTATGGTACGTTTGGCGCAAACCATGCACCTATCTTGCACCGTTGCTAGCACTATCTCCAAACAGATCGAAATGAGATTCCACATGACCCAAGTCACCAAGGTGTTCTTCGGGTGTGTCCAAAATGATTTTTGAGCTCATGGTACGTTCAGCGCAAACCGTGCACCTATCTTGAACATATACTAACACTATATCCAAATAGACCGAAATGAGATTCCACTTGACCCACATCACCTAGGCGTTCTATCGGGTGTGTCCATAATGAATTTTGAGCCTATGGTACGTTCGGCACAAACCGTGCACCTATCTTGCACTTATACTAACACTATATCCAAATATTCCGAAATGAGATTCCACATGACCCACATCACCTAGGTGTTCTATCGGGTGTGTCCAAAATGATTTTTGAGCCTATGGTACGTTTGACACAAACTGTGCACCTATTTTGCATCAAGTTAGCACCTTCTCCAAACAGACCAAAATGAGCATCCACTTGAGCCTCGTCCCTTAGGAGTACCATCTGGTGCGTCCAAAAGGATTTCTGAGCCTATGGTACGTTTGGCGCAAACCGTGCACCTATCTTGCACTGAGACAAACACTATCTCCAAATGGACTGAAACAACATTCCATATGACCAACGTCACCTAGGGGATCCATCGGGTGCCTCCAACAACGATTTCTGAGCGTATGGTACGTTCGACGCAAACCATGTTCCTATCTTGCGTCATGGTTAGCACTATCTACAAAAGGACCGAAAAAATCATCCACTTGAGCCTCGTCCCCTAGGAGTACCATCAGGTGCGTCCAAAACGATTTCTGAGTCTATGGTACGTTTGGCGCAAACCATGCACCTATCTTGCACCGTTGCTAGCACTATATCCAAAGAGATCGAAATGAGATTCCACATGACCCAAGTCACCAAGGTGTTCTTTGGGTGTGTCCAAAATGATTTTCGAGCTCATGGTATGTTCGACACAAACCGTGCACCTGTCTTGCACTTATACTAACACTATATCCAAATAGACGAAATGAGATTCCACATGACCCACATCGCCTAGGTGTTCTATCGGGGTGTCCAAAATGGTTTTCAAGCCTATGGTACGTTTGACGCAAACCATGCACCTATTTTGCATCAAGTTAGCACTATGTCCAAATAGACCGAAACGATCACCCACTTGAGCCTCATCACCTAGGAGTACCATCGGGTGCGTCCAAAACGATTTCTGAGCCTATGGTATGTTCTGTGAAACCATGCATCTATCTTGCATCAAGATTAGCTCTATCTGCAAACTGACCTAAACGAGCATCCACTTGAGCCTCGTCACCTAGGAGTACCATCGAGTGCGTCCAAAACGATTTCTGAGCCTATGGTACGTTTGGCACAAACCGTGCACCTATCTTGCACTGAGACAAACACTATCACCAAATAGACTGAAACAACATTCCATATGACCAATGTCACCTAGGGGATCCATCGGGTGCGTCCAACAATGATTTCTGAGCGTATGGTACGTTCGACGCAAACCATGTTCCTATCTTGCGTCAAGGTTAGCACTATCTGCAAAATGACCGAAACAAGCATCCACTAGAGCCTCATCCCCGAGGAGTACCATCGGGTGCGTCCAAAACGATTTCTGAGCCTATGGTACGTTTGGCGCAAACCATGCACCTATCTTGCACCGTTGCTAGCACTATCTCCAAACAGATCGAAATGAGATTCCACATGACCTAAGTCACCAAGGTGTTCTTCGGGTGTGTCCAAAATGATTTTTGAGCTCATGGTACGTTCGGCGCAAACCGTGCACCTATCTTGAACATATACTAACACTATATCCAAATAGACCGAAATGAGATTCCACATGACCCACATCACCTAGGCGTTCTATCGGGTGTGTCCATAATGATTTTTGAGCCTATGGTCCGTTCGGCACAAACCGTGCACCTATCTTGCACTTATACTAACACTATATCCAAATATTCCGAAATGAGATTCCACATGACCCACATCACCTAGGTGTTCTATCGATTGTGTCCAAAATGATTTTTGAGCCTATGGTACGTTTGACACAAACTGTGCACCTATTTTGCATCAAGTTAGCACCTTCTCCAAACAGACCAAAATGAGCATCCACTTGAGCCTCGTCCCTTAGGAGTACCATCTGGTGCGTCCAAAACGATTTCTGAGCCTATGGTACGTTTGGCGCAAACCGTGCACCTATCTTGCACTGAGACAAACACTATCTCCAAATGGACTAAAACAACATTCCATATGACCAACGTCACCTAGGGGATCCATCGGGTGCCTCCAACAACGATTTCTGAGCGTATGGTACGTTCGACGCAAACCATGTTCCTATCTTGCGTCAAGGTTAGCACTATCTACAAAAGGACCGAAAAAATCATCCACTTGAGCCTCGTCCCCTAGGAGTACCATCAGGTGCGTCCAAAACGATTTCTGAGCCTATGGTACGTTTGGCGCAAACCATGCACCTATCTTGCACCGTTGCTAGCACTATATCCAAAGAGATCGAAATGAGATTCCACATGACCCAAGTCACCAAGGTGTTCTTTGGGTGTGTCTAAAATGATTTTCGAGCTCATGGTACGTTCGGCGCAAACCGTGCACCTATCTTGCACTTATACTAACACTATATCCAAATAGACGAAATGAGATTCCACATGACCCACGTCGCCTAGGTGTTCTATCGGGGGTGTCCAAAATGGTTTTCAAGCCTATGGTACGTTTGACGCAAACAATGCACCTATTTTGCATCAAGTTAGCACTATCTCCAAATAGACCGAAACGATCACCCACTTGAGCCTCGTCACCTAGGAGTACCATCGGGTGCGTCCAAAACGATTTCTGAGCCTATGGTATGTTCTGTGAAACCATGCATCTATCTTGCATCAAGATTAGCTCTATCTGCAAACCGACCTAAACGAGCATCCACTTGAGCCTCGTCACCTAGGAGTACCATCGAGTGCGTCCAAAACGATTTCTGAGCCTATGGTACATTTGACGCAAACCGTGCACCTATCTTGCACTGAGACAAACACTATCACCAAATGGACTGAAACAACATTCCATATGACCAATGTCACCTAGGGGATCCATCGGGTGCGTCCAACAATGATTTCTGAGCGTATGGTACGTTCGACGCAAACCATGTTCCTATCTTGTGTCAAGGTTAGCACTATCTGCAAAATGACCGAAACAAGCATCCACTAGAGCCTCGTCCCCGAGGAGTACAATCGGGTGCGTCCAAAACGATTTCTGAGCCTATGGTACGTTTGGCGCAAACCATGCACCTATCTTGCACCGTTGCTAGCACTATCTCCAAACAGATCGAAATGAGATTCCACATGACCTAAGTCACCAAGGTGTTCTTTGAGTGTGTCCAAAATGATTTTTGAGCTCATGGTACGTTCGGCGCAAACCGTGCACCTATCTTGAACATATACTAACACTATATCCAAATAGACCGAAATGAGATTCCACATGACCCACATCACCTAGGCGTTCTATCGGGTGTGTCCATAATGATTTTTGAGCCTATGGTCCGTTCGGCACAAACCGTGCACCTATCTTGCACTTATACTAACACTATATCCAAATATTCCGAAATGAGATTCCACATGACCCACATCACCTAGGTGTTCTATCGATTGTGTCCAAAATGATTTTTGAGCCTATGGTACGTTTGACACAAACTGTGCACCTATTTTGCATCAAGTTAGCACCTTCTCCAAACAGACCAAAATGAGCATCCACTTGAGCCTCGTCCCTTAGGAGTACCATCTGGTGCGTCCAAAACGATTTCTGAGCCTATGGTACGTTTGGCGCAAACCGTGCACCTATCTTGCACTGAGACAAACAGTATCTCCAAATGGACTAAAACAACATTCCATATGACCAACGTCACCTAGGGGATCCATCGGGTGCCTCCAACAACGATTTCTGAGCGTATGGTACGTTCGACGCAAACCATGTTCCTATCTTGCGTCAAGGTTAGCACTATCTACAAAAGGACCGAAAAAATCATCCACTTGAGCCTCGTCCCCTAGGAGTACCATCAGGTGCGTCCAAAACGATTTCTGAGCCTATGGTACGTTTGGCGCAAACCATGCACCTATCTTGCACCGTTGCTAGCACTATATCCAAAGAGATCGAAATGAGATTCCACATGACCCAAGTCACCAAGGTGTTCTTTGGGTGTGTCTAAAATGATTTTCGAGCTCATGGTACGTTCGGCGCAAACCGTGCACCTATCTTGCACTTATACTAACACTATATCCAAATAGACGAAATGAGATTCCACATGACCCACGTCGCCTAGGTGTTCTATCGGGGGTGTCCAAAATGGTTTTCAAGCCTATGGTACGTTTGACGCAAACAATGCACCTATTTTGCATCAAGTTAGCACTATCTCCAAATAGACCGAAACGATCACCCACTTGAGCCTCGTCACCTAGGAGTACCATCGGGTGCGTCCAAAACGATTTCTGAGCCTATGGTATGTTCTGTGAAATCATGCATCTATCTTGCATCAAGATTAGCTCTATCTACAAACCGACCTAAACGAGCATCTACTTGAGCCTCGTCACCTAGGAGTACCATCGAGTGCGTCCAAAACGATTTCTGAGCCTATGGTACGTTTGACGCAAACCGTGCACCTATCTTGCACTGAGACAAACACTATCACCAAATGGACTGAAACAACATTCCATATGACCAATGTCACCTAGGGGATCCATCGGGTGCGTCCAACAATGATTTCTGAGCGTATGGTACGTTCGACGCAAACCATGTTCCTATCTTGCGTCAAGGTTAGCACTATCTACAAAAGGACCGAAAAAATCATCCACTTGAGCCTCGTCCCCTAGGAGTACCATCAGGTGCGTCCAAAACGATTTCTGAGCCTATGGTACGTTTGGCGCAAACCATGCACCTATCTTGCACCGTTGCTAGCACTATCTCCAAACTGATCGAAATGAGATTCCACATGACCTAAGTCACCAAGGTGTTCTTCGGGTGTGTCCAAAATGATTTTTGAGCTCATGGTACGTTCGGCGCAAACCGTGCACCTATCTTGAACATATACTAACACTATATCCAAATAGACCGAAATGAGATTCCACATGACCCACATCACCTAGGCGTTCTATCGGGTGTGTCCATAATGATTTTTGAGCCTATGGTCCGTTCGGCACAAACCGTGCACCTATCTTGCACTTATACTAACACTATATCCAAATATTCCGAAATGAGATTCCACATGACCCACATCACCTAGGTGTTCTATCGATTGTGTCCAAAATGATTTTTGAGCCTATGGTACGTTTGACACAAACTGTGCACCTATTTTGCATCAAGTTAGCACCTTCTCCAAACAGACCAAAATGAGCATCCACTTGAGCCTCGTCCCTTAGGAGTACCATCTGGTGCGTCCAAAACGATTTCTGAGCCTATGGTACGTTTGGCGCAAACCGTGCACCTATCTTGCACTGAGACAAACACTATCTCCAAATGGACTAAAACAACATTCCATATGACCAACGTCACCTAGGGGATCCATCGGGTGCCTCCAACAACGATTTCTGAGCGTATGGTACGTTCGACGCAAACCATGTTCCTATCTTGCGTCAAGGTTAGCACTATCTACAAAAGGACCGAAAAAATCATCCACTTGAGCCTCGTCCCCTAGGAGTACCATCAGGTGCGTCCAAAACGATTTCTGAGCCTATGGTACGTTTGGCGCAAACCATGCACCTATCTTGCACCGTTGCTAGCACTATATCCAAAGAGATCGAAATGAGATTCCACATGACCCAAGTCACCAAGGTGTTCTTTGGGTGTGTCTAAAATGATTTTCGAGCTCATGGTACGTTCGGCGCAAACCGTGCACCTATCTTGCACTTATACTAACACTATATCCAAATAGACGAAATGAGATTCCACATGACCCACGTCGCCTAGGTGTTCTATCGGGGGTGTCCAAAATGGTTTTCAAGCCTATGGTACGTTTGACGCAAACAATGCACCTATTTTGCATCAAGTTAGCACTATCTCCAAATAGACCGAAACGATCACCCACTTGAGCCTCGTCACCTAGGAGTACCATCGGGTGCGTCCAAAACGATTTCTGAGCCTATGGTATGTTCTGTGAAACCATGCATCTATCTTGCATCAAGATTAGCTCTATCTGCAAACCGACCTAAACGAGCATCCACTTGAGCCTCGTCACCTAGGAGTACCATCGAGTGCGTCCAAAACGATTTCTGAGCCTATGGTACGTTTGACGCAAACCGTGCACCTATCTTGCACTGAGACAAACACTATCACCAAATGGACTGAAACAACATTCCATATGACCAATGTCACCTAGGGGATCCATCGGGTGCGTCCAACAATGATTTCTGAGCGTATGGTACGTTCGACGCAAACCATGTTCCTATCTTGTGTCAAGGTTAGCACTATCTGCAAAATGACCGAAACAAGCATCCACTAGAGCCTCGTCCCCGAGGAGTACCATCGGGTGCGTCCAAAACGATTTCTGAGCCTATGGTACGTTTGGCGCAAACCATGCACCTATATCCAAATATTCCGAAATGAGATTCCACATGACCCACATCACCTAGGTGTTCTATCGATTGTGTCCAAAATGATTTTTGAGCCTATGGTACGTTTGACACAAACTGTGCACCTATTTTGCATCAAGGTTAGCACTATCTGCAAAATGACCGAAACAAGCATCCACTTGAGCCTCGTCCCCGAGGAGTACCATCGGGTGCGTCCAAAACGATTTCTGAGCCTATGGTACGTTTGGCGCAAACCATGCACCTATCTTGCACCGTTGCTAGCACTATCTCCAAACAGATCGAAATGAGATTCCACATGACCTAAGTCACCAAGGTGTTCTTCGGGTGTGTCCGAAATGATTTTTGAGCTCATGGTACGTTCGGCGCAAACCGTGCACCTATCTTGAACATATACTAACACTATATCCAAATAGACCGAAATGAGATTCCACATGACCCACATCACCTTGGCGTTCTATCGGGTGTGTCCATAATGATTTTTGAGCCTATGGTACGTTCGGGACAAACCGTGCACCTATCTTGCACTTATACTAACACTATATGCAAATGTTTCGAAATGAGATTCCACATGACCCACATCACCTAGGTGTTCTATCGGGTGTGTCCAAAATGATTTTTGAGCCTATGGTACGTTTGACACAAACTGTGCACCTATTTTGCATCAAGTTAGCACCTTCTCCAAACAGACCAAAATGAGCATCCACTTGAGCCTCGTCCCTTAGGAGTACCATCGGGTGCGTCCAAAACGATTTCTGAGCCTATGGTACGTTTGGCGCAAACCGTGCGCCTATCTTGCACTGAGACAAACACTATCTCCAAATGGACTGAAACAACATGCCATTTGACCAATGTCACCTAGGGGATCCATCGGGTGCCTCCAACAACGATTTCTGAGCGTATGGTACGTTCGACGCAAACCATGTTCCTATCTTGCGTCAAGGTTAGTACTATCTACAAAAGGACCGAAAAAATCATCCACTTGAGCCTCGTCCCCTAGGAGTACCATAAGGTGCGTCCAAAACGATTTCTGAGCCTATGGTACGTTTGGCGCAAACCATGCACCTATCTTGCACCGTTGCTAGCACTATATCCAAAGAGATCGAAATGAGATTCCACATGACCCAAGTCGCCAAGGTGTTCTTTGGGTGTGTCCAAAATTGATGAGGACATCAACACCGATCATACATCCACGCCGTCCACGCCGACACCTGCTGGTCCTATTACCCGTGCTCGTGCTCGAACACTTAATCATCAAGTGAGTTCCTTCTTGAGCTCTTGTCCATCCTGTTTAGATCTTGGAGACACGTGCACTCTTGTTTTGATTAGGAATCAAGGAGAAGACCAAAAGGGAATAGGACTCGCGTAGGCTGGATTCGGACTGCAGCACACCTCCAACTTGTGACGGTCGCCACGATTACATACGGAGTCGGATTGGGGTGATTCTGGACTTGTTGGAAAGCTAATAAAGTCTACTTTCATACGGATCTGACCTCATACTCATACCTGCTCAGAAACGGCGTCAACAGTCCAAAAATCACCGAGAGGTCTATTCTGTCCAGGGTGCTGCGCCACCTTAAGTTAGCCCAATGGGCTTGTATCTTTTAGAGTCCAGTAGGGACGCGTCCTAGGGTTGGAGCACGACCCAAACTCTCTTGTGGTCGTCCTCCACACATCATATACCCCTTAGCCGCCACCAGGAACACTTGGGTTTTGTTTAGATCAAGTTTAGCCTTTGCTACTTGCTTGTAGGCGCGTGTGCTGATCCAGCCACCCGTCTCCTTGTCTTCAGAACTCCACTCATAATAAGATTCAGTTTGAGGTTTTCAATTTCATCTTGCAAATTCAGTGCTTGTTTCCTTGTTCTTGCTAGTTCTTCGATTGCTTGCAGGACGGGAGCCCTAGTGGCCGGTTGTCGCGCTCCACAAGATCGTGACAGCCTTTGGAGGTGGTGTATCGGTTGCTAAGGCGCGGTCTTGGAAGGCTGTAGTCGGGCCGTGAACGTCATCTCCATCCACCAAATCGAGTGATCTCACGCCTCTCATCGAAAGATCGTCCATAAACCCTAGCGGGTTCATATCAAAAATGATTTTCGAGCTCGTGGTACGTTCGGCGCAAACCGTGCACCTATCTTGCACTTATACTAACACTATATCCAAATAGACGAAATGAGATTCCACATGACCCACGTCGCCTAGGTGTTTTATCGGGGGTGTCCAAAATGGTTTTCAAGCCTATGGTACGTTTGACGCAAACCATGCACCTATTTTGCATCAAGTTAGCACTATCTCCAAATAGACCGAAACGATCACCCACTTGAGCCTCGCCACCTAGGAGTACCATAGGGTGCGTCCAAAACGATTTCTGAGCCTATGGTATGTTCTGTGAAACCATGCATCTATCTTGCATCAAGATTAGCTCTATCTGCAAACCGACCTAAACGAGCATCCACTTGAGCCTCGTCACCTAGGAGTACCATCGAGTGCGTCCAAAACGATTTCTGAGCCTATCGTACGTTTGACGCAAACCGTGCACCTATCTTGCAATGAGACAAACACTATCACCAAATGGACTGAAACAACATTCCATATGACCAATGTAACCTAGGGGATCCATCGGGTGCGTCCAACAATGATTTCTGAGCGTATGGTACGTTCAAGGCAAACCATGCACCTATCTTGCGTCAAGGTTAGCACTATCTGCAAACAGACCGAAACAAGCATCCACTTGCGCCTCGTCACCTAGGAGTACCATCTGGTGCGTCCAAAATGATTTCTGAGCCAATGGTATGTTTGGAGCAGACCATGCACCTATGTTGCACTGACACTAACACTATCTCCAAATGGACAGAGACGAGATTCCACATGACCAATGTCACCTTGGAGATCCATCGGGTACATCCAACAATGATTTTCGAGCATATGGTATGTTCGGCGCACCCAAGCACCTATCTTGCACCAAGATTAGTGCTATCTCCACATGGACCGAAACGAGCATCCACTTGAGCCTCAACACCTAGGAGTACCATCGGGTGCGTCCCAAACGATTTCTGAGCCTATGGTACGTTCTGCGAAACCATGCATCTATCCTGCGTCAAGATTAGCTCTATCTCCAAACAGACCAAAACGAGCATCCACTTGAGCCTCGTCACCAAGGAGTACCATTGGGTGCATCCAAAACGATTTATGAGCCTATAGTACGTTTGGCGCAAACCGTGCACCTACCTTACACCGATACTAACACTATGTCTAAACGGATCGAAATGAGATTCCACATGACCCATGTCACCAAGGTGTTCTTCAAGTCTGTCCAAAATGATTTTCAGGCTCATCGAACGTTTGGCGCAATCCGTGCACCTATCTTGCACTTATACTAACACTATATCCAAATGGACCGAAATGAGATTCCACATGACCCACATCACCTAGGTGTTCTATCGGGTGTGTCCAAAATGATTTTTGAGCCTATGGTACGTTCGACGCAAACCGTGCACTTATTTTGCATCATGTTAGCACTATCTCCAAATAGACCGAAATGATCATTCACCTGAGCCTCGTCACATAGGAGTCCCATCGGGTGCCTCCAAAGCAATTTCTGAGCCTATGGTACGTTCTACGAAACCATGCAGCTATCTTGCCTCAAGAATAGCACCATCTCCAAATAGACCAAAATGAGCATCCACTTGAGCCTCGTCCCCTAGGAGTACCATCGGGTGCGTCCAAAACGATTTCTGAGCCTATGGTACGTTTGGCGCAAACCGTGCACCTATCTTGCACTGAGACTTACACTATCTCCAAATGGACCGAAACAACATTCCATATGACCAACATCACCTAGGGGATCCATCGGGTGTGTCCAACAACGATTTCTGAGCGTATGGTACGTTCGACGCAAACCATGCACCTATCTTGCATGAAGGTTAGCACTATCTGCAAACGGACTGAAACAAGCATCCACTTGAGCCTCGTCCCCAAGGAGTACCATCGGGCGCGTCCAAAATGATTTTTGAGCCTATGGTACGTTTGGCGCAAACCATGCACCTATCTTGCACCTGTATAACACTATCTCCAAACAGATTGAAATGAGATTCCAAATGACCCATGTCACCAAACTGTTCTTCGGGTGTGTCCAAAATGATTTTCGAGCTCATGGTACGTTCGGCGCAAACCGTGCACCAATCTTGCACTTATACTAACACTATATCCAAATGGACCGAAATGAGATTCCACATGACCCACATCACCTAGGTGTTCTATCGGGTGTGTCCAAAATGATTTTTGAGCCTATGGTACGTTCGACGCAAACCGTGCACCTATTTTGCATCAAGTTGGCAATATCTCCAAATAGACCGAAACGATCATCCACTTGAGCCTCGTCACCTAGGAGTACCATCGGGTGCGTCCAAAACGATTTCTGAGCGTATGGTACGTTCTACGAAAGCATGCATCTATCTTGCGTCAAGATTAGCTCTATCTGCAAACAGACCTAAACGCGCATCCACTTGAGCCTCGTCACCTAGGAGTACGATCGGGTGCGTCCAAAACGATTTCTGAGCCTATGGTACGTTTGGCGCAAACCGTGCACCTATCTTGCAGTGAGACTAACACTATCTCCAAATTGACTAAAACAACATTCCACATGAGCAACGTCACCTAGGGGATCCATCGGGTGCGTCCAACAATGATTTCTGAGCGTATGGTACGTTCAATGCAAACCAAGCACCTATCTTGCGTCAAGGTTAGCACTATCTGCAAACAGACCGAAACAAGCATCCACTTGCGCCTCGTCACCTAGGAGTACCATCTGGTGCGTCCAAAATGATTTCTGAGCCAATGGTATGTTTGGAGCAGACCATGCACCTATGTTGCACTGACACTAACACTGTCTCCAAATGGACAGAGATGAGATTCCACATGACCAATGTCACCTTGGAGATCCATCGGGTACATCCAACAACGATTTTCGAGCGTATGGTATGTTCGGCGCACCCAAGCACCTATCTTGCACCAAGGTTAGTGCTATCTCCACATGGACCGAAACGAGCATCCACTTGAGCCTCAACACCTAGGAGTACCATCGGGTGCGTCCCAAACAATTTCTGAGCCTATGGTACGTTCTGCGAAACCAAGCATCTATCCTGCGTCAAGATTAGCTCTATCTCCAAACAGACGAAAACGAGCATCCACTTGAGCCTCGTCACCAAGGAGTACCATCGGGTGCATCCAAAACGATTTATGAGCCTATGGTACGTTTGGCGCAAACCGTGCACCTATCTTGCACCGATACAAACACTATCTCCAAACGGATCGAAATGAGATTCCACATGACCCATGTCACCAAGGTGTTCTTCAAGTGTGTCCAAAATGATTTTCAAGCTCATCATACGTTTGGCGCAATCCGTGCACCTATCTTGCACTTATACTAACACTATATCCAAATGGACCGAAATGAGATTCCACATGACCCACGTCGCCGAGGTGTTCTATCGGTTGTGTCCAAAATGATTTTTGAGCCTATGGTACGTTTGACACAAACCGTGCCCCAATTTTGCATCAAGTTAGCACTATCTCCAAATAGACCGAAACGATCATCCACTTGAGCCTCGTCACATAGGAGTACCATCAGGTGCCTCCAAAACAATTTCTGAGCCTATGGTATGTTCTGCGAAACCATGCAGCTATCTTGCGTCAAGATTAGCACCATCTCCAAACAGACCAAAATGAGCATCCACTTGAGCCACGTCCCCAAGGAGTACTATCGGGTGCGTCAAGATTAGCCTATGGTATGTTCGGCGCAAACCGTGGACCTATCTTGCACCGAGACTTACACTATCTCCAAATGGACAGAAACAACATTCCATATGACCAACGTCACCTAGGGGATCCATCGGGTGCGTCCAACAACGATTTCTGAACGTATGGTACGTTCGACGCAAACCATGGACCTATCTTGCGTCAAGGTTAGCACTATCTGCAAACGGACCGAAACAAGCATCCACTTGAGCCTCGTCCCCTAGGAGTACCATCGGGTGCGTCAAAAACAATTTCTGAGCATATGGTACGTCTTGCGAAACCATGCAGCTCTCTTGCGTCAAGATTAGCGCCATCTCTAAACAGACCAAAATGAGCACCCACTTGAGCCTCGTCCCCTAGGAGTTCCATCGGGTGTGTCCAAAATGATTTCTGAGCCTATGATTCGTTTGGCGCAAACCATGCACCTATCTTGCACCGATGCTAACACTATCTCCAAACGGGTCAAAATGAGATTCCACTGACCCATGTCACCAAGGTCTTCTTCGGGTGTGTCCAAAATGATTTTTGAGCTCATGGTACTTTCGGCGCAAACCGTGCACCAATCTTGCACTTATACTAACACTATATCCAAATGGACCGAAATGAGATTCCACATGACCCACAGCACCTAGGTGTTATATCAGGTGTTCCAAAATGATTTTCGAGCCTATGGTACGTTCGACGCAAACCGTGCACCTATTTTGCATCAAGTTAGCACTATCTCCAAATAGACCGAAACGAACATCCAGTTAAGCCTCGTCACCTAGGAGTACCATCGGGTGCGTCCAAAATGATTTCTGAGCGTATGGTACGTTCTACGAAAGCATGCATCTATCTTGTGTCAAGATTAGCTCTATCTGCAAATAGACCTAAACGAGCATCCACTTGAGCCTCGTCAACTAGGAGTACCATCGGGTGCGTCCAAAATGATTTCTGAGCCTATGATACGTTTGGCGCAAACTAGGCACCTAGGAGTACCATCGGGTGCGTCCAAAACGATTTTCTGAGCCTATGGTACGTTCTGCGAAACCATGCATCTATCTTGCTTCAAGATTAGCTCTATCTCCAAACAGACCAAAACGAGCATCCACTTGAGCCTCGTCACCTAGGAGTACCATCGGGTGCATCCAAAACGATTTATGAGCCTACGGTACGTTTGGCGCAAACCGTGCACCTATCTTGCACCAATACTAACACTATCTCCAAACGGATCGAAATGAGATTCCACATGACCCATGTCACCAAGGTGTTCTTCGGGTGTGCCCAAAATGATTTTCAAGCTCATGGTACGTTCGGTGCAAACCATGCCCCTATCTTGCACCGATACTAACACTATCTCCAAATATTCCAAAATGAGAGTCCACATGACCCACATAACTTAGGTGTTCTATCAAGTCTGTCCAAAATGATTTTTGAGCCTATGGTACGTTTGACACAAACTGTGCACCTATTTTGCATCAAGTTGGCACCTTCTCCAAATAGACTAAAATGAGCATCAACTTGAGCCTCGTCCCCTAGGAGTACCATCGGGTGCGTCCAAAACGATTTCTGAGCCTATGGTACGTTTGGCGCAAACCGTGCACCTATCTTGCACTGAGACAAACACTATCTCCAAATGGACTAAAACAACATTCCATATGACCAACGTCACCTAGGAGATCCATCGGGTGCCTCCAGCAACGATTTCTGAGCGTATGGTACGTTCGACGCAAACCATGTTTCTATCTTGCGTCAAGGTTAGCACTATATGCAAAAGGACCAAAACAAGCATCCATTTGAGCCTCGTCCCCTAGGAGTACCATCAGGTGCGTCCAAAATGATTTCTGAGCCGATGGTACGTTTGGCGCAAACCATGCACCTATCTTGCACCGTTGCTAGCACTATCTCCAAACAGATCGAAATGAGATTCCACATGACCCAAGTCACCAAGGTGTTCTTTGGGTGTGTCCAAAATGAATTTTGAGCTCCTGGTACGTTCGGCGCAAACCATGCACCTATCTTGCACTTAGACTAACACTATATCCAAATAGATCGAAATGAGATTCCACATGACCCAGACCACCTTGGTGTTCTATCGGGTGTGTCCAAAATTATTTTCAAGCCTATGGTATGTTTGACGCAAACCGTGCACCTATTTTTCATCAAGTTAGCACTATCTCCAAATAGACCGAAACGATCACCCACTTGAGCCTCGTCACCTAGGAGTACCATCGGGTGCGTCCAAAATGATTTCTGAGTGTATGGTATGTTCTGCGAAACCATGCATCTATCTTGCATCAAGATTAGCTCTATCTGCAAACCGACCTAAACAAGCATCCACTTGAGTCTCATCACCTAGGAGTACCATCGAGTGCGTCCAAAACGATTTCTGAGCCTATGGTACGTTTGGCGCAAACCGTGCACCTATCTTGCAGTGAGACTAACACTATCTCCAAATGGACTGAAACAACATTCCACATGACCAACGTCACCTAGGGGATCCATCGGGTGTGTCCAATGATGATTTCTGAGCGTATGGTACGTTCGACGCAAACCATGCACCTATCTTGTGTCAATGTTAGCACTATCTGCAAACAGACCGAAACAAGCATCCACTTGCGCCTCGTCACCTAGGTGTACCATCAGGTGCGTCCAAAATGATTTCTGAGCCTATGGTATGTCTGGAGCAGACCATGCATCTATCTTGCACTCACACCAACACTGTCTCCAATTGGACAGAGACGAGATTCCACATGACCAATGTCACCTTGGAGATCCATCGGGTGCATTTAACAATGATTTTCGAGCGTATGGTACGTTTGACGCAAACTGTGCACCTATTTTGCATCAAGTTAGCACTATCTCCAAATAGACCGAAACGATCATCCACTTGAGCCTCGTCACCTAGGCATACCATCGGGTGCGTCCGAAACAATTTCTGAGCATATGGTACGTTCTGTGAAACCATGCAGCTATCTTGCGTCAAGATTTGCTCTATCTGCAAACAGACCTAAACGAGCATCCACTTGAGCCTCGTCACCATGGAGTACCATCGGGTGCGTCCAAAACGATTTCTAACCCTATGATACGTTTGGCGCAAACCATGCACCTGTCTTGCAGTGAGACTAACACTATCTCCAATTGGACTGAAACAACATTCCACATGACCAACGTCACCTAGGGTGATGAGGACATCATTGGCTCAAATATGACCATGTCAACCACTTCTATACCAAAGGTGCAACCATTCTATATGAGACTTATCATTGATGCATTTGATGAATTGGTGCTCCACCGTAAAATGTGTATATTTTCATTTTCAGAATTACTTACATGGATCAAGGAAAGGTTTGATTGCATATGGAAAGCATGGAAGGTTAATGAAGTTGATTGGGGACCAAATCCAAGTATTCCCAACGTCCTCCACCTGGACACCACGTCACTTTTGGTCCAAGGAAAGAAAGAGATCAAATCCAACACGTTTTGGGGCTGGATTCGGACTCCAGGACAGCTCCAACTTGTGATGTTCACCACGGTCGCATACGGACTCGGATTGGGACGTTCTAGCACTTTTTGGAAAGCTTATCAAATCTATTTTCCAATGGATCTGGACTCATGGCTATATCTTATCCGATGCTTCTGCAATCATCGTTTCAACGCAGGGGCCTTTTCTGCCTTTGGTGCTGTGTCACCCTATTTTGGGCTGATGGCCCATGTATCAAGTTGGGTTCATTAGGGACGTGTCCTAGGGTTGGAGAACGACCACAACACCCTCTGGTCGTTCCCCTAGGTATTAATAAGGATTAGAGCCACCACAAACAGGGGGGTTTTTGTTTTGTTGAAAGTTTAGCCATTGCTACTTCCTTGTAGACGCGTGTGTCGACAAGACCATCCGTTCTACTCGATTCAGAACCCCAACTTTGTGATTTCAGATTGGTTTTCATCTCCATATTTGCAATTGAGTTGCTTGTTCTACTTGTTCTTGCTTGTTCCTTGATTGCTTGCAGGAATTACCCTAGTGGTTTGGTTGATCGTGTTCCACAAGATCACGACGGCTGTTGGAGGTGGTGTATCGGTTGCTAAGGCGCAGCATCCTTGGATGGTTGTAGTCGGGCCGTGAACGTCATCTCCATCCCCAAATCGAGTTATCCACCTTCTCTCATCGAAAGATCAGGATTCACCCTAGTGGGTTCATATCAGTTGGTATCAGAGCAAGGTTGATCGGTGAGAGACTTCTAGTTCTTTGTTGTTTTTAATCTCCTATGGTCCAGAAAAAGCCAAAACAAAATTAGTAGATTAGTTCTTCATAATCCCAAAACCCCTTTGAGCTTAATACTATTACTGCTTAGTTAGGGCTTATTGAATTAACGGTTGCATCGTCGTGCAAGTTGCTGGTCTTAGCGTCTAGTCGTTTAGAGTTTCGAGTTCTAGTCACGTTTCTGTCACCATCGCAGATTTGAGTTTATTTGTTTCTCTCTAGGAATCCGAGTGGATTTTCAAATTCCTTTATTTTGTTTACCACCATTATCCTAGCCACGTCCTTGGAGGTTTCATCCACGTCCATATTTCCATCTACAAAAAGGAAATCCAACAAGATCAAGATAGAATTCGATTCGGAGTCCTGTTTTATCTTGAAAACAAAAGCACCATATTTCCTTTGTTAGGAGTCTGAATAGGGAGTTTAAATACAATCTGGAAACCTTAACTTGTCCTCTTTCCAACGGATCAGGGCTTGGTCCCAAATTCATTCTGAGCGCTTCGCAATTGCCCTGGAGATTTGCGCGTCTGCTGGTTTTGCAAAACAACCACTTGTTTCACTTTGCTACTGAATCACCCTTCCCAAGGAAACATTTAATTGTTGTAAGTAGCTTGTTATTTCTTGTTGCAAAATTTCAGTTTTGTGCTAGTTGAAAGAAAAAAAACAGAAGAAAAAAAAGACAGAAAGAAAGAAAAGAAAGAAAGAAAAGAAAGACAGAAAGAAAGAAAGAAAAGAAAGAGAAAGAAGAAGAGAAGAGTTTTTCTTTTGTTGTTATTCCTGTCCTTGTGATCCTTCTTTGCTGCTGCTCAGTGACTTCGTTTGTGTCCAGGCTCGCGTCTCTAGCATGTACTAGCCTAGGACCAGCATAATAACGTCGTTGAGCGTTTGTTCAATTTGCTTGCAACTAACGTGGTTCTAGTACTTCCTTGCTTTAGCCCACCTATAGCTCCACATATTTCGACTACAGCTTGACACGTGTTGTTGTTGTGGCACCGATACACTTCACTCCACGGTTGTAGACTTGTTGGTTGCCGTCACCTCCTGTTTGGCTTGGTAAGAACTTGTAAGGGCTTGTTTTAACAAGTTGAGTTTGAGAGAATTACATCTGACACATCCTAGTAGTTGATAGGAGGATACATATTATTTTTGTGTTTCTTGTTTTCTACTAATCATAGCAGGTGATATGGAGATTTTTGAGCTGTTGAAACTAGACCCTCATATTCAGGATGTCATTCAACACTTGCCATTATATGATGGTAAGTTTGATCCTCAAGCTTACATTGATTGGGAGTTAAAAGTAGACAATGAATTTGATGAGCATGACCTATCCGAGAAACAAAAGATTTGTATTGCCTCTAATATTTTGATTGAATATGCTTTGCTAGAATGGAAACACATTTGTAGGCACATCAAAGTTCCAGAATCTTGGAAAGACTTCAAATTTCTTTTTAGAGATGCATTCGTTCCTGCATATTATGTTGATTATTTGCTTGCAAAATTAGACAACTTGAAGCAGGGTAGCAAGACTGTGAAACAATACTACTATAATTTTAAGATTTGTATCATGTTTGGTGGATTGGATGAATGCATGGAAGATGTTATGAGTAGATTCATGAGAGGGCTCAATTCTGAAATTCGAACCTTATTAATTAGCAAATCATATTGCCATATTGGTCAATTGTTTTGTCTGGCTCTCAATGCTAAAAAAGAGATTCTATTATCTGTGAATACTTGCCAAAATGATGTGACCCATAATGTCCAAAATTTGTCCACTCTGCATGCTAATGAAGAGCAACAAATAGTGGAACCCACTACTGATTTTCCTTTGTCACAAAATGAATTACTCATGGTTCCTTGTGATAAAGAGGAGTTGTGTGTTGATGATTCTTTTACTCCTATGCCACAAGTAGCAAATAAGTGTGATACTTTTGGTTTGGAACCATACAAATGTGCTGAAGATAAGCTTTTTCATCCTATTACATGTGCACAAGATGAACTGAATGTGTTGTCCTCTTTAAATACTTTGGGTTATATTGAATTTGATATTCTGTGTAATCTAAATTGTCTAAAAGAGAAACTTAAATTTGATTCTATTTTGCCAAGTTTTAATCATTGTTCACTTCATGCAATTGGCAAATATGACAACAAAGGAGAATATTTGGTGCATAAAGTTTATATTTGCTCTAATATGAAATATCCTTTTGGGCCACAATACCATGATCAAATTGAGGGCTGCACTAACACTAATGATGTCTTGCAAAGTTTTTCTAGTTTTTCCCAAATGCAACAGGATAAATATCAAGAAGGGGAGCACGGTTCATTTTTACCTACAACACATCCTCCAACAAAGGTCAAACCGAGGACGGTTTGCCGTCAAGAAGGGGAGAATGATGAGGACATCATTGGCTCAAATATGACCATGTCAACCACTTCTATACCAAAGGTGCAACCATTCTATATGAGACTTATCATTGATGCATTTGATGAATTGGTGCTCCACCATAAAATGTGTATATTTTCATTTTCAGAATTACTTACATGGATCAAGGAAAGGTTTGATTGCATATGGAAAGCATGGAAGGTTAATGAAGTTGATTGGGGACCAAATCCAAGTATTCCCAACGTCCTCCACCTGGACACCACGTCACTTTTGGTCCAAGGAAAGAAAGAGATCAAATCCAACACGTTTTGGGGCTGGATTCGGACTCCAGGACAGCTCCAACTTGTGATGTTCACCACGGTCGCATACGGACTCGGATTGGGACGTTCTAGCACTTTTTGGAAAGCTTATCAAGTCTATTTTTCAATGGATCTGGACTCATGGCTATATCTTATCCGATGCTTCCGCAATCATCGTTTCAACGCAGGGGCCTTTTCTGCCTTTGGTGCTGTGTCACCCTATTTTGGGCTGATGGCCCATGTATCAAGTTGGGTTCATTAGGGACATGTCCTAGGGTTGGAGAACGACCACAACACCCTCTGGTCATTCCCCTAGGTATTAATAAGGATTAGAGCCGCCACAAACAGGGGGGTTTTTGTTTTGTTGAAAGTTTAGCCATTACTACTTCCTTGTAGACACGTGTGTCGACTAGACCATCCGTTCTACTCGATTCAGAACCCCAACTTTGTGATTTCAGATTGGTTTTCATCTCCATATTTGCAATTGAGTTGCTTGTTCTACTTGTTCTTGCTTGTTCCTCGATTGCTTGCAAGAATTACCCTAGTGGTTTGGTTGATCGTGTTCCACAAGATCGCGACGGCTGTTGGAGGTGGTGTATCGGTTGCTAAGGCGCAGCATCCTTGGATGGTTGTAGTCGGGCCGTGAACGTCATCTCCATCCCCAAATCGAGTTATCCACCTTCTCTCATCGAAAGATCAGGATTCACCCTAGTGGGTTCATATCATAGGGGATCCATGGTGCGTCCAACAATGATTTCTGAGCATTTGGTACGGTGGACGCAAACCATGCACCTATCTTGCGTCAAGGTTAGCACTATCTCCAAACGGACTAAAACAAGCGTCCACTTGCGCCTCGTCACCTAGGAGTACCATCGGTGCGTCCAAAACGATTTCTGAGCCTATGGTACGTTCTGCGAAACCATGCATCTATCTTGCATCAAGATTAGCTCTATCTCCAAACAGACCATAACGAGCATCCACTTGAGCCTCGTCACCTAGGAGTACCATCGGGTGCGTCCAAAATGATTTCTGACCCTATGATACGTTTGGCGCAAACCATGCACCTATCTTGTAGTGAGACTAACACTATCTCCAATTGGACTGAAACAACATTCCACGTGACCAACGTCACCTAGGGGATCCATCGGGTGCGTCCAACAATGATTTCTGAGCGTATGGTACGATGGACGCAAACACTGCACCTATCTTGCGTCAAGGTTAGCACTATCTCCAAACGGACTGAAACAAGCATCCACTTGCGCCTAGTCACCTAGGAGTACCATCGGGTGCGTCCAAAATGATTTCTGAGCCTATGGTACGTTCTGCGAAACCATGCATCTATTTTGCGTCAAGATTAGCTCTATCTCCAAACAGACCATAACGAGCATCCACTTGAGACTCGTCACCTAGGAGTACCATTGGGTGCATCCAAAATGATTTATAAGCCTATGGTATGTTTGGCACAAACCGTGCACCTATCTTGCACCAATACTAACACTATCTCCAAACAGATCGAAATGAGATTCCACATGACCCAAGTCCCCAAGGTGTTCTTCGGGTGTGTCCAAAATGATTTTTGAGCTCATGGTACGTTCGGCGCAAACTGTGCAGCTATCTTGGACTTATACTAACACTATATCCAAATAGACCGAAATGATGTTCCACATGACCCACATCACCTAGGTGTTCTATCGGGTGTGTCCAAAACGATTTGCAAGCCTATGGTACGTTCGACGCAAACCGTGCATCTATTTTGCATCAAGTTAGCACTATCTCCAAATAGACCGGAACGATCACCACTTGAGCCTCGTCACCTAGGAGTACCATCGGGTGCGTCCAAAATGATTTCTGAGCCTATGGTACGTTCTGCGAAACCATGCATCTATCTTGCGTCAAGATTAGCTCTATCACCAAATAGACCATAACGAGCATCCACTTGAGCCTCGTCACCTAGGAGTACCATCGGGTGCAGCCAAAATGATTTATGAGCCTATGGTACGTTTGGCGCAAACTGTGCACCCATCTTGCAGCAATACTAACACTATCTCCAAACAGATCGAAATGAGATTCCACATGACCCATGTCACCAAGGTGTTCTTCGGGTGTGCCCAAAATGATTTTCAAGCTCATGGTACGTTCGGCGCAAACCATGCACCTATCTTGCACCGATACAAACACGATCTCCAAATATTCCGAAATGAGATTCCACATGACCCACATAACTTAGGTGTTCTATCGGGTGTGTCCAAAATGATTTTTGAGCCTATGGTACGTTTGACGCAAACTGTGCACCTATTATGCATCAAGTTAGCACCTTCCCCAAACAGACCAAAATGAGCATCCACTTGAGCCTCGTCCCTTAGGAGTACCATCGGGTGCGTCCAAAACGATTTCTGAGCCTATGGTACGTTTGGCACAAATCGTGCACCTATCTTGCACTAAGACAAACACTATCTCCAAATGGACTAAAACAACATTCCATATGACCAACGTCACCTAAGGGATCCATCGGGTGCCTCCAACAACGATTTCTGAGCGTATGGTACGTTCGACGCAAACCATGTTCCTATCTTGCTTCAAGGTTAGCACTATCTACAAAAGGACCGAAAAAATCATCCACTTGAGCCTCGTCCCCTAGGAGTACCATCAGGTGCGTCCAAAATGAAACCATGCACCTATCTTGCACCTTTGCTAGCACTATATCCAAATACATCGAAATGAGATTCCACATGACCCAAGTCACCAAGGTGTTCTTCGGGTGTGTCCAAAATGATTTTTGAGCTCATGGTACGTTCGGCGCAAACCGTGCACCTATCTTGCACTTATACTAACACTATATCCAAATAGACGAAATGAGATTACACATGACCCACATCACCTAGGTGTTCTATCGGGTGTGTCCAAAATGGTTTTCAAGCCTATGGTACGTTTGACGCAAACCATGCACCTATTTTGCATCAAGTTAGCACTATCTCCAAATAGACCGAAACGATCACCCACTTGAGCCTCGTCACCTAGGAGTATCATCGGGTGCGTCCAAAACGATTTCTGAGCCTATGGTATGTTCTGTGAAACCATGCATCTATCTTGCATCAAGATTAGCTCTATCTGCAAACCAACCTAACGAGCATCCACTTGAGCCTCGTCACCTAGGAGTACCATCGAGTGCGTCCAAAATGATTTCTGAGCCTATGGTACATTTGACGCAAACCGTGCACCTATTTTGCACTGAGACAAACACTATCTCAAAATGGACTGAAACAACATTCCATATGACCAATGTCACCTAGGGGATCCATCAGGTGCGTCCAACAATGATTTCTGAGCGTATGGTACGTTCGACGCAAACCATGTTCCTATCTTGCGTCAAGGTTAGCACTATCTGCAAAAGGACCGAAACAAGCATCCACTTGAGCCTCGTCCCCTAGGAGTACCATCAAGTGCGTCCAAAATGATTTCTGAGCCTATGGTACGTTTGGCGCAAACCATGCACCTATCTTGCACCGTTGCTAGCACTATCTCCAAACAGATCGAAATGAGATTCCACGTGACCCAAGTCACCAAGGTGTTCTTCGGATGTGTCCAAAATGATTTTTGAGCTCATGGTACGTTCGGCGCAAACCGTGCACCTATCTTGAACTTATACTAACACTATATCTAAATAGACTGAAATGAGATTCCACATGACCCACATCCCCTAGGTGTTCTATCGGGTGTGTCCAAAATGATTTGTAAGCCTATGGTACGTTCGACGCAAACCGTGCACCTATTTTGCATCAAGTTAGCACTATCTCCAAATAGACCGAAACGATCACCCACTTGAGCCTCGTCCCCTAGGAGTACCATCGGGTGCGTCCAAAACGATTTCTGAGCCTATGGTACGTTTGGCGCAAATCGTGCACCTATCTTGCACTGAGACAAACACTACCTCCAAATGGACTAAAACAACATTCCATATGACCAACGTCACCTAGGGGATCCATCGGGTGCCTCCAGCAACGATTTCTGAGCGTATGGTACGTTCGATGCAAACCATGTTCCTATCTTGCGTCAAGGTTAGCACTATATGCAAAAGGACCGAAATAAGCATCCACTTGAGCCTCGTCCCCTAGGATTACCATCAGGTGCGTCCAAAATGATTTTTGAGCCGATGGTACGTTTGGCGCAAACCATGCACCTATCTTGCACCGTTGCTAGCACTATCTCCAAACAGATCGAAATGAGATTCCACATGACCCAAGTCACCAAGGTGTTCTTTGGGTGTGTCCAAAATGAATATTGAGCTCCTGGTACGTTCGGCGCAAACCATGCACCTATCTTGCACTTATACTAACACTATATCCAAATAGATTGAAATGAGATTCCACATGACCCAGACCACCTTGGTGTTCTATCGGGTGTGTCCAAAATGATTTTCAAGCCTATGGTACGTTTGACGCAAACCATGCACCTATTTTGCATCAAGTTAGCACTATCTCCAAATAGACCAAAATGATCACGCACTTGAGCCTCGTCACCTAGGAGTACCATCGGGTGCGTCCAAAATGATTTCTGAGTGTATGGTATGTACTGCGAAACCATGCATCTATCTTGCATCAAGATTAGCTCTATCTGCAAACCGACCTAAACGTGCATCCACTTGAGTCTCGTCACCTAGGAGTACCATCGAGTGCGTCGAAAACGATTTCTGAGCCTATGGTACGTTTGGCGCAAACCGTGCACCTATCTTGCAGTGAGACTAACACTATCTCCAAATGGACTGAAACAACATTCCACATGACCAACGTCACCTAGGGGATCCATCGGGTGTGTCCAACGATGATTTTTGAGCGTATGGTACGATCGACGCAAACCATGCACCTATCTTGTGTCAATGTTAGCACTATCTGCAAACAGACTGAAACAAGCATCCACATGCACCTCGTCACCTAGGTGTACCATCAGGTGCATCCAAAATGATTTCTGAGCCTATGGTATGTTTGGAGCAGACCATGCATCTATCTTGCACTCACACTAACACTGTCTCCACATGGACAGAGATGAAATTCCACATGACCAATGTCACCTTGGAGATCCATCGGGTGCATTTAACAATGATTTTCAAGCGTATGGTACGTTCGACGCAAACTGTGCAACTATTTTGCATCAAGTTAGCACTATCTCCAAATAGACCGAAACGATCATCCACTTGAGCCTCGTCACCTAGGAGTACCATCGGGTGCGTCCGAAACAATTTCTGAGCATATGGTACGTTCTGTGAAACCATGCATCTATCTTGCATCAAGATTAGCTCTATCTCCAAACAGACCATAACGAGCATCCACTTGAGCCTCGTCACCTAGGAGTACCATCGGGTGCGTCCAAAATGATTTCTGAGCCTATGATACGTTTGGCGCAAACCATGCACCTATCTTGTAGTGAGACTAACACTATCTCCAATTGGACTGAAACAACATTCCACGTGACCAACGTCACCTAGGGGATCCATCGGGTGCGTCCAACAATGATTTCTGCGCGTATGGTACGATGGACGCAAACACTGCACCTATCTTGCGTCAAGGTTAGCACTATCTCCAAACGGACTGAAACAAGCATCCACTTGCGCCTAGTCACCTAGGAGTACCATCGGGTGCGTCCAAAACGATTTCTGAGCCTATGGTACGTTCTACGAAACCATGCATCTATCTTGCGTCAAGATTAGCTCTATCTCCAAACAGACCATAACGAGCATCCACTTGAGACTCGTCACCTAGGAGTACCATTGGGTGCATCCAAAACGATTTATGAGCCTATGGTATGTTTGGCGCAAACCGCGCACCTATCTTGCACCAATACTAACACTATCTCCAAACAGATCGAAATGAGATTCCACATGACCCAAGTCCCCAAGGTGTTCTTCGGGTGTGTCCAAAATGTTTTTTGAGCTCATGGTACGTTCGGCGCAAACCGTGCAGCTATCTTGCACTTATACTAACACTATATCCAAATAGACCGAAATGATGTTCCACATGACCCACATCACCTAGGTGTTCTATCGGGTGTGTCCAAAACGATTTGCAAGCCTATGGTACTTTCGACGCAAACCGTGCATCTATTTTGCATCAAGTTAGCACTATCTCCAAATAGACCAAAACGATCACCCACTTGAGCCTCGTCACCTAGGAGTACCATCGGGTGCGTCCAAAATGATTTCTGAGCCTATGGTACGTTCTGCGAAACCATGCATCTATCTTGCATCAAGATTAGCTCTATCACCAAATAGACCATAACGAGCATCCAATTGAGCCTCGTCACCTAGGAGTACCATCGGGTGCAGCCAAAATGATTTATGAGCCTATGGTACGTTTGGTGCAAACGGTGCACCTATCTTGCACCAATACTAACACTATCTCCAAACGGATCGAAATGAGATTCCACATGACCCATGTCACCAAGGTGTTCTTCGGGTGTGCCCAAAATGATTTTCAAGCTCATGGTACGTTCGGCGCAAACCATGCACCTATCTTGCACCGATACAAACACGATCTCCAAATATTCCGAAATGAGATTCCACATGACCCACATAACTTAGGTGTTCTATCGGGTGTGTCCAAAATGATTTTTGAGCCTATGGTACGTTTAACGCAAACTGTGCACCTATTTTGCATCAAGTTAGAACCTTCTCCAAACAGACCAAAATGAGCATCCACTTGAGCCTCGTCCCTTAGGAGTACCATCGGGTGCGTCCAAAACGATTTCTGAGCCTATGGTACGTTTGGCGCAAACCATGCACCTATCTTGCACTGAGACAAACACTATCTCCAAATGGACTGAAACAATATTCCATATGACCAACGTCACCTAAGGGATCCATCGGGTGCCTCCAACAACGATTTCTGAGCGTATGGTACGTTCGACGCAAACCATGTTCCTGTCTTGCGTCAAGGTTAGCACTACCTGCAAAAGGACCGAAAAAATCATCCACTTGAGCCTCGTCCCCTAGGAGTACCATCAGGTGCGTCCAAAATGATTTCTGAGCCTTTGGTACGTTTGGTGTAAACCATGCACCTATCTTACACCGTTGCTAGCACTATATCCAAATAGATCGAAATGTGATTCCACATGACCCAAGTCACCAAGGTGTTCTTCGGGTGTGTCCAAAATGATTTTCGAGCTCATGGTACGTTCGGCGCAAACCGTGCACCTATCTTGCACTTATACTAACACTATTTCCAAATAGACGAAATGAGATTACACATGACCCACATCGCCTAGGTGTTCTATCGGGTGTGTCCAAAATGGTTTTCAAGCCTATGGTACGTTTGACGCAAACCATGCACCTATTTTGCATCAAGTTAGCACTATCTCCAAATAGACTGAAGCGATCACCCACTTGAGCCTCGTCACCTAGGAGTACCATCAGGTGCGTCCAAAACTATTTCTGAGCCTATGGTATGTTCTGTGAAACCATGCATCTATCTTGCATCAAGATTAGCTCTATCTACAAACCAACCTAAACGAGCATCCACTTGAGCCTCGTCACCTAGGAGTACCATCGAGTGCGTCCAAAACGATTTCTGAGCCTATGGTACATTTGACGCAAACCGTGCACCTATCTTGCACTGAGACAAACACTATCTCCAAATGGACTGAAACAACATTCCATATGACCAATGTCACCTAGGGGATCCATCGGGTGCGTCCAACAACGATTTCTGAGCGTATGGTACGTTTGACGCAAACCATGTTCCTATCTTGCGTCAAGGTTAGCACTATCTGCAAAAGGACCGAAACAAGCATCCACTTGAGCCTCGTCCCCTAGGAGTACCATCGAGTGCGTCTAAAATGATTTTTGAGCCTATGGTACTTTTGGCGCAAACCATGCACCTATCTTGCACCGTTGCTAGCACTATCTCCAAACAGATCAAAATGAGATTCCACGTGACCCAAGTCACCAAGGTGTTCTTCGGGTGTGTCCAAAATGATTTTTGAGCTCATGGTACGTTCAGCGCAAACCGTGCACCTATCTTGAACTTATACTAACACTATATCCAAATAGACCGAAATGAGATTCCACATGACCCACATCCCCTAGGTGTTCTATCGGGTGTGTCCAAAATGATTTGTAAGCCTATGGTACGTTCGACGCAAACCGTGCGCCTATTTTGCATCAAGTTAGCACTATCTCCAAATAGACCGAAACGATCACCCACTTGAGCCTCATCCCCTAGGAGTACCATCGGGTGCGTCCAAAACAATTTCTGAGCCTATGGTACGTTTGGCGCAAACCGTGCACCTATCTTGCACTAAGACAAACACTATCTCCAAATGGACTAAAACAACATTCCATATGACCAACGTCACCTAGGGGATCCATCGGGTGCCTCCAGCAACGATTTCTGAGCGTATGGTACGTTCGACGCAAACCATGTTCCTATCTTGCGTCAAGGTTAGCACTATATGCAAAAGGACCGAAATAAGCATCCACTTGAGCCTCATCCCCTAGGAGTACCATCAGGTGCGTCCAAAATGATTTCTGAGCCGATGGTACGTTTGACACAAACCATGCACCTATCTTGCACCGTTGCTAGCACTATCTCCAAACAGATCGAAATGAGATTCCACATGACCCAAGTCACCAAGGTGTTCTTTGGGTGTGTCCAAAATGAATTTTGAGCTCCTGGTACGTTCGGCGCAAACCATGCACCTATCTTGCACTTATACTAACACTATATCCAAATAGATCAAAATGAGATTCCACATGACCCAGACCACCTTGGTGTTCTATCGGGTGTGTCCAAAATGATTTTCAAGCCTATGGTACGTTTGACGCAAACCGTGCACCTATTTTGCATCAAGTTAGCACTATCTCCAAATAGACCGAAACGATCACCCACTTGAGCCTCGTCACCTAGGAGTACCATCGGGTGCGTCCAAAAGGATTTCTGAGTGTATGGTATGTTCTGCGAAACCATGCATCTATCTTGCATCAAGATTAGATCTATCTACAAACTGACCTAAACGAGCATCCACTTGAGTCTCGTCACCTAGGAGTACCATCGAGTGCGTCCAAAACGATTTTTGAGCCTATCTTGCAGTGAGACTAACACTATCTCCAAATGGACTGAAACAACATTCCACATGACCAACGTCACCTAGGGGATCCATCGGGTGTGTCCAACGACGATTTCTGAGCATATGGTACGTTCGACGCAAACCATGCACCTATCTTGTGTCAATGTTAGCACTATCTGCAAACAGACTGAAACAGCATCCACTTGCGCCTCGTCACCTAGGTGTACCATCAGGTGCGTCCAAAATGATTTCTGAGCCTATGGTATGTTTGGAGCAGACCATGCATCTATCTTGCACTCACACTAACACTGTCTCCAAATGGACAGAGACGAGATTCCACATGACCAATGTCACCTTGGAGATCCATTGGGTGCATTTAACAATGATTTTCGAGCGTATGGTACGTTCGACGCAAACTGTGCAGCTATCTTGCACTTATACTAACACTATATCCAAATAGACCGAAATGATGTTCCACATGACCCACATCACCTAGGTGTTCTATCGGGTGTGTCCAAAACGATTTGCAAGCCTATGGTACGTTCGACGCAAACCGTGCATCTATTTTGCATCAAGTTAGCACTATCTCCAAATAGACCGAAACGATCACCCACTTGAGCCTCGTCACCTAGTAGTACCATCGGGTGCAGCCAAAATGTTTTATGAGCCTATGGTACGTTTGGCACAAACCGTGCACCTATCTTGCACCAATACTAACACTATCTCCAAACGGATCAAAATGAGATTCCACATGACCCATGTCACCAAGGTGTTCTTCGGGTGTGCCCAAAATGATTTTCAAGCTCATGGTACGTTCGGCGCAAACCATGCACCTATCTTGCACCGATACAAACACGATCTCCAAATATTCCGAAATGAGATTCCACATGACCCACATAACTTAGGTGTTCTATCGGGTGTGTCCAAAATGATTTTTGAGCCTATGGTACCTTTGACGCAAACTGTGCACCTATTTTGCATCAAGTTAGCACCTTCTCCAAACAGACCAAAATGAGCATCCACTTGAGCCTTGTCCCTTAGGAGTACCATCAGGTGCATCCAAAATGATTTCTGGGCCTATGGTACGTTTGGCGCAAACCGTGCACGTATCTTGCACTGAGACAAACACTATCTCCAAATGGACTGAAACAACATTCCATATGACCAACGTCACCTAAGGGATCCGTCGGGTGCCTCCAACAACGATTTCTGAGCGTATGGTACGTTCGACGCAAACCATGTTCCTATCTTGCATCAAAGTTAGCACTATCTGCAAAAGGACCGAAAAAATCATCCACTTGAGCCTCGTCCCCTAGGAGTACCATCAGGTGCGTCCAAAACGATTTCTGAGCCTACGGTACGTTTGGCGTAAACCATGCACCTATCTTGCACCGTTGCTAGCACTATATCCAAATAGATCGAAATGTGATTCCACGTGACCCAAGTCACCAAGGTGTTCTGCGGGTGTGTCCAAAATGATTTTCGAGCTCATGGTACGTTCGGCGCAAACCGTGCACCTATCTTGCACTTATACTAACATTATATCCAAATAGACGAAATGAGATTACACATGACCCACATCGCCTAGGTGTTCTATCGGGTGTGTCCAAAATGGTTTTCAAGCCTATGGTACATTTGACGCAAACCATGCACCTATTTTGCATCAAGTTAGCACTATCTCCAAATAGACCGAAACGATCACCCACTTGAGCCTCGTCACCTAGGAGTACCATCGGGTGCGTCCAAAACGATTTCTGAGCCTATGGTATGTTCTGTGAAACCATGCATCTATCTTGCATCAAGATTAGCTCTATCTACAAACCAACCTAAACGAGCATCCACTTGAGCCTCGTCACCTAGGAGTACCATCGAGTGCGTCCAAAATGATTTCTGAGCCTATGGTACATTTGACGCAAACCGTGCACCTATCTTGCACTGAGACAAACACTATCTCCAAATGGACTGAAACAACATTGCATATGACCAATGTCACCTAGGGGATCCATCGGGTGCGTCCAACAACGATTTCTGAGCGTATGGTACGTTCGACGCAAACCATATTCCTATCTTGCATCAAGGTTAGCACTATCTGCAAAAGGACTGAAACAAGCATCCACTTGAGCCTCGTCCACTAGGAGTACCATCGGGTGCGTCCAAAACGATTTCTGAGCCTATGGTACGTTTGGCGCAAACCATGCACCTATCTTGCACCGTTGCTAGCACTATCTCCAAACAGATCGAAATGAGATTCCACGTGACCCAAGTCACCAAGGTGTTCTTCGGGTGTGTCCAAAATGATTTTTGAGCTCATGGTATGTTCGGCGCAAACCGTGCACCTATCTTGAACTTATACTAACACTATATCCAAATAGACCGAAATGAGATTCCACGTGACCCACATCCCCTAAGTGTTCTATCGGGTGTGTCCAAAATGATTTGTAAGCCTATGGTACGTTCGACGCAAACCGTGCACCTATTTTATATCAAGTTAGCACTATCTCCAAATAGACCGAAACAATCACCCACTTGAGCCTCATCACCTAGGAGTACCATCGGGTGCGTCCAAAATGATTTCTGAGCCTATGGTACGTTCTGCGAAACCATGCATCTATCTTGCGTCAAGATTAGCTCTATCTGCAAACCGACCTAAACGAGCATCCACTTGAGCCTCGTCACCTAGGAGTACCATCGTGCGTCCAAAATGATTTCTGAGCCTATGGTACATCTGGCGCAAATCGTGCACCTATCTTGCAGTGAGACTAACACTATCTCCAAATAGACTGAAACAACATTCCACATGACTAACATCACCTAGGGGATCCATCGGGTGTGTCCAACAAAG
This sequence comes from Saccharum spontaneum, assembly GCA_022457205.1. Taxonomy (NCBI): domain Eukaryota; kingdom Viridiplantae; phylum Streptophyta; class Magnoliopsida; order Poales; family Poaceae; genus Saccharum; species Saccharum spontaneum. Next base: position 29,648,561 of record CM039617.1, on the reverse strand, counting down.
ATTTCTGAGCATATGGTACGTTCACCACAAACCATGCACCTATCTTGCGTCAATATTAGCACTATCTGCAAACATATCAAAACAAGCATCCACTGGCACCTCGTCACCTAGGTGTACCATTAGGTGCGTCCAAAATGATTTCTGAGCCTATGGTATGTTTGGAGCAGACCAAGCACCTATCTTGCATTGACACTAACACTGTCTCCAACTGGACAGAGACGAGATTCCACATGACCAATGTCACCTTGGAGATCCATTGGGTGCTTCCAACAACGATTTTCGAGCGTATGGTACGTTCAACGCAAACCGTACACCTATCTTGCACCAAGATTAGTACTATCTCCAAATGGACCGAAACGAGCATCCACTTGAGCCTCAACACCTAGGAGTACCATCGGGTGCATCCAAAACAATTTATGAGCCTATGGTACGTTCTGCAAAACCATACATCTATCTTGCGTCAAGATTAGCTCTATCTCCAAACAGACCAAAATAAGCTTCCACTTGAGCCTCGTCACCTAGGAGTACCATCGGGTGCATCCAAAATGATTTATGAGCCTATGGTACGTTTGGCGCAAACCGTGCACCTATCTTGCATTGATACTAACACTATCTCCAAATGGACTGAAACAAAATTCCATATGACCAACGTCACCTAGGGGATCCATCGGGTGCGTCCAACATCAACTTCTGAGCGTATGGTACGTTCGACGCAAACCATGCACATATCTTGCGTCAAGGTTAGCACTATCTGCAAATGGACTGAAACAAGCATCCACTTGAGCCTCGTCCCCTAGGAGTACCATCGGGTGCAACCAAAACGATTTCTGAGCCTATGGTACGTTTGGCGCAAACCATGCACCTATCTTGCACTAAAGCTAACACTATCTCCAAACGGATCGAAATGAGATTCCACATGACTCATGTCACCAAGGTGTTCTTTGGGTGTGTCCTAAATGATTTTTGAGCATATGGTACGTTCTATGAAACCATGCATCTATCTTGCGTCAAGATTAGCTCTATCTCCAAACAGACCAAAACGAGCATCCACTAGAGCCTCGTCACCTAGGAGTAGCATCGGGTGCATCCAAAACGATTTATGAGCCTATGGTACGTTTGGCGCAAACCGTGCACCTATCTTGGACCGATACTAACACTATCTCCAAACAGATCGAAATGAGATTCCACATGACCCATGTCACCAAGGTGTTCTTCGGGTGTGTCCAAAATGATTTTTAAACTCATGGTACGTTCGGTGCAAACCATGCACCTATCTTGCACCGATACTAACACTATCTCCAAATATTCTGAAATGAGATTTCACATGACCCACATCACTTAGGTGTTCTATCGGGTGTGTCCAAAATGATTTTTGAGCCTATGGCACGTTCGACGCAAACTGTGCACCTATTTTGCATCAAGTTAGCACTATCCCCAAATAGACCGAAATGATTATCCACTTGAGCCTCGTCACCTAGGAGTACCATCAGGTGCGTCCAAAACGATTTCTGAGCCTATGGTACGTTCGACGCAAACCATGCACATATCTTGTGTCAAGGTTAGCACTATCTGCAAACGGACTGAAACAAGCATCCACTTGAGCCTCGTCCCCTAGGAGTACCATCGGGTGCTACCAAAACGATTTCTGAGCCTATGGTACGTTTGGCACAAACCATGCACCTATCTTGCACTAAAGCTAACACTATCTCCAAACGGATCAAAATGAGATTCCACATGACTCATGTCACCAAGGTGTTCTTTGGGTGTGTCCTAAATGATTTTTGAGCCTATGGTACGTTCTGCGAAACCATGCATCTATCTTGCGTCAAGATTAGCTCTATCTCCAAACAGACCAAAACGAGCATCCACTAGAGCCTCGTCACCTAGGAGTAGCATCGGGTGCATCCAAAACGATTTATGAGCCTATGGTACGTTTGGCGCAAACCGTGCACCTATCTTGGACCAATACTAACACTATCTCCAAACAGATCGAAATGAGATTCCACATGACCCATGTCACCAAGGTGTTCTTCGGGTGTGTCCAAAATGATTTTTAAACTCATGGTACGTTCGGCGCAAACCATGCACCTATCTTGCACCGATACTAACACTATCTCCAAATATTCTGAAATGAGATTTCACATGACCCACATCACTTAGGTGTTCTATCGGGTGTGTCCAAAATGATTTTTGACCCTATGGCACGTTCGACGCAAACTGTGCACCTATTTTGCATCAAGTTAGCACTATCTCCAAATAGACCGAAATGATGATCCATTGGTGCATCCAAAACAATTTCTGAGCCTAGGGTACGTTCTGTGAAACCATGCAGCTATCTTGCGTCAAGATTAGCACCTTCTCCAAACAGACCAAAATGAGCATCAACTTGAGCCTCGTCCCCAAGGAGTACCACCGGGTGCGTCCAAAACGATTTCTGAGCCTATGGTACGTTTGGCGCAAACCGTGTACCTATCTTGCACAGAAACAAACACTATCTCCAAAATGGACTAAAACAACATTCCATATGACCAACATCACCTAGTGGATCCATCGGGTGCCTCTAACAACGATTTCTGAGCGTATGGTATGTTCTACGCAAACCATGTTCCTATCTTGCATCAAGGTTAGCACTATACGCAAAAGGACCAAAACAAGCATCCACTTGAGCCTCGTCCCCTAGGACTACCACCGAGTGTGTCCAAAATGATTTCTGAGCCTATGGTACGTTTGACGCAAACCATGCACCTATCTTGCACCGATGCTAACACTATCTCCAAACGGATCGAAATGAGATTCGACATGACCCATCTCACCAAGGTGTTCTTCGGGTGTGTCCAAAATGATTTTCAAGCTCATGGTACGTTCGGCGCAAACCGTGCACCTATCTTGCACTTATACTAACAATATATCCAAATGGACCGAAATGAGATTCCACATGACCCACATCACCTAGGTGTTCAATCAGGTGTGTCCAAAATGATTTTTGAGCCTATGGTACGTTTGACGCAAACCGTGCACCTATTTTGCATCAAGTTAGCACTATCTCCAAATAGACCAAAATGATTATCCACTTGAGCCTCGTCACCTAGGAGTACCATCAGGTGCGTCCAAAACGATTTCTGAGCCTATGGTACGTTCGACGCAAACCATGCACATATCTTGTGTCAAGGTTAGCACTATCTGCAAACGGACTGAAACAAGCATCCACTTGAGCCTCGTCCCCTAGGAGTACCATCGGGTGCTACCAAAACGATTTCTTAGCCTATGGTACGTTTGGCACAAACCATGCACCTATCTTGCACTAAAGCTAACACTATCTCCAAACGGATCGAAATGAGATTCCACATGACTCATGTCACCAAGGTGTTCTTTGGGTGTGTCCTAAATGATTTTTGAGCCTATGGAACGTTCTGCGAAACCATGCATCTATCTTGCGTCAAGATTAGCTCTATCTCCAAACAGACCAAAACGAGCATCCACTAGAGCCTCGTCACCTAGGAGTAGCATCGGGTGCATCCAAAACGATTTATGAGCCTATGGTACGTTTGGCGCAAACCGTGCACCTATCTTGGACCAATACTAACACTATCTCCAAACAGATCGAAATGAGATTCCACATGACCCATGTCACCAAGGTGTTCTTCGGGTGTGTCCAAAATGATTTTTAAACTCATGGTACGTTCGGCGCAAACCATGCACCTATCTTGCACCGATACTAACACTATCTCCAAATATTCTGAAATGAGATTTCACATGACCCACATCACTTAGGTGTTCTATCGGGTGTGTCCAAAATGATTTTTGAGCCTATGGCACGTTCGACGCAAACTGTGCACCTATTTTGCATCAAGTTAGCACTATCTCCAAATAGACCGAAATGATGATCCATTGGTGCATCCAAAACAATTTCTGAGCCTAGGGTACGTTCTGTGAAACCATGCAGCTATCTTGCGTCAAGATTAGCACCTTCTCCAAACAGACCAAAATGAGCATCAACTTGAGCCTCGTCCCCAAGGAGTACCACCGGGTGCGTCCAAAACGATTTCTGAGCCTATGGTACATTTGGCGCAAACCGTGCACCTATCTTGCACAGAGACAAGCACTATCTCCAAATGGACTGAAACAACATTCCATATGACCAACATCACCTAGTGGATCCATCGGGTGCGTCCAACAACGATTTCTGAGCGTATGGTATGTTCTACGCAAACCATGTTCCTATCTTGCATCAAGGTTAGCACTATACGCAAAAGGACCAAAACAAGCATCCACTTGAGCCTCGTCCCCTAGGACTACCACCGAGTGTGTCCAAAATGATTTCTGAGCCTATGGTACGTTTGACGCAAACCATGCACCTATCTTGCACCGATGCTAACACTATCTCCAAACGGATCGAAATGAGATTCGACATGACCCATCTCACCAAGGTGTTCTTCGGGTGTGTCCAAAATGATTTTCAAGCTCATGGTACGTTCGGCGCAAACCGTGCACCTATCTTGCACTTATACTAACAATATATCCAAATGGACCGAAATGAGATTCCACATGACCCACATCACCTAGGTGTTCAATCGGGTGTGTCCAAAATGATTTTCGAGCCTATGGTACGTTTGACGCAAACCGTGCACCTATTTTGCATCAAGTTAGCACTATCTCCAAATAGACCGAAATGATTATCCACTTGAGCCTCGTCACCTAGGAGTACCATCAGGTGCGTCCAAAACGATTTCTGAGCCTATGGTACGTTCGATGCAAACCATGCACATATCTTGTGTCAAGGTTAGCACTATCTGCAAACGGACTGAAACAAGCATCCACTTGAGCCTCGTCCCCTAGGAGTACCATCGGGTGCTACCAAAACGATTTCTTAGCCTATGGTACGTTTGGCACAAACCATGCACCTATCTTGCACTAAAGCTAACACTATCTCCAAACGGATCGAAATGAGATTCCACATGACTCATGTCACCAAGGTGTTCTTTGGGTGTGTCCTAAATGATTTTTGAGCCTATGGAACGTTCTGCGAAACCATGCATCTATCTTGCGTCAAGATTAGCTCTATCTCCAAACAGACCAAAACGAGCATCCACTAGAGCCTCGTCACCTAGGAGTAGCATCGGGTGCATCCAAAACGATTTTTGAGCCTATGGTACGTTTGGCGCAAACCGTGCACCTATCTTGGACCAATACTAACACTATCTCCAAACAGATCGAAATGAGATTCCACATGACCCATGTCACCAAGGTGTTCTTCGGGTGTGTCCAAAATGATTTTTAAACTCATGGTACGTTCGGCGCAAACCATGCACCTATCTTGCACCGATACTAACACTATCTCCAATATTCTGAAATGAGATTTCACATGACCCACATCACTTAGGTGTTCTATCGGGTGTGTCCAAATGATTTTTGAGCCTATGGCACGTTCGACGCAAACTGTGCACCTATTTTGCATCAAGTTAGCACTATCTCCAAATAGACCGAAATGATGATCCATTGGTGCATCCAAACAATTCTGAGCCTAGGGTACGTTCTGTGAAACCATGCAGCTATCTTGCGTCAAGATTAGCACCTTCTCCAAACAGACCAAAATGAGCATCAACTTGAGCCTCGTCCCCAAGGAGTACCACCGGGTGCGTCCAAAACGATTTCTGAGCCTATGGTACGTTTGGCGCAAACCGTGTACCTATCTTGCACAGAAACAAACACTATCTCCAAAATGGACTGAAACAACATTCCATATGACCAACATCACCTAGTGGATCCATCGGGTGCCTCCAACAACGATTTCTGAGCGTATGGTATGTTCTACGCAAACCATGTTCCTATCTTGCATCAAGGTTAGCACTATACGCAAAAGGACCAAAACAAGCATCCACTTGAGCCTCGTCCCCTAGGACTACCACCGAGTGTGTCCAAAATGATTTCTGAGCCTATGGTACGTTTGACGCAAACCATGCACCTATCTTGCACCGATGCTAACACTATCTCCAAACGGATCGAAATGAGATTCGACATGACCCATCTCACCAAGGTGTTCTTCGGGTGTGTCCAAAATGATTTTCAAGCTCATGGTACGTTCGGCGCAAACCGTGCACCTATCTTGCACTTATACTAACAATATATCCAAATGGACCGAAATGAGATTCCACATGACCCACATCACCTAGGTGTTCAATCAGGTGTGTCCAAAATGATTTTTGAGCCTATGTACGTTTGACGCAAACCGTGCACCTATTTTGCATCAAGTTAGCACTATCTCCAAATAGACCAAAATGATTATCCACTTGAGCCTCGTCACCTAGGAGTACCATCAGGTGCGTCCAAAACGATTTCTGAGCCTATGGTACGTCGACGCAAACCATGCACATATCTTGTGTCAAGGTTAGCACTATCTGCAAACGGACTGAAACAAGCATCCACTTGAGCCTCGTCCCCTAGGAGTACCATCGGGTGCTACCAAAACGATTTCTTAGCCTATGGTACGTTTGGCACAAACCATGCACCTATCTTGCACTAAAGCTAACACTATCTCCAAACGGATCGAAATGAGATTCCACATGACTCATGTCACCAAGGTGTTCTTTGGGTGTGTCCTAAATGATTTTTGAGCCTATGGAACGTTCTGCGAAACCATGCATCTATCTTGCGTCAAGATTAGCTCTATCTCCAAACAGACCAAAACGAGCATCCACTAGAGCCTCGTCACCTAGGAGTAGCATCGGGTGCATCCAAAACGATTTATGAGCCTATGGTACGTTTGGCGCAAACCGTGCACCTATCTTGGACCAATACTAACACTATCTCCAAACAGATCGAAATGAGATTCCACATGACCCATGTCACCAAGGTGTTCTTCGGGTGTGTCCAAAATGATTTTTAAACTCATGGTACGTTCGGCGCAAACCATGCACCTATCTTGCACCGATACTAACACTATCTCCAAATATTCTGAGGTACGTTCGGCGCAAACCATGCACCTATCTTGCACCGATACTAACACTATCTCCAAATATTCTGAAATGAGATTTCACATGACCCACATCACTTAGGTGTTCTATCGGGTGTGTCCAAAATGATTTTTGAGCCTATGGCACGTTCGACGCAAACTGTGCACCTATTTTGCATCAAGTTAGCACTATCTCCAAATAGACCGAAATGATGATCCATTGGTGCATCCAAAACAATTTCTGAGCCTAGGGTACGTTCTGTGAAACCATGCAGCTATCTTGCGTCAAGATTAGCACCTTCTCCAAACAGACCAAATTGAGCATCAACTTGAGCCTCGTCCCCAAGGAGTACCACCGGGTGCGTCCAAAACGATTTCTGAGCCTATGGTACATTTGGCGCAAACCGTGCACCTATCTTGCACAGAGACAAGCACTATCTCCAAATGGACTGAAACAACATTCCATATGACCAACATCACCTAGTGGATCCATCGGGTGCGTCCCAACAACGATTTCTGAGCGTATGGTATGTTCTACGCAAACCATGTTCCTATCTTGCATCAAGGTTAGCACTATACGCAAAAGGACCAAAACAAGCATCCACTTGAGCCTCGTCCCCTAGGACTACCACCGAGTGTGTCCAAAATGATTTCTGAGCCTATGGTACGTTTGACGCAAACCATGCACCTATCTTGCACCGATGCTAACACTATCTCCAAACGGATCGAAATGAGATTCGACATGACCCATCTCACCAAGGTGTTCTTCGGGTGTGTCAAAATGATTTTCAAGCTCATGGTACGTTCGGCGCAAACCGTGCACCTATCTTGCACTTATACTAACAATATATCCAAATGGACCGAAATGAGATTCCACATGACCCCACATCACCTAGGTGTTCAATCGGGTGTGTCCCAAAATGATTTTCGAGCCTATGGTACGTTTGACGCAAACCGTGCACCTATTTTGCATCAAGTTAGCACTATCTCCAAATAGACCGAAATGATTATCCACTTGAGCCTCGTCACCTAGGAGTACCATCAGGTGCGTCCAAAACGATTTCTGAGCCTATGGTACGTTCGACGCAAACCATTGCACATATCTTGTGTCAAGGTTAGCACTATCTGCAAACGGACTGAAACAAGCATCCACTTGAGCCTCGTCCCCTAGGAGTACCATCGGGGTGCTACCAAAACGATTTCTTAGCCTATGGTACGTTTGGCACAAACCATGCACCTATCTTGCACTAAAGCTAACACTATCTCCAAACGGATCGAAATGAGATTCCACATGACTCATGTCACCAAGGTGTTCTTTGGGGTGTGTCCTAAATGATTTTTGAGCCTATGGAACGTTCTGCGAAACCATGCATCTATCTTGCGTCAAGATTAGCTCTATCTCCAAACAGACCAAAACGAGCATCCACTAGAGCCTCGTCACCTAGGAGTAGCATCGGGTGCATCCAAAACGATTTTTGAGCCTATGGTACGTTTGGCGCAAACCGTGTCACCTATCTTGGACCAATACTAACACTATCTCCAAACAGATCGAAATGAGATTCCACATGACCCATGTCACCAAGGTGTTCTTCGGGTGTGTCCAAAATGATTTTTAAACTCATGGTACGTTCGGCGCAAACCATGCACCTATCTTGCACCGATACTAACACTATCTCCAAATATTCTGAAATGAGATTTCACATGACCCACATCACTTAGGTGTTCTATCGGGTGTGTCCAAAATGATTTTTGAGCCTATGGCACGTTCGACGCAAACTGTGCACCTATTTTGCATCAAGTTAGGCACTATCTCCAAATAGACCGAAATGATGATCCATTGGTGCATCCAAAACAATTTCTGAGCCTAGGGTACGTTCTGTGAAACCATGCAGCTATCTTGCGTCAAGATTAGCACCTTCTCCAAACAGACCAAAATGAGCATCAACTTGAGCCTCGTCCCCAAGGAGTACCACCGGGTGCGTCCAAAACGATTTCTGAGCCTATGGTACGTTTGGCGCAAACCGTGTACCTATCTTGCACAGAAACAAACACTATCTCCAAAATGGACTGAAACAACATTCCATATGACCAACATCACCTAGTGGATCCATCGGGTGCCTCCAACAACGATTTCTGAGCGTATGGTATGTTCTACGCAAACCATGTTCCTATCTTGCATCAAGGTTAGCACTATACGCAAAAGGACCAAAACAAGCATCCACTTGAGCCTCGTCCCCTAGGACTACCACCGAGTGTGTCCAAAATGATTTCTGAGCCTATGGTACGTTTGACGCAAACCATGCACCTATCTTGCACCGATGCTAACACTATCTCCAAACGGATCGAAATATTCGACATGACCCATCTCACCAAGGTGTTCTTCGGGTGTGTCCAAAATGATTTTCAAGCTCATGGTACGTTCGGCGCAAACCGTGCACCTATCTTGCACTTATACTAACAATATATCCAAATGGACCGAAATGAGATTCCACATGACCCACATCACCTAGGTGTTCAATCGGGTGTGTCCAAAATGATTTTCGAGCCTATGGTACGTTTGACGCAAACCGTGCACCTATTTTGCATCAAGTTAGCACTATCTCCAAATAGACCGAAATGATTATCCACTTGAGCCTCGTCACCTAGGAGTACCATCAGGTGCGTCCAAAACGATTTCTGAGCCTATGGTACGTTCGACGCAAACCATGAACATATCTTGTGTCAAGGTTAGCACTATCTGCAAACGGACTGAAACAAGCATCCACTTGAGCCTCGTCCCCTAGGAGTACCATCGGGTGCTACCAAAACGATTTCTTAGCCTATGGTACGTTTGGCACAAACCATGCACCTATCTTGCACTAAAGCTAACACTATCTCCAAACAGATCGAAATGAGATTCCACATGACTCATGTCACCAAGGTGTTCTTTGGGTGTGTCCTAAATGATTTTTGAGCCTATGGAACGTTCTGCGAAACCATGCATCTATCTTGCGTCAAGATTAGCTCTATCTCCAAACAGACCAAAACGAGCATCCACTAGAGCCTCGTCACCTAGGAGTAGCATCGGGATACTAACACTATCTCCAAACAGATCGAAAATGAGATTCCACATGACCCATGTCACCAAGGTGTTCTTCGGGTGTGTCCAAAATGATTTTTAAACTCATGGTACGTTCGGCGCAACCATGCACCTATCTTGCACCGATACTAACACTATCTCCAAATATTCTGAAATGAGATTTCACATGACCCACATCACTTAGGTGTTCTATCGGGTGTGTCCAAAATGATTTTTGAGCCTATGGCACGTTCGACGCAAACTGTGCACCTATTTTGCATCAAGTTAGCACTATCTCCAAATAGACCGAAATGATGATCCATTGGTGCATCCAAAACAATTTCTGAGCCTAGGGTACGTTCTGTGAAACCATGCAGCTATCTTGCGTCAGATTAGCACCTTCTCAAACAGACCAAAATGAGCATCAACTTGAGCCTCGTCCCCAAGGAGTACCACCGGGTGCGTCCAAACGATTTCTGAGCCTATGGTACGTTTGGCGCAAACGTGTACCTATCTTGCACAGAAACAAACACTATCTCCAAAATGGACTGAAACAACATTCCATATGACCAACATCACCTAGTGGATCCATCGGGTGCCTCCAACACGATTTCTGAGCGTATGGTATGTTCTACGCAACCATGTTCCTATCTTGCATCAAGGTTAGCACTATACGCACAAGGACCAAAACAAGCATCCACTTGAGCCTCGTCCCTAGGACTACCACCGAGTGTGTCCAAAATGATTTCTGAGCCTATGGTACGTTTGACGCAAACCATGCACCTATCTTGCACCGATGCTAACACTATCTCCAAACGGATCGAAATGAGATTCGACATGACCCATCTCACCAAGGTGTTCTTCGGGTGTGTCCAACACCAAGGTGTTCTTCGGGTGTGTCCAAAATGATTTTCAAGCTCATGGTACGTTCGGCGCAAACCGTGCACCTATCTTGCACTTATACTAACAATATATCCAAATGGACCGAAATGAGATTCCACATGACCCACATCACCTAGGTGTTCAATCAGGTGTGTCCAAAATGATTTTTGAGCCTATGGTACGTTTGACGCAAACCGTGCACCTATTTTGCATCAAGTTAGCACTATCTCCAAATAGACCAAAATGATTATCCACTTGAGCCTCGTCACCTAGGAGTACCATCAGGTGCGTCCAAAACGATTTCTGAGCCTATGGTATGTTCGACGCAAACCATGCACATATCTTGTGTCAAGGTTAGCACTATCTGCAAACGGACTGAAACAAGCATCCACTTGAGCCTCGTCCCCTAGGAGTACCATCGGGTGCTACCAAAACGATTTCTTAGCCTATGGTACGTTTGGCACAAACCATGCACCTATCTTGCACTAAAGCTAACACTATCTCCAAACGGATCGAAATGAGATTCCACATGACTCATGTCACCAAGGTGTTCTTTGGGTGTGTCCTAAATGATTTTTGAGCCTATGGAACGTTCTGCGAAACCATGCATCTATCTTGCGTCAAGATTAGCTCTATCTCCAAACAGACCAAAACGAGCATCCACTAGAGCCTCGTCACCTAGGAGTAGCATCGGGTGCATCCAAAACGATTTTTGAGCCTATGGTACGTTTGGCGCAAACCGTGCACCTATCTTGGACCAATACTAACACTATCTCCAAACAGATCGAAATGAGATTCCACATGACCCATGTCACCAAGGTGTTCTTCGGGTGTGTCCAAAATGATTTTTAGGTGTTCTTCGGGTGTGTCCAAAATGATTTTTAAACTCATGGTACGTTCGGCGCAAACCATGCACCTATCTTGCACCGATACTAACACTATCTCCAAATATTCTGAAATGAGATTTCACATGACCCACATCACTTAGGTGTTCTATCGGGTGTGTCCAAAATGATTTTTGAGCCTATGGCACGTTCGACGCAAACTGTGCACCTATTTTGCATCAAGTTAGCACTATCTCCAAATAGACCGAAATGATGATCCATTGGTGCATCCAAAACAATTTCTGAGCCTAGGGTACGTTCTGTGAAACCATGCAGCTATCTTGCGTCAAGATTAGCACCTTCTCCAAACAGACCAAAATGAGCATCAACTTGAGCCTCGTCCCCAAGGAGTACCACCGGGTGCGTCCAAAACGATTTCTGAGCCTATGGTACGTTTGGCGCAAACCGTGTACCTATCTTGCACAGAAACAAACACTATCTCCAAAATGGACTGAAACAACATTCCATATGACCAACATCACCTAGTGGATCCATCGGGTGCCTCCAACAACGATTTCTGAGCGTATGGTATGTTCTACGCAAACCATGTTCCTATCTTGCATCAAGGTTAGCACTATACGCAAAAGGACCAAAACAAGCATCCACTTGAGCCTCGTCCCCTAGGACTACCACCGAGTGTGTCCAAAATGATTTCTGAGCCTATGGTACGTTTGACGCAAACCATGCACCTATCTTGCACCGATGCTAACACTATCTCCAAACGGATCGAAATGAGATTCGACATGACCCATCTCACCAAGGTGTTCTTCGGGTGTGTCCAAAATGATTTTCAAGCTCATGGTACGTTCGGCGCAAACCGTGCACCTATCTTGCACTTATACTAACAATATATCCAAATGGACCGAAATGAGATTCCACATGACCCACATCACCTAGGTGTTCAATCAGGTGTGTCCAAAATGATTTTTGAGCCTATGGTACGTTTGACGCAAACCGTGCACCTATTTTGCATCAAGTTAGCACTATCTCCAAATAGACCAAAATGATTATCCACTTGAGCCTCGTCACCTAGGAGTACCATCAGGTGCGTCCAAAATGATTTCTGAGCCTATGGTACGTTCGACGCAAACCATGCACATATCTTGTGTCAAGGTTAGCACTATCTGCAAACGGACTGAAACAAGCATCCACTTGAGCCTCGTCCCCTAGGAGTACCATCGGGTGCTACCAAAACGATTTCTTAGCCTATGGTACGTTTGGCACAAACCATGCACCTATCTTGCACTAAAGCTAACACTATCTCCAAACGGATCGAAATGAGATTCCACATGACTCATGTCACCAAGGTGTTCTTTGGGTGTGTCCTAAATTATTTTTGAGCCTATGGTACGTTCTGCGAAACCATGCATCTATCTTGCGTCAAGATTAGCTCTATCTCCAAACAGACCAAAACGAGCATCCACTAGAGCCTCGTCACCTAGGAGTAGCATCGGGTGCATCCAAAACGATTTATGAGCCTATGGTACGTTTGGCGCAAACCGTGCACCTATCTTGGACCAATACTAACACTATCTCCAAACAGATCGAAATGAGATTCCACATGACCCATGTCACCAAGGTGTTCTTCGGGTGTGTCCAAAATGATTTTTAAACTCATGGTACGTTCGGCGCAAACCATGCACCTATCTTGCACCGATACTAACACTATCTCCAAATATTCTGAAATGAGATTTCACATGACCCACATCACTTAGGTGTTCTATCGGGTGTGTCCAAAATGATTTTTGAGCCTATGGCACGTTCGACGCAAACTGTGCACCTATTTTGCATCAAGTTAGCACTATCTCCAAATAGACCGAAATGATGATCCATTGGTGCATCCAAAACAATTTCTGAGCCTAGGGTACGTTCTGTGAAACCATGCAGCTATCTTGCGTCAAGATTAGCACCTTCTCCAAACAGACCAAAATGAGCATCAACTTGAGCCTCGTCCCCAAGGAGTACCACCGGTTGCGTCCAAAACGATTTCTGAGCCTATGGTACGTTTGACGCAAACCGTGCACCTATCCTGGATAGAGACAAACACTATCTCCAAAATGGACTGAAACAACAGTCCATATGACCAACATCACCTAGTTGATCCATCAGGTGCGTCCAACAACGATTTCTGAGCGTATGGTATGTTCTACGCAAACCATGTTCCTATCTTGCATCAAGGTTAGCACTATATGCAAAAGGACCAAAACAAGCATCCACTTGAGCCTCATCCCCTAGGACTACCACCGAGTGCGTCCATAACGATTTCTAAGCCTATGGTACGTTTGACGCAAACCATGCACCTATCTTGCACCGATGCTAACACTATCTCCAAACGGATCGAAATGAGATTCGACATGACCCATCTCACCAAGGTGTTCTTCGGGTGTGTCCAAAATGATTTTCAAGCTCATGGTACGTTCGGCGCAAACCGTGCACCTATCTTGCACTTATACTAACAATATATCCAAATGGACCGAAATGAGATTCCACATGACCCACATCACCTAGGTGTTCTATCGGGTGTGTCCAAAATGATTTTCGAGCCTATGGTACATTTGACGCAAACCATGCACCTATTTTGCATCAAGTTAGCACTATCTCCAAATAGACCGAAATGATTATCCACTTGAGCCTCGTCACCTAGGAGTACCATCGGGTGCGTCCAAAACGATTTCTGAGCCTATGGTACGTTCGACGCAAACCATGCACATATCTTGTGTCAAGGTTAGCACTATCTGCAAACGGACTGAAACAAGCATCCACTTGAGCCTCGTCCCCTAGGAGTACCATCGGGTGCAACCAAAACGATTTCTGAGCCTATGGTACGTTTGGCGCAAACCATGCACCTATCTTGCACTAAAGCTAACACTATCTCCAAACGGATCGAAATGAGATTCCACATGACTCATGTCACCAAGGTGTTCTTTGGGTGTGTCCTAAATGATTTTTGAGCCTATGGTACGTTCTGCGAAACCATGCATCTATCTTGCGTCAAGATTAGCTCTATCTCCAAACAGACCAAAACGAGCATCCACTAGAGCCTCGTCACCTAGGAGTAGCATCGGGTGCATCCAAAACGATTTATGAGCCTATGGTACGTTTGGCGCAAACCGTGCACCTATCTTGGACCAATACTAACACTATCTCCAAACAGATCGAAATGAGATTCCACACGACCCATGTCACCAAGGTGTTCTTCGGGTGTGTCCAAAATGATTTTTAAACTCATGGTACGTTCGGCGCAAACCATGCACCTATCTTGCACCGATACTCACACTATCTCCAAATATTCTGAAATGAGATTTCACATGACCCACATCACTTAGGTGTTCTATCGGGTGTGTCCAAAATGATTTTTGAGCCTATGGCACGTTTGACGCAAACTGTGCACCTATTTTGCATCAAGTTAGGACTATCTCCAAATAGACCGAAATGATGATCCACTTGAGCCTCGTCACCTAGGAGTACCATTGGGTGCATCCAAAACAATTTCTGAGCCTAGGGTACGTTCTGTGAAACCATGCAGCTATCTTGCGTCAAGATTAGCACCTTCTCCAAACAGACCAAAATGAGCATCAACTTGAGCCTCGTCCCCAAGGAGTACCACCGGGTGCGTCCAAAACGATTTCTGAGCCTATGGTACGTTTGGCGCAAACCGTGCACCTATCTTGCACAGAGACAAACGCTATCTCCAAATGGACTGAAACAACATTCCATAAGACCAACATCACCTAGTGGATCCATCGGGTGCGTCCAATAACGATTTCTGAGCGTATGGTATGTTCTACGCAAACCATGTTCCTATCTTGCATCAAGGTTAGCACTATATGCAAAAGGACCAAAACAAGCATCCACTTGAGCCTCGTCCCCTAGGACTACCACCGAGTGCGTCCAAAATGATTTCTGAGCCTATGGTACGTTTGACGTAAACCATGCACCTATCTTGCACCGATGCTAACACTATCTCCAAACGGATCGAAATGAGATTCGACATGACCCATGTCACCAAGGTGTTCTTCGGGTGTGTCCAAAATGATTTTCAAGCTCATGGTACGTTCGGCGCAAACCGTGCACCTATCTTGCACTTATACTAATAATATATCTAAATGGACCGAAATGAGATTCCACATCACCTAGGTGTTCTATCGGGTGTGTCCAAAATGATTTTCGAGCCTATGGTACGTTTGACGCAAACCGTGCATCTATTTTGCATCAAGTTAGCACTATCTCCAAATAGACCGAAATGATTATCCACTTGAGCCT
Source organism: Saccharum spontaneum (assembly GCA_022457205.1). Lineage (NCBI taxonomy): Eukaryota > Viridiplantae > Streptophyta > Magnoliopsida > Poales > Poaceae > Saccharum > Saccharum spontaneum. The sequence goes on along the minus strand of CM039617.1, from coordinate 29,632,525 downwards.
CGTCACCTAGGAGTACCATCGGGTGCGTCCAAAACAATTTCTGAGCCTATAGTACGTTCGACGCAAACCATGCACATATCTTGTGTCAAGGTTAGCACTATCTGCAAACGGACTGAAACAAGCATCCACTTGAGCCTCGTCCCCTAGGAGTACCATCGGGTGCAACCAAAACGATTTCTGAGCCTATGGTACGTTTGGCGCAAACCATGCACCTATCTTGCACTAAAGCTAACACTATCTCCAATCGGATCGAAATGAGATTCCACATGACTCATGTCACCAAGGTGTTCTTTGGGTGTGTCCTAAATGATTTTCGAGCCTATGGTACGTTCTGCGAAACCATGCATCTATCTTGCATCAAGATTAGCTCTATCTCCAAACAGACCAAAACGAGCATCCACTAGAGCCTCGTCACCTAGGAGTAGCATCGGGTGCATCCAAAACGATTTATGAGCCTATGGTACGTTTGGCGCAAACCGTGCACCTATCTTGGACCAATACTAACACTATCTCCAAACAGATCGAAATGAGATTCCACATGACCCATGTCACCAAGGTGTTCTTCAGGTGTGTCCAAAATGATTTTTAAACTCATGGTACGTTCGGCGCAAACCATGCACCTATCTTGCACCGATACTAACACTATCTCCAAATATTCTGAAATGCGATTTCACATGACCCACATCACTTAGTTGTTCTATCGGGTGTGTCCAAAATGATTTTTGAGCCTATGGCACGTTCGACGCAAACTGCACACCTATTTTGCATCAAGTTAGCACTATCTCCAAATAGACCGAAATGATGATCCACTTGAGCCTCGTCACCTAGGAGTACCATTGGGTGCATCCAAAACAATTTCTGAGCCTAGGGTACGTTCTGTGAAACCATGCAGCTATCTTGCGTCAAGATTAGCACCTTCTCCAAACAGACCAAAATGAGCATCAACTTGAGCCTCGTCCCCAAGGAGTACCACCGGGTGCGTCCAAAACGATTTCTGAGCCTATGGTACATTTGGCGCAAACCGTGCACCTATCTTGCACAGAGACAAGCACTATCTCCAAATGGACTGAAACAACATTCCATATGACCAACATCACCTAGTGGATCCATCGGGTGCGTCCAACAACGATTTCTGAGCGTATGGTATGTTCTACGCAAACCATGTTCCTATCTTGCATCAAGGTTAGCACTATATGCAAAAGGACCGAAACAAGCATCCACTTGAGCCTCGTCCCCTAGGACTACCACCGAGTGCGTCCAAAACGATTTCTGAGCCTATGGTACGTTTGACGCAAACCATGCACCTATCTTGCAATGATGCTAACACTATCTCCAAACGGATCGAAATGAGATTCGACATGACCCATGTCACCAAGGTGTTCTTCGGGTGTGTCCAAAATGATTTTCAAGCTCATGGTACGTTCGGCGCAAACCGTGCACCTATCTTGCACTTATACTAATAATATATCTAAATGGACCGAAATGAGATTCCACATCACCTAGGTGTTCTATCGGGTGTGTCCAAAATGATTTTCGAGCCTATGGTACGTTTGACGCAAACCGTGCACCTATTTTGCATCAAGTTAGCACTATCTCCAAATAGACCGAAATTATTATCCACTTGAGCCTCGTCACCTAGGAGTACCATCGGGTGCGTCCAAAACGATTTCTGAGCCTATGGTACGTTCGACGCAAACCATGCACATATCTTGCGTGAAGGTTAGCACTATCTGCAAACGGACTAAAACAAGCATCCACTTGAGCCTCGTCCCCTAGGAGTACCATCGGGTGCAACCAAAACGATTTCTGAGCCTATGGTACGTTTGGCGCAAACCATGCACCTATCTTGCACTAAAGCTAACACAATCACCAAACGGATCGAAATGAGATTCCACATGACTCGTGTCACCAAGGTGTTTTTTGGGTGTGTCCTAAATGATTTTCGAGCCTATGGTATGTTCTGCGAAACCATGCATCTATCTTGCGTCAAGATTAGCTCTATCTCCAAACAGACCAAAACGAGCATCCACTAGAGCCTCGTCACCTAGGAGTAGCATCGGGTGCATCCAAAATGATTTATGAGCCTATGGTATGTTTGGCGCAAACCGTGCACCTATCTTAGACCAATACTAACACTATCTCCAAACAGATCGAAATGAGATTCCACATGACCCATGTCACCAAGGTGTTCCTCGGGTGTGTCCAAAATGATTTTTAAACTCATGGTACGTTTGGCGCAAACCATGCACCTATCTTGCACCGATACTAACACTATCTCCAAATATTCTGAAATGAGATTTCACATGACCCACATCACTTAGGTGCTCTATCGGGTGTGTCCAAAATGATTTTTGAGCCTATGGCACGTTCGACGCAAACTGTGCACCTATTTTGCATCAAGTTAGCACTATCTTCAAATAGACCGAAATGATGATCCACTTGAGCCTCGTCACCTAGGAGTACCATTGGGTGCATCCAAAACAATTTCTGAGCCTAGGGTACGTTCTGTGAAACCATGCAGCTATCTTGCGTCAAGATTAGCACCTTCTCCAAACAGACCAAAATGAGCATCAACTTGAGCCTCGTCCCCAAGGAGTACCACCGGGTGCGTCCAAAATGATTTCTGAGCCTATCTTGCACAGAGACAAACACTATCTCCAAATGGACTGAAACAACATTCCATATGACCAACGTCACCTAGTGGATTCATCGGGTGCGTCCAACAACGATTTCTGAGTGTATGGAATGTTCTACGCAAACCATGTTCCTATCTTGTGTCAAGGTTAGCACTATCTGCAAAAGGACTGAAACAAGCATCCACATGAGCCTCGTCCCCTAGGACTACAATTGGGTGCGTCCAAAACGATTTCTGAGCCTATGGTACATTTAGCACAAACAATGCACCTATCTTGCACCGATGCTAACACTATCTCCAAACGGATCGAAATGAGATTTGACAAGACCCATGTCACCAAGGTGTTCTTCGGGTGTGTCCAAAATGATTTTCGAGCTCATGGTACGTTCGGCGCAAACCGTGCACCTATCTTGCACTTATACTAACACTATATCCAAATGGACCGAAATGAGATTCCACATGACCCACATCACCTTGGTGTTCTATCGGGTGTGTCCAAAATGATTTCCGAGCCTATGGTACGTTCAACGCAAACCGTGCAACTATTTTGCATCAAGTTAGCACCATCTCCAAATAGACCGAAACGATCATCCACTTGAGCCTCGCCACCTAGAAATACCATCGGGTGCGTCGAAAACGATTTCTGAGCCTATGGTACGTTCTGCGAAACCATGCATCTATCTTGTGTCAAGATTAGCTCTATATGCAAACAGACCTAAACGAGCATCCACTTGAGCCTCGTCACCTAGGAGTACCATCGGGTGCATCCAAAATGATTTCTGAGCCTATGGTATGTTTGGCGCAAACCGTGCACCTATCTTGCGGGGAGACTAACACTATCTCCAAATGGACTGAAACAACATTCCACATGACCAACGTCACCTTGGGGATCCATCGGGTGCGTCCAACAATGATTTCTGAGCGTTTGGTACGTTCGACGCAAACCATGCACCTATCTTGTGTCAAGGTTAGCACTAACTGCAAACAGACTGAAACAAAGCATCCACTTGCCCTCGTCACCTTGGAGTACCATCAGGTGCATCCAAAATGATTTCTGAGCCTATGGTATGTTTGGAGCAGACCATGCACCTATCTTGCACTGACACTAACACTGTCTCCAAATAGACAGAGACGAGATTCCACATGACCTATGTCACCTTGGAGATCGATCGGGTGCATGCAACAACGATTTTTGAACGTATGGTATGTTCGACGCAAACCGTGCACCTATCTTGCACCAAGATTAGTACTATCTCCAAATGGACCGAAACGAGCATCCACTTGAGCCTCAACACTTAGGAGTACCATCGGGTGCGTCCATAACGATTTCTCATCCTATGGTACGTTCTATGAAACCATGCAGCTATCTTGCGTCAAGATTAGAACCTTCTCCAAATAGACCAAAATGAGCATCCACTTGAGCCACGTCCCCAAGGAGTACCATCGGCTGCATCCAAAACGATTTCTGAGCCTATGGTACGTTTGGCGCAAACCGTGCACCTATCTTGCACTGAGACGAACACTATCTCCAAATGGACTAAAACAACATTCCATATGACCAACGTCAGCTAGTGGATCCATCGGGTGCATCCAACAACGATTTTTGAGCGTATGATACGTTCTACGCAAACCATGTCCCTATCTTACGTCAAGGTTAGCACTATCTGCAAAGGGACCGAAACAAGCATCCACATGAGCCTCGTCCCCTAGGACCACCAATGGGTGCGTCCAAAACGATTTCTGAGCCTATGGCACGTTTGGCGCAAACCATGCACCTATCTTGCACCGATGCTAACACTATCTCCAAATGGATCGAAATGAGATTCAACATGACCCATGTCACCAAGGTGTTCTTCGGGTGTGTCCAAAATGATTTTTGAGCTCATGGTACGTTCGGCGCAAACCGTGCACCTATCTTGCACTTATACTAACACTATATCCAAATGGACTGAAATGAGATTCCATATGACCCACATCACCTTGGTGCTCTATCGGGTGTGTCCAAAATGATTTTTGAGCCTATGGCACGTTCGACACAAACTATGCACCTATTTTGCATCAAGTTAGAACTATCTCCAAATAGACCGAAATGATCATCCACTTGAGCCTGGTCACCTAGGAGTACCATTGGGTGCATCCAAAATAATTTCTGAGCCTAGGGTATGTTCTGTGAAACCATGCAGCTATCTTGCGTCAAGATTAGCACCTTCTCCAAACAGACCAAAATGAGCATCCAATTGAGCCTCGTCCCCAAGGAGTACTATCGGGTGCGTCCAAAACGATTTCTGAGCCTATGGTATGTTTGGCGCAAACCGTGCACCTATCTTGCGCTGAGATATACACTATCTCCATATGGACAGAAACAACATTCCGTATGACCAACGTCACCTAGTGGATCCATCGGGTGCGTCCAACAACGATTTCTGAGCGTATGGTATGTTCTACGCAAACCATGTTCCTATCTTACGTCAAGGTTAGCACTATATGCAAAAGGACCGAAACAAGCATCCACTTGAGCCTCGTCCCCTAGGACTACCACCGGATGCGTCCAAAATGATTTCTGAGCCTATGGTACGTTTGGCGCAAACCATGCACCTATCTTGCACCGATACTAACACTATCTCCAAACAGATCGAAATGAGATTCGACATGACCCATGTCACCAAGGTGTTCTTCGGGTGTGTCCAAAATGATTTTCGAGCCTATGGTACGTTCGACGCAAACCGTGCACCTATTTTGCATCAAGTTAGTACTATCTCCAAATAGACCGAAACGATCATCCACTTGAGCCCCGTCACCTAGGAGTACCATCGGGTGCATTGAAAACAATTTCTGAGCCTATGGTACGTTCTGCGAAACCATGCATCTATCTTGTGTCAAGATTAGCTCTATATGCAAACAAACCTAAACGAGCATCCACTTGAGCCTCGTCACCTAGGAGTGCCATCGGGTGCATCCAAAATGATTTCTGAGCCTATGGTACGTTTGGCGCAAACCGTGCACCTATCTTGCAGTGAGACTAACACTATCTCCAAACAGATCGAAATGAGATTCCACATGACCCATGTCACCAAGGTGTTCTTCGGGTGTGTACAAAATGATTTTTAAACTCATGGTACGTTCGGCGCAAACCATGCACCTATCTTGCGCCGATACTAACACTATCTCCAAATATTCCGAAATGAGATTTCACATGACCCACATCACTTAGGTGTTCTATCGGGTGTGTCCAAAATGATTTTTGAGCCTATGGCACGTTCGACGCAAACTGTGCACCTATTTTGCATCAAGTTAGCACTATCTCCAAATAGACCGAAACGATCATCCACTTGAGCCTTGTCACCTAGGAGTACCATTGGGTGCATCCAAAACAATTTCTAAGCCTAGGGTACGTTCTGTGAAACCATGCAGCTATCTTGCGTCAAGATTAGCACCTTCTCCAAACTGACCAAAATCAGCATCCACTTGAGCCTCGTCCCCAAGGAGTGCCATCGGGTGCATCCAAAACGATTTCTGAGCCAATGGTACATTTGGCACAAACCGTGCACCTATCTTGCATTGAGACATACACTATCTCCAAATGGACTGAAACAACATTCCGTATGACCAACGTCACCTAGTGGATCCATCGGGTGCGTCCAACTTCTGAGCGTGTGGTATGTTCTACGCAAACCATGTTCATATCTTACGTCAAGGTTAGCACTATATGCAAAAGGATCGAAACAAGCATCCACTTGAGCCTCGTCCCCTAGGACTACCACCGGGTGCGTCCAAAACGATTTCTGAGCCTATGGTACATTTAGCGCAAACAATGCACCTATCTTGCACCGATGCTAACACTATCTCCAAACGGATCGAAATGAGATTTGACAAGACCCATGTCACCAAGGTGTTCTTCGGGTGTGTCCAAAATGATTTTCGAGCTCATGGTACGTTCGGCGCAAACCGTGCACCTATCTTGCACTTATACTAACACTATATCCAAATGGACCGAAATGAGATTCCACATGACCCACATCACCTTGGTGTTCTATCGGGTGTGTCCAAAAGGATTTCCGAGCCTATGGTACGTTCAACGCAAACCGTGCAACTATTTTGCATCAAGTTAGCCCCATCTCCAAATAGACCGAAACGATCATCCACTTGAGCCTCGTCACCTAGAAATACCATCGGGTGCGTCGAAAACGATTTCTGAGCCTATGGTACGTTCTGCGAAACCAGCATCTATCTTGTGTCAAGATTACCTCTATATGCAAACAGACCTAAACGAGCATCCACTTGAGCCTCATCACCTAGGAGTACCATCGGGTGCATCCAAAATGATTTCTGAGCCTATGGTATGTTTGGCGCAAACCGTGCACCTATCTTGCAGGGAGACTAACACTATCTCCAAATGGACTGAAACAACATTCCACATGACCAACGTCACCTTGGGGATCCATCGGGTGCGTCCAACAATGATTTCTGAGCGTTTGGTACGTTCGACGCAAACCATGCACCTATCTTGTGTCAAGGTTAGCACTAACTACAAACAGACTGAAACAAAGCATCCACTTGCCCTCGTCACCTTGGAGTACCATCAGGTGCATCCAAAATGATTTCTGAGCCTATGGTATGTTTGGAGCAGACCATGCACCTATCTTGCACTGACACTAACACTGTCTCCAAATAGACAGAGATGAGATTCCACATGACCTATGTCACCTTGGAGATCGATCGGGTGCATGCAACAACGATTTTTGAACGTATGGTATGTTCGACGCAAACCGTGCACCTATCTTGCACCAAGATTAGTACTATCTCCAAATGGACCGAAACGAGCATCCACTTGAGCCTTAACACTTAGGAGTACCATCGGGTGCGTCCATAACGATTTCTCATGCTATGGTACGTTCTATGAAACCATGTAGCTATCTTGCGTCAAGATTAGAACCTTCTCCAAATAGACCAAAATGAGCATCCACTTGAGCCACGTCCCCAAGGAGTACCATCGGCTGCATCCAAAATGATTTCTGAGCCTGTGGTACGTTTGGCGCAAACCGTGCACCTATCTTGCACTGAGACGAACACTATCTCCAAATGGACTAAAACAACATTCCATATGACCAACGTCAGCTAGTGGATCCATCGGGTGCATCCAACAACGATTTTTGAGCGTATGATACGTTCTACGCAAACCATGTCCCTATCTTGCGTCAAGGTTAGCACTATCTGCAAAAGGACCGAAACAAGCATCCACATGAGCCTCGTCCCCTAGGACCACCATCGGGTGCGTCCAAAACGATTTCTGAGCCTATGGCACGTTTCGCGCAAACCATGCACCTATCTTGCACCGATGCTAACACTATCTCCAAATGGATCGAAATGAGATTCGACATGACCCATGTCACCAAGGTGTTCTTCGGGTGTGTCCAAAATGATTTTTGAGCTCATGGTACGTTCGGCGCAAACCGTGCACCTATCTTGCACTTATACTAACACTATATCCAAATGGGCTAAAATGAGATTCCACATGACCCACATCACCTTGGTGCTCTATCGGGTGTGTCCAAAATGATTTTTGAGCCTATGGCACGTTCGACACAAACTATGCACCTATTTTGCATCAAGTTAGAACTATCTCCTAATAGACCGAAATGATCATCCACTTGAGCCTGGTCACCTAGGAGTACCATTGGGTGCATCCAAAATAATTTCTGAGTTTAGGGTACGTTCTGTGAAACCATGCAGCTATCTTGCGTCAAGATTAGCACCTTCTCCAAACAGACCAAAATGAGCATCCAATTGAGCCTCGTCCCCAAGGAGTACTATCGGGTGCGTCCAAAACGATTTCTGAGCCTATGGTACGTTTGGCGCAAACCGTGCACCTATCTTGCACTGAGATATACACTATCTCCAAATGGACAGAAACAACATTCCGTATGACCAACGTCACCTAGTGGATCCATCGGGTGCGTCCAACAACGATTTCTGAGCGTATGGTATGTTCTACGCAAACCATGTTCCTATCTTACGTCAAGGTTAGCACTATATGCAAAAGGACCGAAACAAGCATCCACTTGAGCCTCGTCCCCTAGGACTACCACCGGATGCGTCCAAAACGATTTCTGAGCCTATGGTACATTTGGCGCAAACCATGCACCTATCTTGCACCGATACTAACACTATCTCCAAACAGATCGAAATGAGATTCGACATGACCCATGTCACCAAGGTGTTCTTCGGGTGTGTCCAAAATGATTTTCGAGCCTATGGTACGTTCGACGCAAACCGTGCACCTATTTTGCATCAAGTTAGTACTATCTCCAAATAGACCGAAACGATCATCCACTTGAGCCCCGTCACCTAGGAGTACCATCGGGTGCATTGAAAACAATTTCTGAGCCTATGGTACGTTCTGCGAAACCATGCATCTGTCTTGTGTCAAGATTAGCTCTATATGCAAACAGACCTAAACGAGCATCCACTTGAGCCTCGTCACCTAGGAGTACCATCGGGTGCATCCAAAATGATTTCTGAGCCTATGGTACGTTTGGCGCAAACCGTGCACCTATCTTGCAGTGAGACTTACACTATCTCCAAACAGATCGAAATGAGATTCCACATGACACATGTCACCAAGGTGTTCTTCGGGTGTGTACAAAATGATTTTTAAACTCATGGTACATTCGGCGCAAACCATGCACCTATCTTGCGCCGATACTAACACTATCTCCAAATATTCCGAAATGAGATTTCACATGACCCACATCACTTAGGTGTTCTATCGGGTGTGTCCAAAATGATTTTTGAGCCTATGGCACGTTCGACGCAAACTGTGCACCTATTTTGCATCAAGTTAGCACTATCTCCAAATAGACCGAAACGATCATCCACTTGAGCCTTGTCACCTAGGAGTACCATTGGGTGCATCCAAAACAATTTCTAAGCCTAGGGTACGTTCTGTGAAACCATGCAGCTATCTTGCGTCAAGATTAGCACCTTCTCCAAACTGACCAAAATCAGCATCCACTTGAGCCTCGTCCCCAAGGAGTGCCATCGGGTGCATCCAAAACGATTTCTGAGCCAATGGTACATTTGGCACAAACCGTGCACCTATTTGCACTGAGACATACACTATCTCCAAATGGACTGAAACAACATTCCGTATGACCAACGTCACCTAGTGGATCCATCGGGTGCGTCCAACTTCTGAGCGTGTGGTATGTTCTACGCAAACCATGTTCATATCTTACGTCAAGGTTAGCACTATATGCAAAAGGACCGAAACAAGCATCCACTTGAGCCTCGTCCCCTAGGACTACCACCGGGTGCGTCCAAAACGATTTCTGAGCCTATGGTATGTTTGGCGCAAACCGTGCACCTATCTTGCAGGGAGACTAACACTATCTCCAAATGGACTGAAACAACATTCGACATGACCAACGTCACCTTGGGGATCCATCGGGTGCGTCCAACAATGATTTCTGAGCGTTTGGTACGTTCGACGCAAACCATGCACCTATCTTGTGTCAAGGTTAGCACTAACTGCAAACAGACTGAAACAAAGCATCCACTTGCCCTCGTCACCTTGGAGTACCATCAGGTGCATCCAAAATGATTTCTAAGCCTATGGTATGTTTGGAGCAGACCATGCACCTATCTTGCACTGACACTAACACTGTCTCCAAATAGACAGAGACGAGATTCCACATGACCTATGTCACCTTGGAGATCGATCGGGTGCATGCAACAACGATTTTTGAACGTATGGTATGTTCGACGCAAACCGTGCACCTATCTTGCACCAAGATTAGTACTATCTCCAAATGGACCGAAACGAGCATCCACTTGAGCCTCAACACTTAGGAGTACCATCGGGTGCGTCCATAACGATTTCTCATCCTATGGTACGTTTTATGAAACCATGCAGCTATCTTGCGTCAAGATTAGAACCTTCTCCAAATAGACCAAAATGAGCATCCACTTGAGCCACGTCCCCAAGGAGTACCATCGGCTGCATCCAAAACGATTTCTGAGCCTATGGTATGTTTGGCGCAAACCGTGCACCTATCTTGCACTGAGACGAACACTATCTCCAAATGGACTAAAACAACATTCCATATGACCAATGTCAGCTAGTGGATCCATCGGGTGCATCCAACAACGATTTTTGAGCGTATGATACGTTCTACGCAAACCATGTCCCTATCTTGCGTCAAGGTTAGCACTATCTGCAAAAGGACCGAAACAAGCATCCACATGAGCCTCGTCCCCTAGGACCACCATCGGGTGCGTCCAAAACGATTTCTGAGCCTATGGCACGTTTCGCGCAAACCATGCACCTATCTTGCACCGATGCTAACACTATCTCCAAATGGATAGAAATGAGATTCGACATGACCCATGTCACCAAGGTGTTCTTCGGGTGTGTCCAAAATGATTTTTGAGCTCATGGTACGTTCGGCGCAAACCGTGCACCTATCTTGCACTTATACTAACACTATATCCAAATGGGCTAAAATGAGATTCCACATGACCCACATCACCTTGGTGCTCTATCGGGTGTGTCCAAAATGATTTTTGAGCCTATGGCACGTTCGACACAAACTTTGCACCTATTTTGCATCAAGTTAGAACTATCTCCTAATAGACCGAAATGATCATCCACTTGAGCCTGGTCACCTAGGAGTACCATTGGGTGCATCCAAAATAATTTCTGAGTTTAGGGTACGTTCTGTGAAACCATGCAGCTATCTTGCGTCAAAATTAGCACCTTCTCCAAACAGACCAAAATGAGCATCCAATTGAGCCTCGTCCCCAAGGAGTACTATCGGGTGCGTCCAAAACGATTTCTGAGCCTATGGTACGTTTGGCGCAAACCGTGCACCTATCTTGCACTGAGATATACACTATCTCCAAATGGACAGAAACAACATTCCGTATGACCAACGTCACCTAGTGGATCCATCGGGTGCGTCCAACAACGATTTCTGAGCGTATGGTATGTTCTACGCAAACCATGTTCCTATCTTACGTCAAGGTTAGCACTATATGCAAAAGGACCGAAACAAGCATCCACTTGAGCCTCGTCCCCTAGGACTACCACCGGATGCGTCCAAAACGATTTCTGAGCCTATGGTACATTTGGCGCAAACCATGCACCTATCTTGCACCGATACTAACACTATCTCCAAACAGATCGAAATGAGATTCGACATGACCCATGTCACCAAGGTGTTCTTCGGGTGTGTCCAAAATGATTTTCGAGCCTATGGTACGTTCGACGCAAACCGTGCACCTATTTTGCATCAAGTTAGTACTATCTCCAAATAGACCGAAACGATCATCCACTTGAGCCCCGTCACCTAGGAGTACCATCGGGTGCATTGAAAACAATTTCTGAGCCTATGGTACGTTCTGCGAAACCATGCATCTATCTTGTGTCAAGATTAGCTCTATATGCAAACAGACCTAAACGAGCATCCACTTGAGCCTCGTCACCTAGGAGTACCATCGGGTGCATCCAAAATGATTTCTGAGCCTATGGTACGTTTGGCGCAAACCGTGCACCTATCTTGCAGTGAGACTAACACTATCTCCAAACAGATCGAAATGAGATTCCACATGACCCATGTCACCAAGGTGTTCTTCGGGTGTGTACAAAATGATTTTTAAACTCATGGTACATTCGGCGCAAACCATGCACCTATCTTGCGCCGATACTAACACTATCTCCAAATATTCCGAAATGAGATTTCACATGACCCACATCACTTAGGTGTTCTATCGGGTGTGTCCAAAATGATTTTTGAGCCTATGGCACGTTCGACGCAAACTGTGCACCTATTTTGCATCAAGTTAGCACTATCTCCAAATAGACCGAAACGATCATCCACTTGAGCCTTGTCACCTAGGAGTACCATTGGGTGCATCCAAAACAATTTCTAAGCCTAGGGTACGTTCTGTGAAACCATGCAGCTATCTTGCGTCAAGATTAGCACCTTCTCCAAACAGACCAAAATCAGCATCCACTTGAGCCTCGTCCCCAAGGAGTGCCATCGGGTGCATCCAAAACGATTTCTGAGCCAATGGTACATTTGGCACAAACCGTGCACCTATTTGCACTGAGACATACACTATCTCCAAATGGACTGAAACAACATTCCGTATGACCAACGTCACCTAGTGGATCCATCGGGTGCGTCCAACTTCTGAGCGTGTGGTATGTTCTACGCAAACCATGTTCATATCTTACGTCAAGGTTAGCACTATATGCAAAAGGACCGAAACAAGCATCCACTTGAGCCTCGTCCCCTAGGATTACCACCGGGTGCGTCCAAAACGATTTCTGAGCCTATGGTACGTTTGGCGCAAACCATGCACCTATCTTGCACCGATGCTAACACTATCTCCAAACGGATCGAAATGAGATTCGACGTGACCCATGTCACCAAGGTGTTCTTCGGGTGTGTCCAAATTGATTTTCGAGCTCGTGGTACGTTCGGCGCAAACCGTGCACCTATCTTGCACTTATACAAACACTATATCCGAATGGACCGAAATGAGATTCCACATGACCCACATCACCTTGGTGTTCTAGCGGGTGTGTCCAAAATGATTTTCGAGCCTATGGTACGTTCGACGCAAACTGTGCACCTATTTTGCATCAAGTTAGCACTATCTCCAAATAGACCGAAACAATCATCCACTTGAGCCTCGTCACCTAGGAGTACCATCGGGTGCGTCGAAAACGATTTCTGAGCCTATGTTACGTTCTGCGAAACCATGCATCTATCTTGCGTCAAGATTAGCTCTATATGCAAACAGACCTAAACGAGCATCCACTTGAGCCTCATCACCTAGGAGTACCATCGGGTGCATCCAAAATGATTTCTGAGCCTATGGTATGTTTGGCGCAAACCGTGCACCTATCTTGCAGGGAGACTAACACTATCTCCAAATGGACTGAAACAACATTCGACATGACCAACGTCACCTTGGGGATCCATCGGGTGTGTCCAACAATGATTTCTGAGCGTTTGGTACGTTCGACGCAAACCATGCACCTATCTTGTGTCAAGGTTAGCACTAACTGCAAACAGACTGAAACAAAGCATCCACTTGCCCTCGTCACCTTGGAGTACCATCAGGTGCATCCAAAATGATTTCTGAGCCTATGGTATGTTTGGAGCAGACCATGCACCTATCTTGCACTGACACTAACACTGTCTCCAAATAGACAGAGACGAGATTCCACATGACCTATGTCACCTTGGAGATCGATCGGGTGCATGCAACAACGATTTTTGAACGTATGGTATGTTCGACGCAAACCGTGCACCTATCTTGCACCAAGATTAGTACTATCTCCAAATGGACCGAAACGAGCATCCACTTGAGCCTCAACACTTAGGAGTACCATCGGGTGCGTCCATAACGATTTCTCATCCTATGGTACGTTTTATGAAACCATGCAGCTATCTTGCGTCAAGATTAGAACCTTCTCCAAATAGACCAAAATGAGCATCCACTTGAGCCACGTCCCCAAGGAGTACCATCGGCTGCATCCAAAACGATTTCTGAGCCTATGGTATGTTTGGCGCAAACCGTGCACCTATCTTGCACTGAGACGAACACTATCTCCAAATGGACTAAAACAACATTCCATATGACCAATGTCAGCTAGTGGATCCATCGGGTGCATCCAACAACGATTTTTGAGTGTATGATACGTTCTACGCAAACCATGTCCCTATCTTGCGTCAAGGTTAGCACTATCTGCAAAAGGACCGAAACAAGCATCCACATGAGCCTCGTCCCCTAGGACCACCATCGGGTGCGTCCAAAACGATTTCTGAGCCTATGGCACGTTTCGCGCAAACCATGCACCTATCTTGCACCGATGCTAACACTATCTCCAAATGGATAGAAATGAGATTCGACATGACCCATGTCACCAAGGTGTTCTTTGGGTGTGTCCAAAATGATTTTTGAGCTCATGGTACGTTCGGCGCAAACCGTGCACCTATCTTGCACTTATACTAACACTATATCCAAATGGGCTAAAATGAGATTCCACATGACCCACATCACCTTGGTGCTCTATCGGGTGTGTCCAAAATGATTTTTGAGCCTATGGCACGTTCGACACAAACAATGCACCTATTTTGCATCAAGTTAGAACTATCTCCTAATAGACCGAAATGATCATTCACTTGAGCCTGGTCACCTAGGAGTACCATTGGGTGCATCCAAAATAATTTCTGAGTTTAGGGTACGTTCTGTGAAACCATGCAGCTATCTTGCGTCAAGATTAGCACCTTCTCCAAATAGACCAAAATGAGCATCCAATTGAGCCTCGTCCCCAAGGAGTACTATCGGGTGCGTCCAAAACGATTTCTGAGCCTATGGTACGTTTGGCGCAAACCGTGCACCTATCTTGCACTGAGATATACACTATCTCCAAATGGACAGAAACAACATTCCGTATGACCAACGTCACCTAGTGGATCCATCGGGTGCGTCCAACAACGATTTCTGAGCGTATGGTATGTTCTACGCAAACCATGTTCCTATCTTACGTCAAGGTTAGCACTATATGCAAAAGGACCGAAACAAGCATCCACTTGAGCCTCGTCCCCTAGGACTACCACCGGATGCGTCCAAAACGATTTCTGAGCCTATGGTACATTTGGCGCAAACCATGCACCTATCTTGCACCGATACTAACACTATCTCCAAACAGATCGAAATGAGATTCGACATGACCCATGTCACCAAGGTGTTCTTCGGGTGTGTCCAAAATGATTTTCGAGCCTATGGTACGTTCGACGCAAACCGTGCACCTATTTTGCATCAAGTTAGTACTATCTCCAAATAGACCGAAACGATCATCCACTTGAGCCCCGTCACCTAGGAGTACCATCGGGTGCATTGAAAACAATTTCTGAGCCTATGGTACGTTCTGCGAAACCATGCATCTATCTTGTGTCAAGATTAGCTCTATATGCAAACAGACCTAAACGAGCATCCACTTGAGCCTCGTCACCTAGGAGTACCATCGGGTGCATCCAAAATGATTTCTGAGCCTATGGTACGTTTGGCGCAAACCGTGCACCTATCTTGCAGTGAGACTAACACTATCTCCAAACAGATCGAAATGAGATTCCACATGACCCATGTCACCAAGGTGTTCTTCGGGTGTGTACAAAATGATTTTTAAACTCATGGTACATTCGGCGCAAACCATGCACCTATCTTGCGCCGATACTAACACTATCTCCAAATATTCCGAAATGAGATTTCACATGACCCACATCACTTAGGTGTTCTATCGGGTGTGTCCAAAATGATTTTTGAGCCTATGGCACGTTCGACGCAAACTGTGCACCTATTTTGCATCAAGTTAGCACTATCTCCAAATAGACCGAAACGATCATCCACTTGAGCCTTGTCACTAGGAGTACCATTGGGTGCATCCAAAACAATTTCTAAGCCTAGGGTACGTTCTGTGAAACCATGCAGCTATCTTGCGTCAAGATTAGCACCTTCTCCAAACAGACCAAAATCAGCATCCACTTGAGCCTCGTCCCCAAGGAGTGCCATCGGGTGCATCCAAAACGATTTCTGAGCCAATGGTACATTTGGCACAAACCGTGCACCTATTTGCACTGAGACATACACTATCTCCAAATGGACTGAAACAACATTCCGTATGACCAACGTCACCTAGTGGATCCATCGGGTGCGTCCAACTTCTGAGCGTGTGGTATGTTCTACGCAAACCATGTTCATATCTTACGTCAAGGTTAGCACTATATGCAAAAGGACCGAAACAAGCATCCACTTGAGCCTCGTCCCCTAGGACTACCACCGGGTGCGTCCAAAACGATTTCTGAGCCTATGGTACGTTTGGCGCAAACCATGCACCTATCTTGCACCGATGCTAACACTATCTCCAAACGGATCGAAATGAGATTCGACATGACCCATGTCACCAAGGTGTTCTTCGGGTGTGTCCAAATTGATTTTTGAGCTCATGGTACGTTCGGCGCAAATCGTGCACCTATCTTGCACTTATACAAACACTATATCCGAACGGACCGAAATGAGATTCCACATGACCCACATCACCTTGGTGTTCTAGCGGG
The DNA here is from genome assembly GCA_022457205.1 of Saccharum spontaneum. Lineage (NCBI taxonomy): Eukaryota > Viridiplantae > Streptophyta > Magnoliopsida > Poales > Poaceae > Saccharum > Saccharum spontaneum. The sequence goes on along the minus strand of CM039617.1, from coordinate 29,615,758 downwards.
TGTGTCCAAAATGATTTTCGAGCCTATGGTACGTTCGACGCAAACTGTGCACCTATTTTACATCAAGTTAGCACTATCTCCAAATAGACCGAAACAATCATCCACTTGAGCCTCGTCACCTAGGAGTACCATCGGGTGCGTCGAAAACGATTTCTGAGCCTATGTTACGTTCTGCGAAACCATGCATCTATCTTGCGTCAAGATTAGCTCTATATGCAAACAGACCTAAACGAGCATCCACTTGAGCCTCATCACCTAGGAGTACCATCGGGTGCATCCAAAATGATTTCTGAGCCTATGGTATGTTTGGCGCAAACCGTGCACCTATCTTTCAGGGAGACTAACACTATCTCCAAATGGACTGAAACAACATTCCACATGACCAACGTCACCTTGGGGATCCATCGGGTGCGTCCAACAATGATTTCTGAGCGTTTGGTACGTTCGACGCAAACCATGCACCTATCTTGTGTCAAGGTTAGCACTAACTGCAAACAGACTGAAACAAAGCATCCACTTGCCCTCGTCACCTTGGAGTACCATCAGGTGCATCCAAAATGATTTCTGAGCCTATGGTATGTTTGGAGCAGACCATGCACCTATCTTGCACTGACACTAACACTGTCTCCAAATAGACAGAGACGAGATTCCACATGACCTATGTCACCTTGGAGATCGATCGGGTGCATGCAACAACGATTTTTGAACGTATGGTATGTTCGACGCAAACCGTGCACCTATCTTGCACCAAGATTAGTACTATCTCCAAATGGACCGAAACGAGCATCCACTTGAGCCTCAACACTTAGGAGTACCATCGGGTGCGTCCATAACGATTTCTCATCCTATGGTACGTTTTATGAAACCATGCAGCTATCTTGCGTCAAGATTAGAACCTTCTCCAAATAGACCAAAATGAGCATCCACTTGAGCCACGTCCCCAAGGAGTACCATCGGCTGCATCCAAAACGATTTCTGAGCCTATGTTACGTTTGGCGCAAACCGTGCACCTATCTTGCACTGAGACGAACACTATCTCCAAATGGACTAAAACAACATTCCATATGACCAACGTCAGCTAGTGGATCCATCGGGTGCATCCAACAACGATTTTTGAGCGTATGATACGTTCTACGCAAACCATGTCCCTATCTTGCGTCAAGGTTAGCACTATCTGCAAAAGGACCGAAACAAGCATCCACATGAGCCTCGTCCCCTAGGACCACCATCGGGTGCGTCCAAAACGATTTCTGAGCCTATGGCACATTTCGCGCAAACCATGCACCTATCTAGCATCGATGCTAACACTATCTCCAAATGGATCGAAATGAGATTCGACATGACCCATGTCACCAAGGTGTTCTTCGGGTGTGTCCAAAATGATTTTTGAGCTCATGGTACGTTCGGCGCAAACCGTGCACCTATCTTGCACTTATACTAACACTATATCCAAATGGGCTGAAATGAGATTCCACATGACCCACATCACCTTGGTGCTCTATCGGGTGTGTCCAAAATGATTTTTTGAGCCTATGGCACGTTCGACACAAACTATGCACCTATTTTGCATCAAGTTAGAACTATCTCCTAATAGACCGAAATGATCATCCACTTGAGCCTGGTCACCTAGGAGTACCATTGGGTGCATCCAAAATAATTTCTGAGCCTAGGGTACGTTCTGTGAAACCATGCAGCTATCTTGCGTCAAGATTAGCACCTTCTCCAAACAGACCAAAATGAGCATCCAATTGAGCCTCGTCCCCAAGGAGTACTATCGGGTGCGTCCAAAACGATTTCTGAGCCTATGGTACGTTTGGCGCAAACCGTGCACCTATCTTGCACTGAGATATACACTATCTCCAAATGGACAGAAACAACATTCCGTATGACCAACGTCACCTAGTGGATCCATCGGGTGCGTCCAACAACGATTTCTGAGCGTATGGTATGTTCTACGCAAACCATGTTCCTATCTTACGTCAAGGTTAGCACTATATGCAAAAGGACCGAAACAAGCATCCACTTGAGCCTCGTCCCCTAGGACTACCACCGGATGCGTCCAAAATGATTTCTGAGCCTATGGTACGTTCGGCGCAAACCATGCACCTATCTTGCACCGATACTAACACTATCTCCAAACAGATCGAAATGAGATTCGACATGACCCATGTCACCAAGGTGTTCTTCGGGTGTGTCCAAAATGATTTTCGAGCCTATGGTACGTTCGACGCAAACCGTGCACCTATTTTGCATCAAGTTAGTACTATCTCCAAATAGACCGAAACGATCATCCACTTGAGCCCCGTCACCTAGGAGTACCATCGGGTGCATTGAAAACAATTTCTGAGCCTATGGTACGTTCTGCGAAACCATGCATCTATCTTGTGTCAAGATTAGCTCTATATGCAAACAGACCTAAACGAGCATCCACTTGAGCCTCGTCACCTAGGAGTACCATCGGGTGCATCCAAAATGATTTCTAAGCCTATGGTACGTTTGGCGCAAACCGTGCACCTATCTTGCAGTGAGACTAAGACTATCTCCAAACAGATCGAAACGAGATTCCACATGACCCATGTCACCAAGGTGTTCTTCGGGTGTGTACAAAATGATTTTTAAACTCATGGTACATTCGGCGCAAACCATGCACCTATCTTGCGCCGATACTAACACTATCTCCAAATATTCCGAAATGAGATTTCACATGACCCACATCACTTAGGTGTTCTATCGGGTGTGTCCAAAATGATTTTTGAGCCTATGGCACGTTCGACTCAAACTGTGCACCTATTTTGCATCAAGTTAGCACTATCTCCAAATAGACCGAAACGATCATCCACTTGAGCCTTGTCACCTAGGAGTACAATTGGGTGCATCCAAAACAATTTCTAAGCCTAGGGTACGTTCTGTGAAACCATGCAGCTATCTTGTGTCAAGATTAGCACCTTCTCCAAACAGACCAAAATCAGCATCCACTTGAGCCTCGTCCCCAAGGAGTGCCATCGGGTGCATCCAAAACGATTTCTGAGCCAATGGTACATTTGGCACAAACCGTGCACCTATTTGCACTGAGACATACACTATCTCCAAATGGACAGAAACAACATTCCGTATGACCAACGTCACCTAGTGGATCCATCGGGTGCGTCCAACTTCTGAGCGTGTGGTATGTTCTACGCAAACCATGTTCATATCTTACGTCAAGGTTAGCACTATATGCAAAAGGACCGAAACAAGCATCCACTTGAGCCTCGTCCCCTAGGACTACCACCGGGTGCGTCCAAAACGATTTCTGTGCCTATGGTACGTTTGGCGCAAACCATGCACCTATCTTGCACCGATGCTACACTATCTCCAAACGGATCGAAATGAGATTCGACATGACCCATGTCACCAAGGTGTTCTTCGGGTGTGTCCAAATTGATTTTCGAGCTCGTGGTACGTTCGGCGCAAACCGTGCACCTATCTTTCACTTATACAAACACTATATCCGAATGGACCGAAATGAGATTCCACATGACCCACATCACCTTGGTGTTCTAGCGGGTGTGTCCAAAATGATTTTCGAGCCTATGGTACGTTCGACGCAAACCGTGCACCTATTTTGCATCAAGTTAGCACTATCTCCAAATAGACCGAAACGATCATCCACTTGAGCCTCGTCACCTAGGAGTACCATCGGGTGCGTCGAAAACGATTTCTGAGCCTATGGTACGTTCTGCGAAACCATGCATCTATCTTGCGTCAAGATTAGCTCTATATGCAAACAGACCTAACCGAGCATCCACTTGAGCCTCGTCACCTAGGAGTACCATCGGATGCATCCAAAATGATTTCTGAGCCTATGGTACATTTGGCGCAAACCGTGCACCTATCTTGCAGTGAGACTAACACTATCTCCAAAATGACTGAAACAACATTCCACATGACTAACGTCACCTAGGGGATCCATCGGGTGCGTCCAACAACGATTTCTGAGCGTATGGTACATTCGACGCAAACCATGCACCTATCTTGTTTCAAGGTTAACACTATCTGCAAACAGACCGAAACAAAGCATCCACTTGCCCTCATCACCTAGGGTACCATTAGGTGCGTCCAAAATGATTTATGAGCCTATGGTATGTTTAGAGCAGACCATGCACCTATCTTGCACTGACACTAACAATGTCTCCAAATGGATAGAGATGAGATTCCACATGACCAATGTCACCTTCGAGATCCATCGAGTCAATGCAACAACGATTTTCGATCGTATGGTATGTTTGACGCAACACTTGGGAGTACCATCGGGTGCGTCCAAAACGGTTTCTAATCCTATGGTACGTTCTGTGAAACCATGCAGCTCTCTTGCGTCAAGATTAGCACCTTCTCCAAACAGACCAAAATGAGCATCCACTTGAGCCTCGTCCCCAAGGAGTGTCATCGGGTGCATCCAAAACGATTTCTGAGCCTATGGTACGTTTGGCGCAAACTGTGCACCTATCTTGCACTGAGACAAACACTATCTCCAAATGGACTGAAACAACATTCCATATGACCAACGTCACCTAGTGGATTCATCGGGTGCATCCAACAACGATTTCTGAGTGTATGGGACGTTCTACGCAAACCATGTTCCTATCTAGCGTCAAGGTTAGCACTATCTGCAAAATTACCGAAACAAGCATCCACTTGAGCCTCGTCCCCTAGGACTACCATTGGGTGCGTCCAAAATGATTTCTGAGCCTATGGTACATTTGGCGCAAACAATGCACCTTTCTTGCACCGATGCTAACACTATCTCCAAACGGATCGAAATGAGATTCGACATGACCCATGTCACCAAGGTGTTCTTCGGGTGTGTCCAAAATGATTTTCGAGCTCATGGTACGTTCGGCGCAAACCGTGCACCTATCTTGCACTTATACTAACACTATATCTAAATGGACCGAAATGAGATTCCACATGACCCACATCACCTTGGTGTTCTATCGGGTGTGTCCAAAATGATTTTTGAGCCTATGGTACGTTCGACGCAAACCGTGCACCTATTTTGCATCAAGTTAGCACTATCTCAAAATAGATAGAAACGATCATCCACTTGAGCCCCGTCACCTAGGAGTACCATCGGGTGTGTCGAAAACAATTTCTGAGCCTATGGTATGTTTTGTGAAACCATGCATCTATCATGTGTCAAGATTAGCTCTATATGCAAACAGACCTAAACGAGCATCCACTTGAGCCTCGTCACCTCGGAGTACCATCGGGTGCATCCAAAATGATTTCTGAGCCTATGGCACGTTCGACACAAACTGTGCACCTATTTTGCATCAAGTTAGCACTATCTCCAAATAGACCGAAACGATCATCCACTTGAGCCTCGTCACCTAGGAGTACCATTGGGTGCATCCAAAACAATTTCTGAGACTAGGGTACGTTCTGTGAAACCATGCAGCTATCTTGCGTCAAGATTAGCACCTTCTCCAAACAGACCAAAATCAGCATCCACTTGAGCCTCGTCCCCAAGGAGTGCCATCGGGTGCATCCAAAACGATTTCTGAGCCTATGGTACGTTTGGCACAAACCGTGCACCTATCTTGCACTGAGACATACACTATCTCCAAATGGACTGAAACAACATTCCGTATGACCAACGTCGCCTAGTGGATCCATCGGGTGCGTCCAACAACGATTTCTGAGCGTGTGGTATGTTCTACGCAAACCATGTTCCTATCTTACGTCGAGGTTAGCACTATATGCAAAAGGACCGAAACAAGCATCCACTTCAGCCTCGTCCCCTAGGACTACCACCGGGTGCGTCCAAAACGATTTCTGAGCCTATGGTACGTTTGGCGCAAACCATGCACCTATCTTGCACCGATGCTAACACTATCTCCAAACGGATCGAAATGAGATTCGAGATGACCCATGTCACCAAGGTGTTCTTTGGGTGTGTCCAAATTGATTTTCGAGCTCATGGTACGTTCGGCGCAAACCGTGCACCTATCTTGCACTTATACAAACACTATATCCGAATGGACCGAAATGAGATTCCACATGACCCACATCACCTTGGTGTTCTAGCGGGTGTGTCCAAAATGATTTTCGAGCCTATGGTATGTTCGACGCAAACCGTGCACCTATTTTGCATCAAGTTAGCACTATCTCCAAATAGACCGAAACGATCATCCACTTGAGCATCGTCACCTAGGAGTACCATCGGGTGCGTCGAAAACGATTTCTGAGCCTATGGTACGTTCTGCGAAACCATGCATCTATCTTGCGTCAAGATTAGCTCTATATGCAAACAGACCTAAACGAGCATCCACTTGAGCCTCGTCACCTAGGAGTACCATCGGATGCATCCAAAATGATTTCTGAGCCTATGGTACGTTTGGCGCAAACCGTGCACCTATCTTGCAGTGAGACTAACACTATCTCCAAATGGACTGAAACAACATTCCACATGACCAATGTCACCTAGGGGATCCATCGGGTGCGTCCAACAACGATTTCTGAGCGTATGGTACATTCGACGCAAACCATGCACCTATCTTGTTTCAAGGTTAGCACTATCTGCAAACAGACCGAAACAAAGCATCCACTTGCCCTCGTCACCTAGGAGTACCATCAGGTGCGTCCAAAATGATTTCTGAGCCTATGGTATGTTTGGAGCATACCATGCACCTATCTTGCACTGACACTAACAATATCTCCAAATGGATAGAGATGAGATTCCAAATGACCAATGTCACCTTCGAGATCCATCGAGTGCATGCAACAATGATTTTCGATCGTATGGTATGTTTGACGCAAACTGTGCATCCAACAACGATTTCTGAGTGTATGGTACGTTCTACGCAAACCATGTTCCTATCTTGCGTCAAGGTTAGCACTATCTGCAAAAGGACCGAAACCAGCATCCACTTGAGCCTCGTCCCCTAGGACTACCATCGGGTGCGTCCAAAACGATTTCTGAGCCTATGGTACATTTGGTGCAAACCATGCACCTATCTTGCACCGATGCTAACACTATCTCCAAACAGATCGAAATGAGATTCGACATGACCCATGTCACCAAGGTGTTCTTCGGGTGTGTCCAAAATGATTTTTGAGCTCATGGTACGTTCGGCGCAAATCGTGCACCTATCTTGCACTTATACTAACACTATATCCAAATGGACCGAAATGAGATTCCACATGACCCACATCACCTTGGTGTTCTATCGGGTGTGTCCAAAATGATTTTCGAGCCTATGGTACGTTCGACGCAAACCGTGCACCTATTTTGCATCAAGTTAGCACTATCTCCAAATAGATCGAAACGATCATCCACTTGAGCCTCGTCACCTAGGAGTACCATCGGGTGCGTCAAAAACGATTTCTGAGCCTATGGTACGTTCTGCGAAACCATCCATCTATCTTGTGTCAAGATTAGCTCTATATGCAAATAGACCTAAACGAGCATCCACTTGAGCCTCGTCACCTAGGAGTACCACCAGGTGCATCCAAAATGATTTATGAGCCTATGGTACGTTTGGCGCAAACCGTTCACCTATCTTGCAGTGAGACTAACACTATCTCCAAATGGACTGAAACAACATTCCACATGACCAACGTCACCTAGGGGATCCATCGGGTGCGTCCAACAACGATTTCTGAGCGTTTGGTACGTTCGACGCAAACCATGCACCTATCTTGTGTCAAGGTTAGCACTATCTGCAAACAGACCGAAACAAAGCATCCACTTGCCCTTGTCACCTTGGAGTACCATCAGGTGCGTCCAAAATGATTTCTGAGCCTATGGTATGTTTGGAGCTGACCATGCACCTATCTTGCACTGGCACTAACAGTCTCCAAATGGACAGAGGCGAGATTCCACATGACCAATGTCACCTTGGAGATCCATCGGGTGCATGCAATAACGAATTTCGATCGTATGGTATGTTTGACGCAAACCGTGCACCTATCTTGCACCAAGATTAGTACTATCTCCAAATGGACCGAAACGAGCATCCACTTGAGCCTCAACAGTTAGGAGTACCATCGGGTGCGTCCAAAACGATTTCTAATCCTATGGTACGTTCTGTGAAACCATGCAGCTCTCTTGCGTCAAGATTAGCACCTTCTCCAAACAGATCAAAATCAGCATCCACTTGAGCCTCGTCCCAAGGAGTGCCATCGGGTGCATCCAAAACGATTTCTGAGCCTATGGTACGTTTGGCGCAAACCGTGCACCTATCTTGCACTGAGACAAACACTATCTCCAAATGGACTGAAACAACATTCCTTATGACCAACGTCACCTAGTGGATTCATCGGGTGCATCCAACAACGATTTCTGAGGGTATGGTACATTCTACGCAAACCATGTTCCTATCTTGCGTCAAGGTTAGCACTATCTGCAAAAGGACCGAAACAAGCATCCACTTGACCCTCGTCCCCTAGGACTACCATCGGGTGTGTCCAAAACGATTTCTGAGCCTATGGTACGTTTGGCGCAAACCTTGCATCTATCTTGCACCGATGCTAACACTATCTCCAAACGGATCGAATTGAGATTCGACATGACCCATGTCGCCAAGGTGTTCTTCGGGTGTGTCCAAAATGATTTTCAAGCTAATGGTACGTCCGGTGCAAATCGTGCACCTATCTTGCACTTATACTAACACTATATCCAAATGGACCGAAATGAGATTCCACATGACCCACATCACCTTGGTGTTCTATCGGGTGTGTCCAAAATGATTTTCGAGCCTATGGTATGTTCGACGCAAACGGTGCACCTATTTTGCATCAAGTTAGCACTATCTCCAAATAGATCGAAACGATCATCCACTTGAGCCTCGTCACCTAGGCGTACCATCGGGTGCGTCGAAAACGATTTCTGAGCCTATGGTACGTTCTACGAAACCATGCCATGCATCTATCTTGTGTCAAGATTAGCTCTATATGCAAACAGACCTAAACGAGCATCTACTTGAGCCTCGTCACCTAGGAGTACCATCGGGTGCATCCAAAATGATTTCTGAGCCTATGGTATGTTTGGCGCAAACCATGCACCAATCTTCCAGTGAGACTAACACTATCTCCAAATGGACTGAAACAACATTCCACATGACCAACGTCACCTAGGGGATCCATCGGGTGCGTCTAATAACGATTTCTGAGCGTTTGGTACGTTCGACGCAAACCATGCACCTATCTTGTGTCAAGGTTAGCACTATCTGCAAACAGACCGAAACAAAGCATCCACTTGCCCTCGTCACCTTGGAGTACCATCAGGTGCGTCCAAAATGATTTCTGAGCCTATGGTATGTTTGGAGCAGACCATGCACCTATCTTGCACTGACACTAACAGTGTCCAAATGGACAGAGACGAGATTCCACATGACCAATGTCACCTTCGAGATCCATCGGGTGCATGCAACAATGATTTTCGATCGTATGGTATGTTTGACGCAAACCGTGCACCTATCTTGCACCAAGATTAGTACTATCTCCAAATGGACCGAAACGAGCATCCACTTGAGCCTCAACAGTTAGGAGTACCATCGGGTGCGTCCAAAACGATTTCTAATCCTATGGTACGTTCTGCCAAACCATGCAGCTATCTTGCGTCAAGATTAGCACCTTCTCCAAACAGACCAAAATGAGCATCCACTTGAGCCTTGTCCCCAAGGAGTGCCATCTGGTGCATCCAAAACGATTTCTGAGCCTATGGTACGTTTGGCGGAAACCAAGCACCTATCTTGCACTGAGACAAACACTATCTCCAAATGGACTAAAACAACATTCCATATGACCAACGTCACCTAGTGGATCCATCTAGTGCATCCAACAACGATTTCTAAGCATATGGTACGTTCTACGCAAACCATGTTCCTATCTTGCGCCAAGGTTAGCACTATCTGCAAAAGGACCGAAACAAGCATCCACTTGAGCCTCCTCACTTAGGACTACCATCGGGTGCGTCCAAAACGATTTCTGAGCCTATGGTACGTTTGGCGCAAACCATGCACCTATCTTGCACCGATGCTAACACTATCTCCAAACGGATCGAAATGAGATTCGACATGACCCATGTCACCAAGGTGTTCTTCGGGTGTGTCCAAAATGATTTTTGAGCTCATGGTACATTCGGTGCAAATCATGCACCTATCTTGCACTTATACTCAAATGGACCGAAATGAGATTCCACATGACCCACATCACCTTGGTGTTCTATCGGGTGTGTCCAAAATGATTTTCGAGCCTATGGTACGTTCGAAGCAAATCGTGCACCTATTTTGCATCAAGTTAGCACTATCTCCAAATAGACCGAAACGATCATCCACTTGAGCCTCGTCACCTAGGAGTACCATTGGGTGCGTCGAAAACGATTTCTGAGCCGATGGTACGTTCTGCGAAACCATGCATCTATGTTGTGTCAAGATTAGCTCTATATGCAAACAGACCTAAACGAGCATCCACTTGAGCCTCGTCACCTAGGAGTACCATCGGGTGCATCCAAAATGATTTCTGAGCATATGGTACGTTTGGCGCAAACCGTGCACCTATCTTGCAGTGAGACTAACACTATCTCCAAAAGGACTGAAACAACATTCCCCATGACCAACGTCTCCTAGGGGATCCATCGGGTGCGTCCAACAATGATTTCTGAGCGTTTGGTACGTTCGACGCAAACCATGCACCTATCTTGTGTCAAGGTTAGCACTATCTGCAAATAGACCAAAACAAAGCATCCACTTGCCCTCGTCACCTTGGAGTACCATCAGGTGCGTCCAAAATGATTTCTGAGCCAATGGTATGTTTGGAGCAGACCATGCACCTATCTTGCACTGACACTAACAGTCTCCAAAAGGACAGAGACGAGATTCCACATGACCAATGTCACCTTGGAGATCCATCGGGTGCGTCCAACAACGATTTTCGATCGTATGGTATGTTCGACGCAAACCGTGCACCTATCTTGCACCAAGATTAGTACTATCTCCAAATGGACCGAAACGAGCATCCACTTGAGCCTCAACACTTAGGAGTACCATCGGGTGCGTCCAAAACGATTTCTCATCCTATGGTACGTTCTGTGAAACCATGCAGCTATCTTGCGTCAAGATTAGCTCTATCTCCAAACAGACCAAAACGAGCATCCACTTGAGCCTCGTCACATAGGAGTACCATCGGGTGCATCCAAAATGATTTCTGAGCCTATGGAACGTTTGGCACAAACCGTGCACCTATCTTGCAGTGAGACTAACACTATCTCCAAATGGACTAAAACAACATTCCACATGACCAACGTCACCTAGGGGATCCATCGGGTGCGTCCAACAACGATTTCTGAGCGTTTGGTACGTTCGACGCAAACCATGCACCTATCTTGTGTCAAGGTTAGCACTATCTGCAAACAGACCGAAACAAAGCATCCACTTGCCCTCGTCACCTTGGAGTAGCATCAGGTGCGTCCAAAATGATTTCTGAGCCTATGGTATGTTTGGAGCAGACCATGCACCTATCTTGCACTGACACTAACAGTCTCCAAAAGGACAGAGACGAGATTCCACATGACCAGTGTCACCTTGTAGATCCATCGGGTGCGTCCAACAACGATTTTCGATCGTATGGTATGTTCGACGCAAACCGTGCACCTATCTTGCACCAAGATTAGTACTATCTCCAAATGGACCGAAACGAGCATCCACTTGAGCCTCAACACTTAGGAGTACCATCGGGTGCGTCCAAAACGATTTCTCATCCTATGGTACGTTCTGTGAAACCATGCAGCTATCTTGCGTCAAGATTAGCACCTTCTCCAAACAGACCAAAATGAGCATCCACTTGAGCCTCGTCCCCAAGGAGTACCATCGGGTGCATCCAAAACAATTTCTGAGCCTATGGTACGTTTGGCGCAAACCAAGCACCTATCTTGCACTGAGACAAACACTATCTCCAAATGGACTAAAACAACATTCCATATGACCAACGTCACCTAGTGGATCCATCTGGTGCATCCAACAATGATTTCTAAGCATATGGTACATTCTACGCAAACCATGTTCCTATCTTGCGTCAAGGTTAGCACTATCTGCAAAAGGACCGAAACAAGCATCCACTTGAGCCTCGTCCCCTAGGACCACCATCGGGTGCGTCCAAAACGATTTCTGAGCCTATGGTACCTTTGGCGCAAACCATGCACCTATCTTGCACCGATGCTAACACTATCTCCAAATGGATCGAAATGAGATTCGACATGACCCATGTCACCAAGGTGTTCTTTCGGGTGTGTCCAAAATGATTTTTGAGCTCATGGTACGTTCGACGCAAACAGTGCACCTATCTTGCACTTATACTAACACTATATCCAATGGACCGAAATGAGATTCCACATGACCCACATCACCTTGGTGTTCTATCGGGTGTGTCCAAAATGATTTTTGAGCCTATGGTACGTTCGACGCAAACCGTGCACCTATTTTGCATCAAGTTAGAACTATCTCCAAATAGACCGAAACCATCATCCACTTTAGCCTCGTAACCTAGGAGTACCATCGGGTGTGTCGAAAACGATTTCTGAGCCTATGGTACATTCTGCGAAACCATGCATCTATGTTGTGTCAAGATTAGCTCTATATGCAAACAGACCTAAACGAGCATCCACTTGAGCCTCGTCACCTAGGTGTACCATCGGGTGCATCCAAAATGATTTCTGAGCCTATGGTACGTTTGGCGCAAACCGTGCACCTATCTTGCAGTGAGACTAACACTATCTCCAAATGGACTGAAACAACATTCCACATGACCAACTTCACCTAGGGGATCAATTTGGTGCGTCCAACAACGATTTCTGAGCGTATGGTACGTTCGACGCAAACCATGCACCTATCTTGTGTCAAGGTTAGCACTATCTGCAAACAGACCGAAACAAAGCATCCACTTGCCCTCGTCACCTTGGTGTACCATCAGGTGGGTCCAAAATGATTTCTGAGCCTATGGTATGTTTGGAGCAGACCATGCAGCTATCTTGCACTGACACTAACACTGTCTCCAAATGGACAGAGATGAGATTCCACACGACCAATGTCACCTTGGAGATCCATCGGGCGCATCCAACAACGATTTTCGATTGTATGGTATGTTCGACGCAAACCGTGCACCTATCTTGCACCAAGATTAGTACTATCTCCAAATGGACCGAAAAGAGCATCCACTTGAGCCGCAACACTTAGGAGTACCATCGGGTGCGTCCAAAACGATTTCTATGCCTATGGTACATTCTGCGAAACCATGCATCTATCTTGTGTCAAGATTAGCTCTATCTCCAAACAGACCAAAACGTTCTTGAGCCTCGTCACCAAGGAGTACCATCGGGTGCATTCAAAATGATTTATAAGCCTATGGTATGTTCGGCGCAAACCATGTACCTATCTTGCACCGATACTAACACTATCTCCAAATGGTCCGAAATGAAATTCCACATGACCATATCAATTAGGTGTTCTATCAGGTGTGTCCAAAATGATTTTTGAGCCTATGGTACGTTCAACGCAAACCGTGCACCTATTTTGCTTCAAGTTAGCACTATCTCCAAATAGGCCGAAACGATCATCCACTTGAGCCTCGTCACCTAGGAGTACCATAGCGTGCCTCCAAAATGATTTATGAGCCTATGGTACATTCTGTGAAACCATGCATCTATCTTGCATCAAGATTAGCTCTATCTCCAAACAGACCAAAACGAGCATCCACTTGAGCCTCGTCACCTAGGAGTACCATCGGGTGCATCCAAAACGATTTATGAGCCTATGGTACATTTGGCGCAAACCGTGCACCTATCTTGCACCGATACTAACACTATCTCCAAACGGATCGAAATGAGATTCCACATAAGCCATGTCACCAAGGTGTTCTTCGGGTGTGTCCAAAATGATTTTCAAGCTCATGGTACGTTCGGCGCAAACCATGCACCTATCTTGCACCGATACTAACACTATCTCCAAATGGTCCGAAATGAGATTCCACATGACCCACATCACCTAGGTGTTCTATCATGTGTCCAAAATGATTTTTGTGCCTATGGTACGTTCAACGCAAACTGTGCACCTATTTTTCATCAAGTTAGCACTATCTCCAAATAGACCGAAACATCCATTCACTTGTGCCTCAGGTGCGTCCAAAACGATTTCTAAGCCTATGGTACGTTCTGTGAAACCATGCATCTATCTTGCGTCAAGATTAGCTCTATCTGCAAACAGACCTAAACGAGCATCCACTTGAGCCTCATCACCTAGGAGTACCATCGGGTGCGTCCAAAATGATTTCTAAGCATGTGGTACATTTGGCGCAAACCGTGCACCTATCTTGTACTAAGACTAACACTATGTCCAAATGGACTGAAACAACATTCCACATGACCAACGTCACCTAGGGGGTCCATTGGGTGCGTCCAACAACTATTTCTGAGCGTATGGTACATTCGACGCAAACTATGCACCTATCTTGCGTTAAGGTTAGCACTATCTCCAAACGGACCGAAACAAGCATCCACTTGCGCCTCGTCACCTTGGAGTACCACTGGGTGTGTCCAAAATGATTTCTAAGCCTATGGTATGTTTGGAGCAGACCATGCACCTATCTTTCACTGACACTAACAGTCTCTAAATGGATAGAAACAAGATTCCACATGACCAACGTCACCTTGGCGATCCGTCGGGTGCATCCAACAAAGATCTTTGAGCGTATGGTATGTTCGACACAAACCGTGCACCTATCTTGCACCAAGAATAGAACTATCTCCAAATGGACAAAAACGAGCATCCACATGAGCCTCGTCACCTAGGAGTACCATCAGGTGCGTCAAAAACGATTTCTGAGCCTATGGTACATTCGGCGCAAACCATGCAGTTATATTGCATCAAGATTAGCACTATCTCCAAACAGACCAAACCGTACACCTATCTTGCACTGAGACTAACACTACGTTCCAATGGACTGAAATGACATTCCACATGACCAACGTCACCTAGGGGATCCATCGGGTGCGTCCAACAATGATTTCCGAGAGTATAGTACTTTCGACGCAAACCATGCTCCTATCTTGCGTCAAGGTTAGCACTATCTCCAAACGGACCGAAACAAGCATCCACTTGCACCTCGTCACCTAGGAGTAGCATATGGTGTGTCCAAAATGATTTCTGAGCTATGGTACATTCGACGCAAACCATGCATCTATCTTGCACCGATACTAGCACTATCTCCAAACAGACCGAAATGAGATTCCACATGAACCATGTGACCTTGTTATTCTATCGGGTGTGTCCAAAATGATTTTTGAGCCTGTGGTACGTTTGGCGCAAACGGTGCACCTATCTTGCGTCATGATTAGCACTACCTCAGAATAGACCGAAACAAGCATCCACTTGAGCCTCGTCACCTAGGAGTACCACCGGGTGCGTCCAAAATGATTTGTGAGCCAATGGTACGTTTGGCACAAACCAAGCACCTATCTTGCACCGATACTAACACTATCTCCAAATGGATCGAAATGAGATTCCACATGAACCACGTCACCTAGGTGTTCTATCGGGTGTATCCAAAATGATTTTTGGGCCTGTGGTATATTTGGCGCAAAACGTGCATCTAGCTTGCATCGATACTAACACTTTCTCCAAACGGACCGCAATGAGATTCCACACGACCCACGTCACCTAGTTGCTCAATCGGGTGTGTCCATAATGATTTTTGAGCCTGCGGTACATTCGACGCATACCGTGCACCTATCCTGCGTCAAGGTTAGCACTATCTCCTAACAGACCAAAACGAGCATCCACTCGAACTTGATCATCTAGGAGCACCATGAGGGGCGTCCAAAGCAATTTCTGAGCCTTGGTACGTTTGGCACAAATCATGCACCTATCTTGCACCGATACTAACACTATCTCCAAATGGACCGAAATGAGATTCCACATGACCCACGTCACCTAGCTGTTCTATCGGTTGTGTCTAAAACGAGTTTTGAGCCTGTGGTACGTTCAGCGCAAACCGTGCATCTATCTTGTGTCAAGATTTGCACTACCACAAAATAGACCGAGACGAGCATCCACTTGAGCCTTATCACCTAGGAGTACCATCGGGTGTCTACAAATTGATTTCTGAGCCTATGGTACGTTTGGTGCAAACCGTGCAGCTATCTTGCGTCAAGATTAGCAATATCTCCAATCAAACCAAAACGAGCATCCACTTGAGCCTTGTCACCTAGGAGTACCATCGGGTGTGTCCAAAATGATTTCTGAGCCTATGGTATGTTTAGCACAAACCATGCACCTATCTTGCACCAATACTAACACTATCTCTAAATGGACCGAAATGAGATTCGACATGACCCACATCACCTAGGTGTTCTATCGGGTGTGTCCAAAATGATTTCCAAATAGACCGAAACGATTATCCACTTGAGAATTGTCACCTAGGAGTACCAATAGGTGCATCCAAAATGATTTCTAAGCCTATCGTACATTCTGCGAAACCATGCAGCTATCTTGCGTCAAGATTAGTACTATCTCCAAACAGAGCTAAACGAGATTCCACTTCAGCATCGTAATCTCGGAGTGTCGTCGGGTGCGTTTAAAATGATTTCAGAGCCGATGGTACGTTTGCTGCAAACCATGCCCCTATCTTGCACCGATACTAACACTATCTCTAAATAGATTGAAATGAGATTCCACATGACCCATGTCACCAAGGTGTTCTTCGGGTGTGTCCAAAATGATTTCTGAGCCTATGGTACGTTTTGCGAATCCATGCAGCTATCTTGTGTCAAGATTAGCACTATCTCCAAACATACCTAAACGAGCATCCACTTGATCCTCGTCACCTAGGAGTACCATTCGCTGCGTCAAAAACAATTTCAAAGCCTATGGTACGTTTGGTGCAAACCGTGCACCTATCTTGCAATGAGACTAACACAATCTCCAAATGGACTGAAACAAAATTCCAAATGACTAACGTCACCTAGGGGATCCATCGGGTGCATCCAACAACGATTTCTGAGCATATGGTACGTTCGACGCAAACCATGCACCTATCTTACGTCAAGGTTAGCACTATCTCCAAACGGACCGAAATAAGCATCCACTTGCGCCTCGTCACATAGGAGTACCATCAGGTGCGTCCAAAATGATTTTTGAGCCTATGGTATGTTTGGAGCAGACCATGCACCTATCTTACGCTAACACAAACACTGTCTCCAAATGAACAGAAACGAGATTCCACTTGACCAACGTCACATTGTAGATCCATCGGGTGCATCCAACAACGATTTCCAAGCGTATGGTATGTTTGACACAAACCGTGCACCTTTCTTGTACCAAGATTAGTACTATCTCCAAATGGACCAAAACGGGCATCCACTTAAGCCTCGTCACCTAGGAGTACAATCAGGTGCGTAAAAAATGATTTCTGAGCCTATGGTATGTTCAGCGCAAACCATGCAGTTATCTTGCGTCAAGATTAGCATTATCTCCAAACAGACCAAAACGAGCATCCACTTGAGCCTCGTCACCTAGGAGTACCATCGGGTGCATCTAAAATGATTTCTGAGCCTATGGTACGTTTGGCACAAACTATACACCTATCTTGCACCGACACTAACACTGTCTCCAAATGGATCGAAATGAGGTTCCACACGAACCATGTCACCAAGGTGTTCTTCGGGCGTGTCCAAAATGATTTTCAAGCTCATGGTACGTTCAACGCAAACCGTGCACCTATTTTGCATCAAGTTAACACTGTCTCCAAATAGACCTAAATGATCATCGACTTGAGCCTCGTCACCTACGAGTACCATCGGGTGCGTCCAAAACGACATTCCACATGACCAACGTCACCTAGGGGATCCATTGGGTGCGTCCAACAATGATTTTTGAGCGTATGGTATGTTCGACAGAAACCATGCACCTATCTTGCGTCAAGGTTAGCACTATCTCCAAACAGACTGAAACAAGCATCCACTTGTGCCTCGTCCCCTAGGTGTACCACCGGGTGTGTCCAAAATGATTTCTAAGCGTATGGTATGCTTGGAGCAGACCATGCACCTATCTTGCACTAACACTAACACTGTCTCCAAATGGATTGAAACGTGATTCCACATGACTGCATCCAACAACGATTTCTGAGCGTATGGTATGTTCGACGCAAACCGTGCACCTATCTTGCACCAAGATTAGTACTATCTCCAAATGGACGGAAACGAGCATCCACTTGAGCCTTGTCACCTAGTAGTACCATCGGGTGCGTCAAAAAACAATTTCTGAGCCTATGGTACATTCGGTGCAAACCTTGCAGTTATCTTGCGTCAAGATTAGCACAGTCTCCAAACAGACCAAAACAAGCATCCGCTTGAGCCTCGTCACCTAAGAGTACCATCGGTTTCGTAAAAAATGATTTTCTGAGCCTATGGTACGTTTGGCGGAAACCATGCACCAATCTTGCACCGAAACTAACATTATCTCCAAACAGATCAAAACGAGATTCCACATCACCAATGTCACCAAGTTGTTCTTCGGGTGTGTCCAAAATAATTTTCGAGCTCATGGTACATTCGGCGCAAACCGTGCACCTATATTGCACCGATACTAACACTATCTCCAAATGGTCCGAAATGAGATTCCATAAGACCCATATCACCTAGGTGTTCTATTGGGTGTGTCCAAAATGATTTTCGAGCCTATGGTACGTTCGACGCAAACCGTGCACCTATTTTGCATCAAAGTTAGCACTATCTCCAAATAGACCGAAACGATCATCCACTTGAGCCTCGTCACCAAGGAGTACCATCGGGTGCGTCCAAAATGATTTCTAAGCCTATGGTACGTTCTATGAAACCATGCAGCAGTCTTGCGTCAAGATTAGCGCTATCTCCAAACAGACCTAAACGAGCATCCACTTGAGCCTCGTCACCTAGGAGTACCATCGGGTGCATCCAAAATGATTTCTGAGGCTAGGGTATGTTTGGCACAAACCGTGCACCTATCTTGTACTGAGACTAACACTATCTCCAAATAGACTGAAATGACATTCCACATGACCAACGTCACCTAGGGGATCCAACGGGTACGTCCAACAATGATTTCCAAGCGTATGGTACGTTCGACACAAACCATGCACCTATCTTGCATCAAGCTTAGTACTATCTCCAAACGGAGCGAAACAAGCATCCACTTGCGCCTCGTCACCTATGAGTACCATCAGATGCGTCCAAAATGATTTCTAAGCCTATGGTATGTTTTGAGCAGACCATGCACCTATCTTGCACTAACACTAACACTATCTGCAAATGGACACAAACGAGATTCCACATGACCAACGTCACCTTGGAGATCCATCAGGTGCATCCAACAATGATTTCCGAGCATATGGTATGTTCGACGCAAACCGTGCACCTATCTTGCACCAAGATTATTACTATCTCCGAATGGACCGAAATGAGCATCCACTTGAACCTCGTCACCTAGGAGTACCATCAGGTGCGTCAAAAACAATTTCTGAGCCTATGGTATGTACGGCGCAAACCAATGCAGTTATCTTGCGTCAAGATTAGCACTATCTCCAAACAGACCAAAACGAGCATCCACTTGAGCCTCGTCACCTAGGAGTGCCACCGGGTGCGTACAAAATGATTTCTAAGCCTATGGTATGTTTGGCGCAAACCGTGCACCTATCTCACACTAAGACTAACACTATCTCCAAATAGACTGAAACGACTTTCCACATGACCAACGTCACCTAGGGGATCCATCGGGTGCGTCCAACAATGATTTCTGAGCGTATGGTATGTTCGACGCAAACCATGCACCTATCTTGTGTCAAGGTTAGCACTATCTCCAAACGGAGCGAAACAAGCATCCACTTGCCCCTCGTCACCTATGTGTACCATCAGGTGCGTCCAAAATGATTTCTAAGCCTATGGTATGTTTAGAGTAGACCATGCACCTATCTTGCACTAACACTAACACTGTCTGCAAATGGACAGAAACGAGATTCCACATGACCAACGTCAGCTTGGAGATCCATCAGGTGCATCCAACAACGATTTTAGAGCGTATGGTATGTTCGACGCAAACCGTGCACCTATCTTGCACCAAGATTAGTACTATCTCCAAATGGACCGAAACGAGCATCCACTTGAGCCTCGTCACCTAGGAGTACCATCACGTGCATCCAAAATGATTTCTAAACCCATGGTACATTCTGCAAAACCATGCAGCTATCTTGCGTCAAGATTAGCACTATCTCCAAACATACCCAAACGAGCATCCACTTGAGCCTCGTCACCTAGGGGTACCATCAGGTGCGTCCAAAACAATTTCTAAGCCTATGTTACGTTTGGCGCAAACCGTGCACCTATCTTGCACTGAGACTAACACTATCTCCAAATGGACTGAAACGACATTCCACAAGACTAACGACACCTAGGGGATCCATTGGGTGCGTCCAATAATGATTTCTGAGCGTATGGTATGTTCGACAGAAACCATGCACCTATCTTGCATCAAGGTTTGCACTATCTGTAAACAGATTGAAACAAGCATCCACTTGTGCCTCATCCCCTAGGGGTACCACCGGGTGTGTCCAAAATTATTTCTAAGCCTATGGTATGCTTGGAGCAGACCATGCACCTATCTTGCACTAACACTAACACTGTCTCCAAATGGATAGAAATGTGATTCCACATGACCAACGTCGCCATGGAGATCCATTGGGTGCATCCAACAATGATTTCTTAGTGTATGGTAAGTTCGACGCAAACCGTGCACCTATCTTGCACCAAGATTAGTACTATCTCCAAATGGACCGAAACGAGCATCCACTTGGGCCTCGTCACCTAGGAGTACCATCAGGTGAGTCAAAAATGATTTCGGAGCCTATGGTACGTTCAGTGCAAACCATGCAGTTATGTTGCGTCAAGATTAGCACTATCTCCAAACATACAAAAATGAGCATCCACTTGAGCCTTGTCACCTAGGAGTACCATTGGGTGCGTCCAAAACGATTTTTGAGCCTATGGTACGTTTGGCGCAAACCATGCCCCTATCTTGCACCGATACTAACACTATCTCTAAATAGATCGAAATGAGATTCCACATGACCCATGTCACCAAGGTGTTCTTCGGGTGTGTCCAAAATGATTTCTGAGCCTATGGTACGTTTTGCGAATCCATGCAGCTATCTTGTGTCAAGATTAGCACTATCTCCAAACATACCTAAACGAGCATCCACTTGATCCTCGTCACCTAGGAGTACCATTCGCTGCGTCAAAAACAATTTCAAAGCCTATGGTACGTTTGGTGCAAACCGTGCACCTATCTTGCAATGAGACTAACACAATCTCCAAATGGACTGAAACGAAATTCCAAATGACTAACGTCACCTAGGGGATCCATCGGGTGCGTCCAACAACGATTTCTGAGCATATGGTACGTTCGACGCAAACCATGCACCTATCTTACGTCAAGGTTAGCACTATCTCCAAACGGACCAAAATAAGCATCCACTTGCGCCTCGTCACATAGGAGTACCATCAGGTGCGTCCAAAATGATTTTTGAGCCTATGGTATGTTTGGAGCAGACCATGCACCTATCTTACGCTAACACAAACACTGTCTCCAAATGAACAGAAACGAGATTCCACTTGACCAACGTCACATTGTAGATCCATCGGGTGCATCCAACAACGATTTCCAAGCGTATGGTATGTTTGACGCAAACCGTGCACCTTTCTTGTACCAAGATTAGTACTATCTCCAAATGGACCAAAACGGGCATCCACTTAAGCATCGTCACCTAGGAGTACAATCAGGTGCGTAAAAAATGATTTCTGAGCCTATGGTATGTTCAGCGCAAACCATGCAGTTATCTTGCGTCAAGATTAGCATTATCTCCAAACAGACCAAAACGAGCATCCACTTGAGCCTCGTCACCTAGGAGTACCATTGGGTGCATCTAAAATGATTTCTGAGCCTATGGTACGTTTGGCACAAACTATACACCTATCTTGCACCGACACTAACACTGTCTCCAAATGGATCGAAATGAGGTTCCACACGAACCATGTCACCAAGGTGTTCTTCGGGTGTGTCCAAAATGATTTTCAAGCTCATGGTACATTCAACGCAAACTGTGCACCTATTTTGCATCAAGTTAACACTGTCTCCAAATAGACCTAAATGATCATCAACTTGAGCCTCGTCACCTACGAGTACCATTGGGTGCGTCCAAAATGATTTCTGAGCCTATGGTACGTTCTGCGAAACCATGCATCTATCTTGCGTCAAGATTAGCTCTGTCTCCAAACAGACCCAAATGAGCATCCACTTGAGCCTTGTCACCTAGGAGTACCATCGGGTGCGTCCAAAATGATTTTTTAGCCGATGGTACATTTGGCGAAAACCGTGCACCTATCTTGCACTAGGACTAACACTATCCCAAAATGGACTAAAATGACATTCCACAAGACTAACGTCACCTAGGGGATCCATTGGGTGCGTCCAACAATGATTTTTGAGCGTATGGTATGTTCGACAGAAACCATGCACCTATCTTGCGTCAAGGTTAGCACTATCTCCAAACAGACTGAAACAAGCATCCACTTGTGCCTCGTCCCCTAGGAGTACCACCGGGTGTGTCCAAAATGATTTCTAAGCCTATGGTATGCTTGGAGCAGACCATGCACCTATCTTGCACTAACACTAACACTGTCTCCAAATGGATTGAAACGTGATTCCACATGACCAATGTCACCTTAGAGACACATTGGGTGCATCCAACAACGATTTCCGAGCGTATGGTATGTTCGACGCAAACCGTGCACCTATCTTGCACCAAGATTAGTACTATCTCCAAATGGACGGAAACGAGCATCCACTTGAGCCTTGTCACCTAGTAGTACCATCGGGTGCGTCAAAAAATAATTTCTGAGCCTATGGTACGTTCGGCGCAAACCTTGCAGTTATCTTGCGTCAAGATTAGCACAATCTCCAAACAGACCAAAACAAGCATCCGCTTGAGCCTCGTCACCTAAGAGTACCATCGGTTTCGTAAAAAATGATTTCTGAGCCTATGGTACGTTTGGCGGAAACCATGCACCAATCTTGCTCCGAAACTAACATTATATTCAAACAGATCAAAACGAGATTCCACATCACCAATGTCACCAAGTTGTTCTTCGGGTGTGTCCAAAATAATTTTCGAGCTCATGGTACATTCGGCGCAAACCGTGCACCTATATTGCACCGATACTAACACTATTTCCAAATGGTCCGAAATGAGATTCCATAAGACCCATATCACCTAGGTGTTCTATTGGGTGTGTCCAAAATGATTTTCGAGCCTATGGTATGTTCGACGCAAACCGTGCACCTATTTTGCATCAAAGTTAGCACTATCTCCAAATAGACCGAAACGATCATCCACTTGAGCCTCGTCACCTAGGAGTACCATCGGGTGCGTCCAAAATGATTTCTAAGCCTATGGTACATTCTGCGAAACCGTGCAGCAGTCTTGTGTCAAGATTAGCGCTATCTCCAAACAGACCTAAACGAGCATCGACTTGAGCCTCGTCACCTAGGAGTACCATCAGGTGCGTCCAAAATGATTTCTGAACCTATGGTACGTTCTGCAAAACCATGCAGCTATCTTGCATCAAGATTAGCACTATCTCCAAACATACTCAAACGGGCATCCACTTGAGCCTCGTCACCTAGGGGTACCATCGGGTGCGTCCAAAATAATTTCTAAGCCTATGTTACGTTTGGCGCAAACCGTGCACCTATCTTGCACTGAGACTAACACTATCTCCAAATGGACTGAAATGACATTCCACAAGACTAACGTCACCTTGGGGATCCATTGGGTCCGTCCAACAATGATTTCTGAGCGTATGGTATGTTCGACAGAAACCATGCACCTATCTTGCGTCAAGGTTAGCACTATCTCTAAACAGACTGAAACAAGCATCCACTTGAGCCTCATCCCCTAGGAGTACCACCGGGTGTGTCCAAAATGATTTCTAAGCCTATGGTATGCTTGGTGCAGACCATGCACCTATCTTGCACTGACACTAACACTGTCTCCAAATGGATAGAAACGTGTTTCCACATGACCAACGTCACCTTGGAGATCCATTGGGTGCATCCAACAATGATTTCTTAGTGTATGGTAAGTTCGGCGCAAACCGTGCACCTATCTTGCACCAAGATTAGTACTATGTCCAAATGGACCGAAACGAGCATCCACTTGGGCCTCGTCACCTAGGAGTACCATTAGGTGAGTCAAAAATTATTTCTAAGCCTATGGTACGTTCGGTGCAAACCATGCAGTTATTTTGCGTCAAGATTAGCACTATCTCCAAACAGACCAAAACGAGCATCCCTTGAGCCTCGTCACCTAGGAGTACCATTGGGTGCATCCAAAACGATTTTTGAGCCTATGGTACATTTGGCGCAAACCATACACGTACCTTGCACTGATACTAACACTATCTCCAAACGGATCGAAATGAGATTCCACATGACCCGTGTCACCAAGGTGTTCTTCAGGTGTGTCCAAAATGATTTTCGGGCTCATGGTACGTTCGACACAAACCGTGCACCTATCTTGCTTTGATACTAACACCATCTCCAAATGGTCCAAAATGAGATTCCACATGATCCACATCACCTAGGTGTTCTATCGGGTGTGTTCAAAATGGTTTTTGAGCCTATGGTACGTTCGACGCAAACCGTGCACCTATTTTGCATTAAAGTTAGCACTATCTCGAAATAGATCAAAACGATCATCCACTTGAGCCTCATCACCTAGGAGTACCATTGGGTGCGTCCAAAATGATTTCTAAGCCTATGGCACATTCTGCGAAACCATGCAGCAGTCTTGCGTCAAGATTAGCACTATCTCCAAACAGACCGAAACGAGCATCCACTTGAGCCTCGTCACCTAGGAGTAACAAAACCATGCAGCTATCTTGCGTCAAGATTAGCACTATCTCCAAACATACCCAAACGAGCATCCACTTGAGCCTCGTCACCTAGGGGTACCATCGGGTGCATCCAAAACAATTTCTAAGCCTATGTTACGTTTGGCGCAAACCGTGCACCTATCTTGCACTGAGACTAACACTATCTCCAAATGGACTGACATGACATTCCACAAGACTAACGTCACCTAGGGGATCCATTGGGTCCGTACAACAATGAATTCTGAGCGTATGGTATGTTCGACAGAAACCATGCACCTATCTTGCGTCAAGGTTAGCACTATCTCCAAACAGACTGAAACAAGCATCCACTTGAGCCTCGTCCCCTAGGAGTACCACCGGGTGTGTCCAAAATGATTTCTAAGCCTATGGTATGCTTGGTGCAGACCATGCACCTATCTTGCACTGACACTAACACTGTCTCCAAATGGATGGAAACGTGTTTCCACATGACCAACGTCACCTTGGAGATCCATTGGGTGCATCCAACAATGATTTCTTAGTGTATGGTAAGTTCGACGCAAACCGTGCACCTATCTTGCACCAAGATTAGTACTATCTCCAAATGGACCGAAACAAGCATCCACTTGGGCCTCGTCACCTAGGAGTACCATTAGGTGAGTCAAAAATTATTTCTGAGCCTATGGTACGTTCGGTGCAAACCATGCAGTTATTTTGCGTCAAGATTAGCACTATCTCCGAACAGACCAAAACGAGCATCCACTTGAGCCTCGTCACCTAGGAGTACCATAGGGTGCGTCCAAAACGATTTTTGAGCCTATGGTACGTTTGGCGCAAACCATACACATACCTTGCACCGATACTAACACTATCTCCAAATAGATCGAAATGAGATTCCACATGACCCGTTTCACCAAGGTGTTCTTCAGGTGTGTCCAAAATGATTTTTGGGCTCATGGTACGTTCGGCACCAACCGTGCACCTATCTTGCTCTGATACTAACACCATCTCCAAATGGTCCAAAATGAGATTCCACATGATCTACATCACCTAGGTGTTCTATCGGGTGTGTTCAAAATGGTTTTTGAGCCTATGGTATGTTCGACGCAAACCGTGCACCTATTTTGCATTAAAGTTAGCACTATCTCGAAATAGATCAAAACGATCATCCACTTGAGCCTCGTCACCTAGGAGTACCATTGGGTGCGCCCAAAATGATTTCTAAGCCTATGGCACATTCTGCGAAACCATGCAGCAGTCTTGCGTCAAGATTAGCACTATCTCCAAACAGACCTAAACGATCATCCACTTGAGCCTCATCACCTAGGAGTACCATCAGGTGCGTCCAAAATGATTTCTGAACCTATGGTACGTTCTGCAAAACCATGCAGCTATCTTGCGTCGAGATTAGCACTATCTCCAAACATACCCAAACGAGCATCCACTTGAGCCTCGTCACCTAGGGGTACCATCGGGTGCGTCCAAAACAATTTCTAAGCCTATGTTACGTTTGGCGCAAACCGTGCACCTATCTTGCACTGAGACTAACACTATCTCCAAATGGACTGAAATGACATTCCACAAGACTAACGTCACCTAGGGGATCCATTGGGTCCGTCCAACAATGATTTCTGAGCGTATGGTATGTTCGACAGAAGCCATGCACCTATCTTGTGTCAAGGTTAGCACTATCTCTAAACAGACTGAACCAAGCATCCACTTGAGCCTCGTCCCCTAGGAGTACCACCGGGTGTGTCCAAAATGATTTCTAAGCCTATGGTATGCTTGGTGCAGACCATGCACCTATCTTGCACTGACACTAACACTGTCTCCAAATGGATAGAAACGTGTTTCCACATGACCAACGTCACCTTGGAGATCCATTAGGTGCATCCAACAATGATTTCTTAGTGTATGGTAAGTTCGATGCAAAACGTGCTCCTATCTTGCACCAAGATTAGTACTATCTCCAAATGGACCGAAACAAGCATCCACTTGGGCCTCGTCACCTAGGAGTACCATTAGGTGAGTCAAAAATGATTTCTGAGCCTATGGTACGTTCGGTGCAAACCATGCAGTTATTTTGCGTCAACATTAGCACTATCTCCAAACAGACCAAAACGAGCATCCACTTGAGCCTCGTCACATAGGAGTACCATTGGGTGCGTCCAAAACGATTTTTGAGCCTATGGTACGTTTGGCGCAAACCATACACGTACCTTGCACCGATACTAACACTATCTCCAAACGGATCGAAATGAGATTCCACATGACCCGTGTCACCAAGGTGTTCTTCGGGTGTGTCCAAAATGATTTTCGGGCTCATGGTACGTTCGGCACAAACCGTGCACCTATCTTGCTCTAATACTAACACCATCTCCAAATGGTCCAAAATGAGATTCCACATGATCCACATCACCTAGGTGTTCTATCGGGTGTGTTCAAAATGGTTTTTGAGCCTATGGTACGTTCAACGCAAACCGTGCACCTATTTTGCATTAAAGTTAGCACTATCTCGAAATAGATCAAAACGATCATCCACTTGAGCCACGTCACATAGGAGTACCATTGGGTGCGTCCAAAATGATTTCTAAGCCTATGGCACATTCTGCGAAACCATGCAGCAGTCTTGCGTCAAGATTAGCACTATCTCCAAACAGACCTAAACGAGCATCCACTTGAGCCTCGTCGCCTAGGAGTACCATCAGGTGCGTCCAAAATGATTTTTGAACCTATGGTATGTTCTGCAAAACCATGCAGCTATCTTGCGTCAGGATTAGCACTATCTCCAAACATACCCAAACGAGCATCCACTTGAGCCTCGTCACCTAGGGGTACCATCGGGTGCATCCAAAACAATTTCTAAGCCTATGTTATGCTTGGCGTAAACCGTGCACCTATCTTGCACTGAGACTAACACTATCTCCAAATGGACTGAAATGACATTCCACAAGACTAACGTCACCTAGGGGATCCATTGGGTCCGTCCAACAATGATTTCTGAGCGTATGGTATGTTCGACAGAAACCATGCACCTATCTTGCATCAAGGTTTGCACTATCTCTAAACAGACTGAAATAAGCATCCACTTGAGCCTCGTCCCCTAGGAGTACCATTGGGTGGGTCCAAAACGATTTCTAAACCTATGGTACGTTCTGCGAAACCAAGCAGCAGTCTTGCGCCAAGATTAGCACTATCTCCAAACAAACCTAAACGAGCATCCACTTGAGCCTCGTCACCTAGGAGTACCATCAGGTGCGTCCAAAACAATTTCTAAGCCTATGTTACGTTTGGCGCAAACCGTGCACGTATCTTGCACTGAGACTAACACTATCTCCAAATGGACTGAAATGACATTCCACAAGACTAACGTCACCTAGGGGATCCATTGGGTCCGTCCAACAATGATTTCTGAGCGTATGGTATGTTCGACAGAAGCCATGCACCTATCTTGCATCAAGGTTAGCACTATCTCTAAACAGACTGAAACAAGCATCCACTTGAGCCTCGTCCCCTGGGAGTACCACCGGGTGTGTCCAAAAAGATTTCTAAGCCTTTGATATGCTTGGTGCAGACCATGCACCTATCTTGCACTGACACTAACACTGTCTCCAAATGGATTGAAACGTTCCACATGACCAACGTCACCTTGGAGATCCATTGGGTGCATCCAACAATGATTTCTTAGTGTATGGTAAGTTCGACGCAAACCGTGCACCTATCTTGCACCAAGATTAGTACTATCTCCAAATGGACCGAAACGAGCATCCACTTGGGCCTCGTCACCTAGGAGTACCATTAGGTGAGTCAAAAATGATTTCTGAGCCTACGGTACGTTCGGTGCAAACCATGCAGTTATTTTGCGTCAAGATTAGCACTATCTCCAAACAGACCAAAACAAGCATCCACTTGAGCCTCGTCACATAGGAGTACCATTGGGTGCGTCCAAAACGATTTTTGAGCCTATGGTACGTTTGGCGCAAACCATACACGTACCTTGCACCGATACTAACACTATCTCCAAACGGATCGAAATGAGATTCCACATGACCCGTGTCACCAAGGTGTTCTTCGGGTGTGTCCAAAATGATTTTCGGGCTCGTGGTACGTTCGGCACAAACCGTGCACCTATCTTGCTCTGATACTAACACCATCTCCAAATGGTCCAAAATGAGATTCCACATGATCCACATCACCTAGGTGTTCTATCGGGTGTGTTCAAAATGGTTTTTGAGCCTATGGTACGTTCGACACAAACCGTGCACCTATTCTGCATTAAAATTAGCACTATCTCGAAATAGATCAAAACGATCATCCACTTGAGCCTCGTCACCTAGGAGTACCATTGGGTGCGTCCAAAATGATTTCTAAGCCTATGGCACATTCTGCGAAACCATGCAGCAGTCTTGCGTCAAGATTAGCACTATCTCCAAACAGACCTAAACGAGCATCCACTTGAGCCTCGTCACCTAGGAGTACCATCAGGTGCGTCCAAAATGATTTCTGAACCTATGGTACGTTCTGCAAAACCATGCAGCTATCTTGCGTCGAGATTAGCACTATCTCCAAACATACCCAAACGAGCATCCACTTGAGCCTCGTCACCTAGGGGTACCATCGGGTGCGTCCAAAACAATTTCTAAGCCTATGTTACGTTTGGCGCAAACCGTGCACCTATCTTGCACTGAGACTAACACTATCTCCAAATGGACTGAAATGACATTCCACAAGACTAACGTCACCTAGGTGATCCATTGGGTCTGTCCAACAATGATTTCTGAGCGTATGGTATGTTCGACAGAAGCCATGCACCTATCTTGCATCAAGGTTAGCACTATCTCTAAACAGATTGAAACAAGCATCCACTTGAGCCTCGTCCCCTAGGAGTACCACCGGGTGTGTCCAAAATGATTTCTAAGCCTATGGTATGCTTGGTGCAGACCATGCACCTATCTTGCACTGACACTAACACTGTCTCCAAATGGATATAAACGTGTTTCCACATGACCAACATCACCTTGGAGATCCATTGGGTGCATCCAACAATGATTTCTTAGTGTATGGTAAGTTCGACGCAAACCGTGCACCTTTCTTGCACCAAGATTAGTACTATCTCTAAATGGACCGAAACGAGCATCCACTTGGGCCTCGTCACCTAGGAGTA
The DNA here is from genome assembly GCA_022457205.1 of Saccharum spontaneum. NCBI lineage: Eukaryota > Viridiplantae > Streptophyta > Magnoliopsida > Poales > Poaceae > Saccharum > Saccharum spontaneum. The sequence continues at coordinate 29,585,624 of CM039617.1, read as the reverse complement.
CCATTAGGTGAGTCAAAAATGATTTCTGAGCCTACGGTACGTTCGGTGCAAACCATGCAGTTATTTTGCGTCAAGATTAGCACTATCTCCAAACAGACCAAAACGAGCATCCACTTGAGCCTCGTCACATAGGAGTACCATTGGGTGCGTCCAAAACGATTTTTGAGCCTATGGTACGTTTGGCGCAAACCATACACGTACCTTGCACCGATACTAACACTATCTCCAAACGGATCGAAAGGAGATTCCACATGACCCGTGTCACCAAGGTGTTCTTCGGGTGTGTCCAAAATGATTTTCGGGCTCATGGTACGTTCAGCACAAACCGTGCACCTATCTTGCTCTGATACTAACACCATCTCCAAATGGTCCAAAATGAGATTCCACATGATCCACATCACCTAGGTGTTCTATCGGGTGTGTTCAAGATGGTTTTTGAGCCTATGGTACGTTCAACGCAAACGGTGCACCTATTTTGCATTAAAGTTAGCACTATCTCGAAATAGATCAAAACGATCATCCACTTGAGCCACGTCACCTTGGAGTACCATTGGGTGTGTCCAAAATGATTTCTAAGCCTATGGCACATTCTGCGAAACCATGCAGCAGTCTTGCGTCAAGATTAGAACTATCTCCAAATAGACCTAAACGAGCATCCACTTGAGCCTCGTCACCTAGGAGTACCATCAGGTGCGTCCAAAATGATTTTTGAACCTATGGTATGTTTTGCAAAACCATGCAGCTATCTTGCGTCAAGATTAGCACTATCTCCAAACATACCCAAACGAGCATCCACTTGAGCCTCGTCACCTAGGGGTACCATCGGGTGCGTCCAAAACAATTTCTAAGCCTATGTTACGTTTGGCGTAAACCGTGCAACTATCTTGCACTGAGACTAAAACTATCTCCAAGTGGACTGAAATGACATTCCACAAGACTAACGTCACCTAGGGGATCCATTAGGTCCGTCCAACAATGATTTCTGAGCGTATGGTGTGTTCGACAGAAACCATGCACCTATCTTGCGTCAAGGTTAGCACTATCTCTAAACAGACTGAAACAAGCATCCACTTGAGCCTCGTCCCCTAGGAGTACCATCGGGTGTGTCCAAAATGATTTCTAAGCCTATGGTACATTCTGCGAAACCATGCAGCAGTATTGCGTCAAGATTAGCACTATCTCAAAAAAGACCTAAACGAGCACCCACTTGAGCCTCATCACCTAGGAGTACCATCGGGTGCGTCCAAAACGATTTCTGAGCCTATGGTACGTTTGGCACAAATCGTGCACCTATCTTGCACTGAGACTAACGCTATCTCCAAATGGACTGAAGCGACATTCCACATCACCTAGGGGATCCATTGGGTGCGTCAAACAACGATTTCCGAGTGTATGGTACGTTCGACGCAAACCATGCACCTATCTTGCGTCAAGGTTAGCACTATCTGCAAACGGACCGAAACAAGCATCCACTTGCGCCTCGTCACCTAGGAGTACCATCAGGTGCATCCAAAATGATTTCTGAACCTACGGTACGTTCTGCAAAACCATGCAGCTATCTTGCGTCAAGATTAGCACTATCTCCAAACAGACCCAAACGAGCATCCACTAGAGCCTCGTCACCTAGGAGTACCATCGGGTGCGTCCAAAATAATTTCTAAGCCTATGGTACGTTTGGCACAAACCGTGCACCTATATTGCACTAAGACTAACACTATCTCTAAATGGACTGAAACGACATTCCACATGACCAACGTCACATAGGGGATCCATCGGGTGCGTCCAACAATGATTTTTTGAGCGTATGGTATGTTTGACGCAAACCATGCACCTATCTTGCGTCAAGGTTAGCACTATCTACAAACAGACCGAAACAATAATCCACTTGCACCTCGTCACCCAGGATTACCATCTGGTGCGTGCAAAATGATTTCTGAGCCTATGGTATGTTTGGAGCAGACCATGCACCTATCTTGCACTAACACTAACACTGTCTACAAATGGATAGAAGCGAGATTCCTCATGACCAACGTCACCTTGGAGATCCACCGGGTGCATCCAACAATGATTTCCAACCGTATGATATGTTCAACGCAAACCATGCACCTATCTTGCACCAAGATTAGTACTATTTCCAAATGGACGGAAACGAGCATCCACTTGAGCCTTATCACCTAGTAGTACCATCGGGTGCGTCAAAAACAATTTCTGAGCCTATGGTACGTTCGGCGCAAACCTTGCAGTTATCTTGCGTCAAGATTAGCACTATCCCCAAAGAGACCAAAACAAGCATCCACTTGAGCCTCGTCACCTAGGAGTACCATCGGGTTCGTCAAAAATGATTTTCTGAGCCGATGGTACGTTTGGCGGAAACCATGCACCTATCTTGCACCGAAACTAACATTATCTCCAAAGGGATCGAAATGAGATTCCACATGACCCATGTCACCAAGGTGTATTTTGGGTTTGTCCAAAATGATTTTCGGGCTCATGGTACGTTCGGCGCAAACCGTGCACCTATCTTGCTCTGATACTAACACCATCTCCAAATGGTCCAAATTGAGATTCCACATGATCCACATCACCTAGGTGTTCTATCGGGTGTGTCCAAAATGGCTTTTGAGCCTATGGTACATTTGACGCAAACCGTGCACCTATTTTGCATTAAGGTTAGCACTATCTCGAAATAGACCGAAACGATCATCCACTTGAGCCTCGTCACCTAGGAGTACCATTGGGTGGGTCCAAGACGATTTCGAAGCCTATGGTACGTTCTGCGAAACCAAGCAACAGTCTTGCGTCAAGATTAGCACTATCTCCAAACAGACCTAACGAGCATCCACTTGAGCCTCGTCACCTAGGAGTAGCATCGGGTGCGTCCAAAACAATTTTTGAGCCTATGGTACGTTTGACACAAACCGTGCACCTATCTTGCACTGAGACTAACGCTATCTCCAAATAGACTGAAACAACACTCCACATGACCAACGTCACTTAGGGGATCCATCGGGTGCGTCCAACAACGATTTCCGAGCGTATGGTATGTTCAACGCAAACCATGCACCTATCTTGTGTCAGGGTTAGCACAATCTGCAAACAGATCGAAACAAGCATCCACTTGAGCCTCGTCACCTAGGAGTACCATCGGGTGCGTCCAAAATGATTTCTAAGCCTATGGTACGTTTGGCGCAAACCGTGCACCTATCTTGCACTGAGACTAACACTATCTCCAAATAGACTGAAACGACATTCCACATGACCAACGTCACCTACGGGATCCATCGAGTGCGTCCAACAACGATTTCCGAGCGTATGGTACGTTCGACGCAAACCATGCACCTATCTTGCGTCAAGGTTAGCACTATCTCCAAACGGAGCGAAACAAGCATCCACTTGTGCCTCGTCACCTTTGGGTACCATCAGGTGCGTCCAAAATGATTTCTAAGCCTATGGTATAATTAGAGCAGACCATGCACCCATCTTGCACTAACACTAACACTGTCTGCAAATGGACAAAAACGAGATTCCATGTGACCAACGTCACCTTGGAGATCCATCAGGTGCATCCAACAATGATTTCCGAGCATATTGTATGTTTCACGCAAACCGTGCACCTATCTTGCACTGAGACTAACACTATATCCAAATGGACTGAAACAACATTCCACATGACCAACGTCACCTAGGGGATCCATGGGGTGCGTCCAACAAGGATTTCTGAACGTATGGTACATTCAACGCAAACCATGCACCTATCTTGCGTCAAGGTGAGCAGTATATGCAAACGGAACAAAACAAGCATCCACTTGAGCCTCGTCCCCTAGGAGTACCATTGGGTGTGTCCAAAACAATTTTTGAGCCTATGGTACGTTTGGCACAAACCATGCACCTATCTTGCACCGATGCTAACACTAGCTCCAAACGGTTCGAAATGAGATTACACATGACCCATGTCACCAAGGTGTTCTTCAGGTGTGTCCAAAATGATTTTCGAGCTCATGGTATGTTCGGCGCAAACCGTGCACCTATCTTGCGCCGATACTAACACTATATCCAATTGGGCCGAAATGAGATTCCACATGACCCACATCACCTAGGTGTTCTATCAGGTGTGTCCAAAATGATTTTTGAGCCTATGGTACTTTCGACGCAAACCATGCAACTATTTTGCATCAAGTTAGCACTATCTCCAAATAGAGCGAAACGACCATCCTCTTGAGACTTGTCACCTAGGAGTACCATTGGTTGCGTCCAAAATGATTTCTGAGCCTAGGGTATGTTCTATGAAACCATGCATCTATCTTGCGTCAAGATTAGCTCTATCTACAAACAGACCCAAACGAGCATCCACTTGGGCCTCGTCACCTAGGAGTACAATCGGGTGCGTCCAAAATGATTTCTGAGCCTATGGTACGTTTGGCACAAACCGTGCACCTATCTTGCACTAAACTCACACTGTTTCCAAATGGACTGAAACAACATTCCACATGACCAACGTCACCTAGGTGATCCATCGGGTGCGTCCAACAACGATTTTCTGAGCGTATGGTACGTTCGACGCAAACCATGCACCTATCTTGCGTCAAAGTTAGCACTATCTCCAAACAGAGCGAAACAAGCATCCACTTGCGCCTCGTCACCTATGAGTACCATCAGGTGCGTCCAAATTGATTTCTAAGCCTATGGTATGTTTAGAGCAGACCATGCACCTATCTTGCACTAACACTAACACTGTCTGCAAATGAACAGAAACAAGATTCCACATGACCAACGTCACCTTGGAGATCCATCAGGCGCATCCAACAACGATTTCCGAGCGTATGGTATGTTCGACACAAACCGTGCACCTATCTTGCACCAGGATTTGTACTATCTCCAAATGGACCGAAACGAGCATCCACTTGAGCCTCGTCACCTAGGAGTACCATCAGGTGCGTCCAAAATGATTTCTGAACCTATGGTACGTTCTTCAAAACCATGCAGTTATCTTGCGTCAAGATTAGCACTATCTCCAAACATACCCAAACGAGCATCCACTTGAGCCTCGTCACCTAGGGGTACCATCGGGTGCGTCCAAAACAATTTCCAAGCCTATGCTATGTTTGACGCAAACCGTGCACCTATCTTGCACCAACAATGATTTCCGAGCGTATGATATGTTCAACGCAAACCGTGCACCTATCTTGCACCAAGATTAGTACTATCTCCAAATGGACCGAAACGAGCATCCACTTGAGCCTCATCACCTAGGAGTACCATTTGGTGCGTCAAAAACAATTTCTGAGCCTATGGTACATTCGGCGCAAACCACACAGTTATCTTGCGTCAAGATTAGCACTATCTCCTAACAGACCAAACGAGCATCCACTTGAGCCTCATCAAGTAGGAGTACCATCGGGTGCGTCCAAAACAATTTCTGAGCCTATGGTACATTTGTCAAAAACCATGCACCTATCTTGCACTGAGACTAACGCTATCTCCAAATAGACTGAAACAACATTCCACATGACCAACGTCACCTAGGGGAACCATCGGGTGCGTCCAACAACGATTTCCGAGCGTATGGTATGTTCGACGCAAACCATGCACCTATCTTGCGTCAAGGTTAGCACAATCTGCAAACGGACCGAAACAAGCATCCACTTGAGCCTCGTCACCTAGGAGTACCATCGGGTGCGTCCAAAACGATTTCTAAGCCTATGGTACGTTTGGCGCAAACCGTGCACCTATCTTGCACTGAGACTAACACTATCTCCAAATAGACTGAAACGACATTCCACATGACCAACGTCACCTACGGGATCCATCGGGTGCGTCCAACAACGATTTTCGAGCGTATGGTACGTTCGACGCAAACCATGCACCTATCTTGCGTCAAGGTTAGCACAATCTCCAAATGGAGCGAAACAAGCATCCACTTGTGCCTCGTCACCTATGGGTACCATCAGGTGTGTCCAAAATGATTTCTAAGCCTATGGTATGTTTAGAGCAGACCATGCACCCATCTTGCACTAACACTAACACTGTCTGCAAATGGACAAAAACGAGATTCCACGTGACCAACGTCACCTTGGAGATCCATCAGGTGCATCCAACAATGATTTCCGAGCGTATGGTATGTTTCACGCAAACCGTGCACCTATCTTGCACTGAGACTAACACTATATCCAAATGGATTGAAACAACATTCCACATGACCAACGTCACCTAGGGGATCCATCGGGTGCGTCCAACAAGGATTTCTGAACGTATGGTACATTCAACGCAAACCATGCACCTATCTTGCGTCAAGGTGAGCACTATATGCAAATGGAACAAAACAAGCATCCACTTGAGCCTCGTCCCCTAGGAGTACCATTGGGTGTGTCCAAAATGATTTCTGAGCCTATGGTACGTTTGGCGCAAACCATGCACCTATCTTGCACCGATGCTAACACTAGCTCCAAACGGTTCGAAATGAGATTACACATGACCCATGTCACCAAGGTGTTCTTCGGGTGTGTCCAACATGATTTTCGAGCTCATGGTTTGTTCGGCGCAAACAGTGCACCTATCTCTGAGCCTAGGGTACGTTCTACGAAACCATGCATCTATCTTGCGTCAAGATTAGCTCTATCTACAAACAGACCCAAACGAGCATCCACTTGGGCCTCGTCACCTAGGAGTACAATCGGGTGCGTCCAAAATGATTTCTGAGCCTATGGTACGTTTGGCGCAAACCGTGCACCTATCTTGCACTAAACTCACACTATTTCCAAATGGACTGAAACAACATTCCACATGACCAACGTCACCTAGGTGATCCATCGGGTGCGTCCAACAACGATTTTCTGAGCGTATGGTACGTTCGACCCAAACCATGCACCTATCTTGCGTCAAGGTTAGCACTATCTCCAAACAGAGCGAAACAAGCATCCACTTGCGCCTCGTCACCTATGAGTACCATCAGGTGCGTCCAAATTGATTTCTAAGACTATGGTATGTTTAGAGCAGACCATGCACCTATCTTGCACTAACACTAACACTGTCTGCAAATGGACAGAAACGAGATTCCACATGACCAACGTCACCTTGGAGATCCATCAGGTGCATCCAACAACGATTTCCGAGCGTATGGTATGTTCGACGCAAACCGTGCACCTATCTTGCACCAAGATTAGTACTATCTCCAAATGGACCGAAACGAGCATCCACTTGAGCCACGTCACCTAGGAGTTCCATCGGGTGCGTCAAAAACAATTTCTCAGCCTATGGTACGTTCGGCGCAAACCACGCAGTTATCTTGCGTCAAGATTAGCACTATCTCCAAACATACCCAAATGAGCATCCACTTGAGCCTCGTCACCTAGGGGTACCATCGGGTGCGTCCAAAACAATTTCTAAGCCTATGCTACGTTTGACGCAAACCGTGCACCTATCTTGCACCAATAATGATTTCCGAGCGTATGATATGTTCAACGCAAACCGTGCACCTATCCTGCACCAAGATTAGTACTATCTCCAAATGGACCGAAACGAGCATCCACTTGAGCCTCGTCACCTAGGAGTACCATCGGGTGCGTCAAAAACAATTTCTGAGCCTATGGAACGTTCGGCGCAAACCACGCAGTTATCTTGCGTCAAGATTAGCACTATCTCCTAACAGACCAAACGAGCATCCACTTGAGCCTCGTCAAGTAGGAGTACCATCGGGTGCGTCCAAAACAATTTCTGAGCCTATGGAACGTTTGTCAAAATCCATGCACCTATCTTGCACCGATATTAACACTATCTCCAAACGGATTGAAATGAGATTCCACTTGACCCATGTCACTGAGGTGTTCTTCGGGTTTATCCAAAATGATTTTCGAGCTCATGGTACGTTCGGCGCAAACCGTGCACCTATCTTGCACCGATACTAACACTATATCCAATTGGACCAAAATGAGATTCCACATGACCCACATCACCTAGGTGTTCTATTAGGTGTGTCCAAAATGATTTTCGAGCCTATGGTACTTTCGAGGCAATCCATGCACCTATTTTGCATCAAGTTAGCACTATCTCCAAATAGAGCGAAATGACCATCCACTTGAGCCTTGTCACCTAGGAGTACCATCAGTTGTGTCCAAAATGATTTCTGAGCCTAGGGTACGTTCTGCGAAACCATGCATCTATCTTGCATCAAGATTAGCTCTATCTGCAAACTGACCGAAACGAGGATCCACCTGAGCCTCGTCAGCTAGGAGTACCATCGGCTGCGTCAAAAACAATTTCTAAGCATATGGTACATTCGGCGCAAACCAGACATTTATCTTGCGTCAAGATTAGCACTATCTCCAAACAGACCAAACGAGCATCCACTTGAGCCTCGTCACCTAGGAGTACCATCGGGTGCGTCCAAAATGATTTCTGAGCCTATGGTACGTTTGTCAAAAACCATGCACCTATCTTGCACCGATACTAACACTATCTCCAAACGGATTGAAATGAGATTCCACTTGACCCATGTCACCGAGGTGTTCTTTGGGTGTGTCCAAAATGATTTTCGAGCTCATGGTACGTTCGGCGCAAACCGTGCACCTATCTTGCATCGATACTAACACTATATCCAATTGGAATGAAATGAGATTCCACATGACCCACATCACATAGGTGTTCTATCAGGTGTGTCCAAAATGATTTTCGAGCCTATGGTACTTTCGACGCAAACCATGCACCTATTTTGCATCAAGTTAGCACTATCTCCAAATAGAGCGAAACGACCATCCACTTGAGCCTTGTCACCTAGGAGTTCCATTGGTTGCATCCAAAACAATTTCTGAGCCAAGGGTACGTTCTGCGAAACCATGCATCTATCTTGCGTCAAGATTAGCTCTATCTGCAAACAGACCTAAACGAACATCCACTTGGGCCTCGTCACCTAGGAGTACAATCGGGTGTGTCCAAAACGTTTTCTGAGCCTATTGTACGTTTGGCGCAAACTGTGCACCTATCTTGCACTGAGACTCACACTATTTCCAAATGGACTGAAACAACATTCCACATGACCAACGTCACCTAGGTGATCCATCGGGTGCGTCCAACAACGATTTTTGAGCGTATGGTACGTTCGACGCAAACCATGCACCTATCTTGCGTCAAGGTTAGCACTATCTCCAAACGGACCGAAATAAGCATCCACTTGTGCCTCGTCACCTATGAGTGCCATCAGGTGCGTCCAAAATGATTTCTAAGCCTATGGTATCTTTAGAGCAGACAATGCACCTATCATTCATGAACACTAACACTGTCTGCAAATGGACAGAAACGAGATTCCATATGACCAACGTCACCTTGGAGATTCATCAGGTGCATCCAACAACGATTTCCGAGCGTATGGTATGTTCGACACAAACCGTGCACCTATATTGCACCAAGATTAGTACTATCTCAAGATGGACCGAAACGAGCATCCACTTGAGCCTCATCACCTAGGAGTACCATTGGGTGCATCAAATACAATTTCTGAGCCTATGGTACGTTCGGCACAAACCACGTAGTTATCTTGTGTCAAGATTAGAAGTATCTCCAAACAGACCAATCGAGCATCCACTTGAGCCTCGTCACCTTGGAGTACCATCGAATGCGTCCAAAATGATTTCTAAGCCTATGGTACGTTTGTCAAAAACCATGCACCTATCTTGCACCGATACTAACACTATCTCCAAACGGATTGAAATGAGATTCCACTTGACCCATGTCACCGAGGTGTTCTTCGGGTGTGTCCAAAATGATTTTCGAGCTCATGGTACGTTCGGCGCAAACCGTGCACCCGTCTGGCACCGATACTAACACTATCTCTAAATGGTCCGAAATGCGATTCCATAAGACCCATTTCACCTAGGTGTTCTATCGGGTGTGTCCAAAATGATTTTCGAGCCTATGGTACGTTCAACGCAAACCGTGCACCTATTTTGCATCAAAGTTAGCACTATCTCCAAATAGACCGAAATGATCATCCACTTGAGCCTCGTCATCTAGGAGTACCATCGGGTGCGTCCAAAACGATGTCTGAGCCTATGGTACGTTCTGCGAAAATATGCAGCTATCTTGTGTCAAGATTTGCACTATCTCCAAACAGACCTAAATAAGCATCCACTTGAGCCTCGTCACCTAGGAGTACCATCGGGTGCGTCCAAAAAGATTTCTGAGCCCATGGTACGTTTGGTGCAAACAGTGCACCTATCTTGCACTAAGACTAACACTATCTCCAAATGAACTGAAACGACATTCCACATGACCAACGTCACCTAGGAGATCCATTGGGTGCGTCCAACAACGATTTCCGAGCTTATGGTACATTCGAGGCAAACCATGCACCTATATTACGTCAAGGTTAGCACTATCTCCAAACGGACCGAAACAAGCATCCACTTTCGCCTCGTAACCAAGGAGTACCACTGGGTGTGTCCAAATTAATTTCTAAGCTAGTATGTTTGGAGCAGACCATGCACCTATCTTGCACTAATACTAACACTATCTCCAAATGGACAGAAACAAGATTCCACATGACCAATGTCACCTTAGCGATCCATCGGGTGCATCCAACAAAGATTTCAGAGCGTATAGTATGTTCGACGCAAACCGTGCACCTATCTTGCACCAAGAATAGTACTATCTCCAAATGAACCAAAACGAGCATCCACTTGAGCCTCGTCACCTAGGAGTACCATCGGGTGCGTCCAAAAGGATTTTCTGAGCATATGGTACGTTCTACGAAACCATGCAGCTATCTTGCGTCAAGATTAGCACTATCTCCAAACAGACCTAAACAAGCATCCATTTGAGCCTCGTCACCTAGGAGTACCATCGGGTTCGTCCAAAACGATTTCTATGCCTATGGTACGTTTGGCGCAAACCGTGCACCTATTTTGCACTAAGACTAACACTATCTCCAATAGACTAAAACGACATTCCACATGACCAACGTCACCTAGGGGATCCATCGGGTGCGTCCAACAACGATTTCCAAGCGTATGGTACGTTCGACGCAAACCATGCACCTATCTTGCGTCATGGTTAGCACTATCTCCAAACAGAGCAAAACATGCATCCACTTGCGCCTCGTCACCTATGAGTACCATCAGGAGCGTCCAAAATGATTTCTAAGCCTATGGTATGTTTAGAGCAGGCCATGCACCTATTTTGCACTAACACTAACACTGTCTGCAAATGGACCGAAACAAGATTCCACATCACCAACGTCACCTTGGAGATCCATCAGGTGTATCCAACAACGATTTCTGAGCGTATGGTATGTTCGACGCAAACCGTGCACCTATCTTGCATCAAGATTAGTACTATCTCCAAATGGACCAAAACGAGCATCCACTTGAGCCTCGTCACCTAGGAGTACCATCGGGTGCGTCCAAAATGATTTCTAAGCCTATGGTACGTTCTACAAAACCATGCATCTATCTTGCGTCAAGATTAGCTCTATCTGCAAAGAGACCTAAACGAGCATCCACTTGAGCCTCGTCACCTAGGAGTACCATCAGGTGCGTCCAAAATGATTTCTGAGCCTATGGTACGTTTGGCGGAAACCGTGCACCTATGTTGCACCGAGACTAACACTATATCCAAATGGACTGAAACAACATTCCACATGACCAACGTCACTGAGGGGATCCATCTGGTGCATCCAATAAGGATTTCTGAGCGTATGGTATGTTCAACGCAAACCATGCACCGATCTTGCGTCAAGGTTAGCACTATCTGCAAACGGAACAAAACAAGCATCCACTTGAGCCTCGTCCCCTAGGAGTACCATTGGGTGTGTCCAAAACGATTTCTGAGCCTATGGTACGTTTGGCGCAAACCATGCACCAATCTTGCACCGATGCTAACACCGTCCCCAAACGGTTTGAAATGAGATTACACATGACCCATGTCACCAAGGTGTTCTTTGGGTGTGTCCAAAATGATTTTCGAGCTCATGGTACGTTTAGCGCAAACCGTGCACCTATCTTGCACCGATACTAACACTATATCCAATTGGACCAAACGAGGTTACACATGACCCACATCACCTAGGTGTTCTACCAGGTGTGTCCGAAATGATTTTCGAGCCTATGGTACTGTCGACGCAAACCATGCACCTATTTTGCATCAAGTTAGCACTATCTCCAAATAGAGCGAAACAACCATCCACTTGAGCCTTGTCACCTAGGACTTCCATCAGTTGCGTCCAAACGATTTCTGAGCCTAGGGTACGTTATGCGAAACCATACATCTATCTTGCGTCAAGATTAGCTCTTTCTGCAAACAGACCTAAACGAGCATCCACTTGAGCCTCGTCACCTAGGAGTACAATCGGGTGCGTCCAAAACGATTTCTGAGCCTATGGTACGTTTGGCGCAAAGTGTGCACCTATCTTGCACTGAGACTAACACTGTTTCCAAATGGACTGAAACAACATTCCACATGACCACCGTCACCTAGGTGATCCATCGGGTGCGTCCAACAACGATTTTCTGATCGTATGGTACGTTCGACGCAAACCATGCACCTATCTTGCGTCAAGGTTAGCACTATCTCCAAACAGAGCGAAACATGCATCCACTTGCGCCTCGTCACCTATGAGTACCATCCGGAGCGTCCAAAATGATTTCTAAGCCTATGGTATGTTTAGAGCAGACCATGCACCTATCTTGCACTAACACGAACACTGTTTGCAAATGGACAGAAACAAGATTCCACATCACCAACGTCACCTTGGAGATCCATCAGGTGTATCCAACAACAATTTCCGAGCGTATGGTATGTTCGACGCAAACCTATCTTGCACCAAGATTAGTACTATCTCCAAATGGATCAAAACGAGCATCCACTTGAGCCTCGTCACCTAGGAGTACCATCGAGTGCATCAAAAACAATTTTTGAGCCTATGGTACGTTCCGCGCAAACCACGCAGTTATCTTGCGTCAAGATTAGCACTATCTCCAAACAGACCAAATGAGCATCCACTTGAGCCTGATCACCTAGGAGTACCATCGGGTGCGTCCAAAACGATTTCCGAGCCTATGGTACATTTGTCAAAAACCATGCACCTATCTTGCACCGATACTAACACTATCTCCAAACGGATTGAAATGAGATTCCACTTGACCCATGTCACCGAGGTGTTCTTCGGGTCTGTCCAAAATGATTTTCGAGCTCATGGTACGTTCGGCGCAAACCGTGCACACATCTTGCACCGATACTAACACTATCTCCAAATGGTCCGAAATGAGATTACATGACCCAAATCACCAAGGTGTTGTATCAGGTGTGTCCAAAATGGTTTGCGAGCCTATGATACGTTCGACGCAAACCGTGCACCTATTTTGCATCAAGTTAGCACTATCTCTAAATAGACCGAAACGATCATCCACTTGAGCCTCATCACCTAGGAGTAACATCGGGTGCGTCCAAAATGATTTCTGAGCCTATGGTACGTTCTGCGAAACCATGCATCTATCTTGCGTCAAGATTAGCTCTATCTGCAAACAGACCTAAACGAGCATCCACTTGAGCCTCGTCACCTAGGAGTACCATCAGGTGCGTCCAAAATGATTTCTGAGCCTATGGTATGTTTGGCGGAAACCGTGCACCCATGTTACACTGAGACTAACACTATATCCAAATGGACTGAAACAACATTCCACATGACCAACGTCACGGAGGGGATCCATCGGGTGCGTCCAACAAGGATTTCCGAGCGTATGGTACGTTCAACGCAAACCATGCACCTATCTTGCGTCAAGGTGAGCACTATCTGCAAACGGAACAAAACAAGCATCCACTTGAGCCTCATCCCCAAGGAGTACCATTGGGTGTGTCCAAAACGATTTCTGAGCCTATGGTACATTTGGCGCAAACCATGCACCTATCTTACACCGATGCTAACACCATCTCCAACCGGTTCGAAATGAGATTACACATGACCCATGTCACCAAGGTGTTCTTCAGGTGTGTCCAAAATGATTTTCGAGCTCATGGTACGTTCAGCGCAAACCGTGCACCTATCTTGCACCGATACTAACACTATATCCAATTGGACCGAAACAAGATTCCACATGACCCACATCACCTAGGTGTTCTACCAGGTGTGTCCGAAATGATTTTTGAGCCTATGGTACTTTCCACGCAAACCATGCACCTATTTTGCATCAAGTTAGCACTATCTCCAAATAGAGCGAAACGACCATCCACTTGAGCCTTGTCACCTAGGACTTCCTTCAGTTGCGTCCAAACGATTTCTGAGCCTAGGGTACGTTCTGCGAATCCATGCATCTATCTTACATCAAGATTAGCTCTATCTGCAAACAGACCTAAACGAGCATCCACTTGAGCGTCGTCACCTAGGAGTACAATCAGGAGCGTCCAAAAGGATTTCTGAGCCTATGGTACATTTGGCGCAAAGTGTGCACCTATCTTGCACTGAGACTAACACTGTTTCCAAATGAACTGAAATAACATTCCATATGACCAATGTCACCTAGGTGATCCATCGGGTGCGTCCAACAACGATTTTCTGATCGTATGGTACGTTCGACGCAAACCATGCACCTATCTTGCGTCAAGGTTAGCACTATCTCCAAACAGAGCGAAACATGCATCCACTTGCGCCTCGTCACCTATGAGTACCATCAGGAGCATCCAAAATGATTTCTAAGCCTATGGTATGTTTAGAGCAGACCATGCACCTATCTTGCACTAACACTAACACTGTCTGCAAATGGACAGAAACAAGATTCCACATCACCAACGTCACCTTGGAGATCCATCAGGTGTATCCAACAACGATTTCCGAGCGTATGGTATGTTCGACGCAAACCGTGCACCTATCTTGCACCCGTACTATCTCCAAATGGACCGAAACGAGCATCCACTTGAGCCTCGTCACCTAGGAGTACCATCGGGTGCGTCCAAAACAATTTCTGAGCCTATGGTACGTTTGGCGGAAACCGTGCACCTATCTTGCACTGAGACTAACACTATATCCAAATGGACTGAAACAACATTCCACATAACCAACATCACCGAGGGGATCGACCGGGTGCGTCCAACAAGGATTTCTGAGTGTATGGTACGTTCAACACAAACCGTGCACCTATCTTGCGTCAAGGTGAGCACTATCTGCAAACGGAACAAAACAAGCATCCACTTGAGCCTCGTCCCCTAGGAGTACCATTAGGTGTGTCCAAAACGATTTCTGAGCCTATGGTATGTTTGGCGCAAACCATGCACCTATCTTGCACCGATGCTAACACTATCTCCAAACGGTTCCAAATCACATGACCCATGTCACCAAGGTGTTCTTCGGGTGTGTCCAAAATGATTTTCGAGCTCATGGTACGTTCAGCGCAAACCGTGCACCTATCTTGCACCGATACTAACACTATATCCAATTCGACCGAAATGAGATTCCACATGACCCACATCACCTAGGTGTTCTATCAGGTGTGTCTAAAATGATTTTCGAGCCTATGGTACTTTCGACGCAAACCATGCACCTATTTTGCATCAAGTTAGCACTATCTCCAAATAGAGCGAAACGACCATCCACTTGAGCCTTGTCACCAAGGACTTCCATCGGTTGCATCCAAAACGATTTCTGAGCCTAGGGTACGTTCTGCGAAACCATGCATCTATCTTGCGTCAAGATGAGCTCTATCTGCAAACAGACCTAAACGAGCATCCACTTGAGCCTCGTCACCCAGGAGTACAATCGGGTGCGTCCAAAATGATTTATGAGCCTATGGTATGTTTGGCACAAACCGTGCACCTATCTTGCACTGAGACTAACACTGTTTCCAAATGGACTGAAACAACATTCCACATGACCAATGTCACCTAGGTGATCCATCGGGTGCGTCCAACAATGATTTTCTGAGCATATGGTACGTTCGACGCAAACCATGCACTATCTTGCGTCAAGGTTAGCACTATCTCCAAACGGAGCGAAACAAGCATCCAATTGCGCCTCGTCACCTATGAGTACCATCAGGTGCGTCCAAAATGATTTCTAAGCCTATGGTATGTTTAGAGCAGACCATGCACCTATCTTGCACTGAGACTAACACTGTTTCCAAATGGACTGAAACAACATTCCACATGACCTACGTCACCTAGGTGATCCATCGGGTGCGTCCAACAATGATTTTCTGCGCATATGGTACGTTCGACGCAAACCATGCACTATCTTGCGTCAAGGTTAGCACTATCTCCAAACGGAGCGAAACAAGCATCCACTTGCGCCTCGTCACCTATGAGTACCATCAGGTGCGTCCAAAATGATTTCTAAGCCTATGGTATGTTTAGAGCAGACCATGCACCTATCTTGCACTAACACTAACACTGTCTGCAAATGGACAGATACAAGATTCCACATGACCAACGTCACCTTGGAGATCCATCAGGTGCATCCAACAATGATTTCCGAGCGTATGGTATGTTCGACGCAAACCGTGCAACTATCTTGCACCAAGATTACTACTATCTCCAAATTGACTGAAACGAGCATCCACTTGAGCCTTGTCACCTAGGAGTACCATCGAGTGCGTCAAAAACAATTTTTGAGCCTATGGTACGTTCGGCGCAAACCACGCAGTTGTCTTGCGTCAAGATTAGCACTATCTCCAAACATTCCAAACGAGCATCCACTTGAGCCTCATCACCTAGGAGTAGGGTGCGTCCAAAACGATTTCTGAGCCTATGGTACGTTTGTGAAAAACCATGCACCTAACGTGCACCTATACTAACACTATCTCCAAATGGATTGAAATGAGATTCCACTGGACCCATGTCACCGAGGTGTTCTTCGGGTCTGTCCAAAATGATTTTCGAGCTCTTGGTACGTTTGGCGCAAACCGTGCACCTATCTTGCACCGATATTAACACTATATCCAATTGGACCGAAATGAGATTCCACATGACCCACATCACCTAGGCGTTCTATCACGTGTGTCCAAAATGATTTTTGAGCCTATGGTACTTTCGACGCAAACCATGCACCTATTTTGCACAAAGTTAGCACTATCTCCAAATAGAGCGAAACGACCATCCACCTAGGAATACCATCGGTTGCGTCCAAAATGATATCTGAGCCTAGGTGATCCATCGGGTGCGTCCAACAATGATTTTCTGAGCGTCTGGTACGTTCAACACAAACCATGCACCTATCTTGCATCAAGGTTAGCAATATCTCCAAACGGAGCGATACATGCATCCACTTGCGCCTCGTCACCTATGAGTACCATCAGGTGTGTCCAAAATGATTTCTAAGCCTATGGTATGTTTAGAGCAGACCATGCACCTACCATGCACTAACACTAACACTGTCTGCAAATCTACAGAAACGAGATTCCACATGACCAACGTCACCTTGGAGATCCGTCAGATGCATCCAACAACAATTTCCGAGCGTATGGTATGTTCGACGCAAACCGTGCACCTATCTTGCACCAAGATTAGTACTATCTCCAAATGCACCGAAATGAGCATCCACTTGAGCCTCGTCGCCTAGCAGTACCATCGGATGCATCCAAAATGATTTCTGAGCCTATGGTACGTTTGTCAAAAACCATGCACCTATCTTGCACCGATACTAACACTATCTCCAAACGGATTGAAATGAGATTCCACTTGACCCATGTCACCGAGGTGTTCTTTGGGTGTGTCCAAAATGATTTTCGAGCTCATGGTACGTTCGGCGCAAACGGTGCACCTATCTTGCACCGATACTAACACTATATCCAATTGGACCGAAATGAGATTCCACATGACCCACATCACCTAGGTGTTCTATCAGGTGTGTCCAAAATGATTTTCGAGCCTATGGTACTTTCGACGCAAACCATGCACCTATTTTGCATCAAGTTAGCACTATCTCCAAATAGAGCGAAAGGACCATCCACTTGAGCCTTGTCACCTAGGAGTACCATCGGTTGCATCCAAAACAATTTCTGAGCCTAGGGTACGTTCTGCGAAACCATGCATCTATCTTGCGTCAAGATTAGCTCTATCCGCAAACAGACCTAAACGAACATCCACTTGAGCCTCATCACCTAGGAGTACAATCGGGTGTGTCCAAAACGTTTTCTGAGCCTATGGTACGTTTGGCACAAATCGTGCACCTATCTTGCACTGAGACTCACACTATTTCCAAATGGACTGAAACAACATTCCACATGACCAACGTCACCTAGGTGATCCATCAGGTGCGTCCAACAACGATTTTCTGAGCGTATGGTACGTTCGATGCAAACCATGCACCTATCTTGCGTCAAGGTTAGCACTATCTCCAAACGGACCGAAACAAGCATCCACTTGCGCCTCGTCACCTTTGAGTACCATCAGGTGCGTCCAAAATGATTTCTAAGCCTATGGTATGTTTAGAGCAGACCATGCACCTATCTTGCACTGAGACTAACACTGTTTCCAAATGGACTGAAACAACATTCCACATGACCAACGTCACCTAGGTGATCCATCGGGTGCGTCCAACAACGATTTTCTGAGCGTCTGGTACGTTCGACGCAAACCATGCACCTATCTTGCATCAAGGTTGCAATATCTCCAAACGGAGCGAAACATGCATCCACTTGCGCCTCGTCACCTATGAGTACCATCAGGTGTGTCCAAAATGTTTTCTAAGCCTATGGTATGTTTAGAGCAGACCATGCACCTATCTTGCACTAACACTAACACTATCTGCAAATGGACACAAACGAGATTCCACATGACCAACGTCACCTTGGAGATCCATCAGGTGCATCCAACAATGATTTCCGAGCGTATGGTATGTTCGACGCAAACCGTGCACCTATCTTGCACCAAGATTAGTACTATCTCCAAATTGACCGAAACGAGCATCCACTTGAGCCTTGTCACCTAGGAGTACCATCGAGTGCGTCAAAAACAATTTTTGAGCCTATGGTACGTTCGGCGCAAACCACGCAGTTGTCTTGCGTCAAGATTAGCACTATCTCCAAACATTCCAAACGAGCATCCACTTGAGCCTCATCACCTAGGAGTAGGGTGCGTCCAAAACGATTTCTGAGCCTATGGTACGTTTGTGAAAAACCATGCACCTAACGTGCACCTATACTAACACTATCTCCAAACGGATTGAAATGAGATTCCACTGGACCCATGTCACCGAGGTGTTCTTCGGGTCTGTCCAAAATGATTTTCGAGCTCTTGGTACGTTTGGCGCAAACCGTGCACCTATCTTGCACCGATATTAACACTATATCCAATTGGACCGAAATGAGATTCCACATGACCCACATCACCTAGGCGTTCTATCACGTGTGTCCAAAATGATTTTCGAGCCTATGGTACTTTCGACGCAAACCATGCACCTATTTTGCACAAAGTTAGCACTATCTCCAAATAGAGCGAAACGACCATCCACCTAGGAATACCATCGGTTGCGTCAAGAATGATATCTGAGCCTAGGGTACGTTCTACGAAACCATGCATCTATCTTGCATCAAGATTAGCTCTATCTGCAAACAGACCTAAACGAGCATCCACTTGAGCCTCGTCACCTAGGAGTACAATCGGGTGCGTCCAAACCGATTTATGAGCCTATGGTACGTTTGGCGCAAACCGTGCACCTATCTTGCACTGAGACTCACACTATTTCCAAATGGACTGAAACAACATTCCACATGACCAACGTCACCTAGGTGATCCATCGGGTGCGTCCAACAAAGATTTTCTGAGCGTATGGTACGCTGGACGCAAACCATGCACCTATCTTGCGTCAAGGTTAGCACTATCTCCAAACAGACCGAAACAAGCATCCACTTGCGCCTCGTCACCTATGAGTACCATCAGGTGCGTCCAAAATGATTTCTAAGCCTATGGTATGTTTAGAGCAGACCATGCACCTATCTTGCACTGAGACTAACACTGTTTCCAAATGGACTGAAACAACATTCCACATGACCTACGTCACCTAGGTGATCCATCGGGTGCGTCCAACAATGATTTTCTGAGCGTCTGGTACGTTCAACACAAACCATGCACCTATCTTACATCAAGGTTAGCAATATCTCCAAACGGAGCGAAACATGCATCCACTTGCGCCTCGTCACCTATGAGTACCATCAGGTGTGTCCAAAATGATTTCTAAGCCTATGGTATGTTTAGAGCAGACCAGGCACCTACCATGCACTAACACTAACACTGTCTGCAAATCTACAGAAACGAGATTCCACATGACCAACGTCACCTTGGAGATCCGTCAGATGCATCCAACAACAATTTCCGAGCGTATGGTATGTTCGACGCAAACCGTGCACCTATCTTGCACCAAGATTAGTACTATCTCCAAATGCACCGAAACGAGCATCCACTTGAGCCTCGTCGCCTAGCAGTACCATCGGATGCGTCCAAAATGATTTCTGAGCCTATGGTACGTTTGTCAAAAACCATGCACCTATCTTGCACCGATACTAACACTATCTCCAAACGGATTGAAATGAGATTCCACTTGACCCATGTCACCGAGGTGTTCTTCGGGTGTGTCCAAAATGATTTTCGAGCTCATGGTACGTTCGGCGCAAACGGTGCACCTATCTTGCACCGATACTAACACTATATCCAATTGGACCGAAATGAGATTCCACATGACCCACATCACCTAGGTGTTCTATCAGGTGTGTCCAAAATGATTTTCGAGCCTATGGTACTTTCGACGCAAACCATGCACCTATTTTGCATCAAGTTAGCACTATCTCCAAATAGAGCGAAAGGACCATCCACTTGAGCCTTGTCACCTAGGAGTACCATCGGTTGCATCCAAAACAATTTCTGAGCCTAGGGTACGTTCTGCGAAACCATGCATCTATCTTGCGTCAAGATTAGCTCTATCTACAAACAGACCTAAACGAACATCCACTTGAGCCTCATCACCTAGGAGTACAATCGGGTGTGTCCAAAACGTTTTCTGAGCCTATGGTACGTTTGGCACAAATCGTGCACCTATCTTGCACTGAGACTCACACTATTTCCAAATGGACTGAAACAACATTCCACATGACCAACGTCACCTAGGTGATCCATCAGGTGCGTCCAACAACGATTTTCTGAGCGTATGGTACGTTCGATGCAAACCATGCACCTATCTTGCGTCAAGGTTAGCACTATCTCCAAACGGACCGAAACAAGCATCCACTTGCGCCTCGTCACCTTTGAGTACCATCAGGTGCGTCCAAAATGATTTCTAAGCCTATGGTATGTTTAGAGCAAACCATGCACCTATCTTGCACTGAGACTAACACTGTTTCCAAATGGACTGAAACAACATTCCACATGACCAACGTCACCTAGGTGATCCATCGGGTGCGTCCAACAACGATTTTCTGAGCGTCTGGTACGTTCGACGCAAACCATGCACCTATCTTGCATCAAGGTTGCAATATCTCCAAACGGAGCGAAACATGCATCCACTTGCGCCTCGTCACCTATGAGTACCATCAGGTGTGTCCAAAATGATTTCTAAGCCTATGGTATGTTTAGAGCAGACCATGCACCTATCTTGCACTAACACTAACACTATCTACAAATGGACACAAACGAGATTCCACATGACCAACGTCACCTTGGGGATCCATCAGGTGCATCCAACAATGATTTCCGAGCGTATGGTATGTTCGACGCAAACCGTGCACCTATCTTGCACCAAGATTAGTACTATCTCCAAATTGACCGAAACGAGCATCCACTTGAGCCTTGTCACCTAGGAGTACCATCGAGTGCGTCAAAAACAATTTTTGAGCCTATGGTACGTTCGGCGCAAACCACGCAGTTGTCTTGCGTCAAGATTAGCACTATCTCCAAACATTCCAAACGAGCATCCACTTGAGCCTCATCACCTAGGAGTAGGGTGCGTCCAAAACGATTTCTGAGCCTATGGTACGTTTGTGAAAAACCATGCACCTAACGTGCACCTATACTAACACTATCTCCAAACGGATTGAAATGAGATTCCACTGGACCCATGTCACCGAGGTGTTCTTCGGGTCTGTCCAAAATGATTTTCGAGCTCTTGGTACGTTTGGCGCAAACCGTGCACCTATCTTGCACCGATATTAACACTATATCCAATTGGACCGAAAAGAGATTCCACATGACCCACATCACCTAGGCGTTCTATCACGTGTGTCCAAAATGATTTTCGAGCCTATTGTACTTTCGACGCAAACCATGCACCTATTTTGCACAAAGTTAGCACTATCTCCAAATAGAGCGAAACGACCATCCACCTAGGAATACCATCGGTTGCGTCCAAAATGATATCTGAGCCTAGGGTACGTTCTACGAAACCATGCATCTATCTTGCATCAAGATTAGCTCTATCTGCAAACAGACCTAAACGAGCATCCACTTGAGCCTCGTCACCTAGGAGTACAATCGGGTGCGTCCAAAACGATTTATGAGCCTATGGTACGTTTGGCGCAAACCGTGCACCTATCTTGCACTGAGACTCACACTATTTCCAAATGGACTGAAACAACATTCCACATGACCAACGTCACCTAGGTGATCCATCGGGTGCGTCCAACAAAGATTTTCTGAGCGTATGGTACGCTGGACGCAAACCATGCACCTATCTTGCGTCAAGGTTAGCACTATCTCCAAACAGACCGAAACAAGCATCCACTTGCGCCTCGTCACCTATGAGTACCATCAGGTGCGTCCAAAATGATTTCTAAGCCTATGGTATGTTTAGAGCAGACCATGCACCTATCTTGCACTGAGACTAACACTGTTTCCAAATGGACCGAAACAACATTCCACATGACCTACGTCACCTAGGTGATCCATCGGGTGCGTCCAACAATGATTTTCTGAGCGTCTGGTATGTTCAACACAAACCATGCACCTATCTTGCATCAAGGTTAGCAATATCTCCAAACGGAGCGATACATGCATCCACTTGCGCCTCGTCACCTATGAGTACCATCAGGTGTGTCCAAAATGATTTCTAAGCCTATGGTATGTTTAGAGCAGACCATGCACCTACCATGCACTAACACTAACACTGTCTGCAAATCTACAGAAACGAGATTCCACATGACCAACGTCACCTTGGAGATCCGTCAGATGCATCCAACAACAATTTCCGAGCGTATGGTATGTTCGACGCAAACCGTGCACCTATCTTGCACCAAGATTAGTACTATCTCCAAATGCACTTGAGCCTCGTCGCCTAGCAGTACCATCGGATGCGTCCAAAATGATTTCTGAGCCTATGGTACGTTTGTCAAAAACCATGCACCTATCTTGCACCGATACTAACACTATCTCCAAACGGATTGAAATGAGATTCCACTTGACCCATGTCACCGAGGTGTTCTTCGGGTGTGTCCAAAATGATTTTCGAGCTCATGGTACGTTCGGCGCAAACGGTGCACCTATCTTGCACCGATACTAACACTATATCCAATTGGACCGAAATGAGATTCCACATGACCCACATCACCTAGGTGTTCTATCAGGTGTGTCCAAAATTATTTTCGAGCCTATGGTACTTTCGACGCAAACCATGCACCTATTTTGCATCAAGTTAGCACTATCTCCAAATAGAGCGAAAGGACCATCCACTTGAGCCTTGTCACCTAGGTGTACCATCGGTTGCATCCAAAACAATTTCTGAGCCTAGGGTACGTTCTGCGAAACCATGCATCTATCTTGCGTCAAGATTAGCTCTATCTGCAAACAGACCTAAACGAACATCCACTTGAGCCTCATCACCTAGGAGTACAATCGGGTGTGTCCAAAACGTTTTCTGAGCCTATGGTACGTTTGGCACAAATCGTGCACCTATCTTGCACTGAGACTCACACTATTTCCAAATGGACTGAAACAACATTCCACATGACCAACGTCACCTAGGTGATCCATCAGGTGCGTCCAACAACGATTTTCTGAGCGTATGGTACGTTCGACGCAAACCATGCACCTATCTTGCGTCAAGGTTAGCACTATCTCCAAACGGATAGAAACAAGCATCCACTTGCGCCTCGTCACCTTTGAGTACCATCAGGTGCGTCCAAAATGATTTCTAAGCCTATGGTATGTTTAGAGCAGACCATGCACCTATCTTGCACTGAGACTAACACTGTTTCCAAATGGACTGAAACAACATTCCACATGACCAACGTCACCTAGGTGATCCATCGGGTGCGTCCAACAACGATTTTCTGAGCGTCTGGTACGTTCGACGCAAACCATGCACCTATCTTGCATCAAGGTTAGCAATATCTCCAAACGGAGCGAAACAGGCATCCACTTGCGCCTCGTCACCTATGAGTACCATCAGGTGTGTCCAAAATGATTTCTAAGCCTATGGTATGTTTAGAGCAGACCAAGCACCTACCATGCACAAAAACTAACACTGTCTGCATATCTATAGAAACGAGATTCCACATGACCAACGTCACCTTGGAGATCCGTCAGGTGCATCCAACAACGATTTCCGAGCGTATGGTATGTTCGACACGAACCATGCACCTATATTGCACCAAGATTAGTACTATCTCCAGATGGACCGAAACGAGCATCCACTTGAGCCTCGTCACCTAGGAATACCATCGGGTGCGTCAAATACAATTTCTGAGCCTATGGTACGTTCGGCACAAACCACGTAGTTATCTTGCATCAAGATTAGAACTATCTCCAAATAGACCAATCGAGCATCCACTTGAGCCTCGTCACCTAGGAGTACCATAGGGTGCGTCCAAAATGATTTCTAAGCTGATGGTATGTTTGTCAAAAACCATGCACCTATCTTGCACCGATACTAACACTATCTCCAAACGAATTGAAATGAGATTCCCATTGACCCATGTCACCGAGGTGTTCTTCGGGTGTGTCCAAAATGATTTTTGAGCTCATGGTACGTTCAGCGCAAACCGTGCACCCATCTGGCACCGATACTAACACTATCTCTAAATGGTCCGAAATGAGATTCCATAAGACCCATATCGCCTATGTTACGTTCGACGCAAACCGTGCACCTATTTTGCATCAAAGTTAGCACTATCTCCAAATAGACCGAAATGATCATCCACTTGAGCCTCGTCACCAAGGAGTACCATCGGGTGCGTCCAAAATGATTTCTGAGCCTATGGTACGTTCTACGAAACCATGCAGCTATCTTGTGTCAAGATTAGCACTATCTCCAAACAGACCTAAACAAGCATCCACTGAGCCTCGTCACCTAGGAGTACCATCGAGTGCGTCCAAAAAGATTTCTGAGCCCATGGTACGTTTGGCGCAAACCGTGCACCTATCTTGCACTGAGACTAAAACTATCTCCAAATAGACTGAAACGACATTCCACATGACCAACGTCACCTAGGGGATCCATCGGGTGCGTCCAACAACGATTTCCAAGCGTATGGTACTTTCGACGCAAACCATGCACCTATCTTGCATCAAGGTTAGCACTATCTCCAAACGGAGCGAAACAAGCATCCACTTGCGCCTCGTCACCTATGAGTACCATGAGGTATGTCCAAAATGATTTCTAAGCCTATGGTATGTTTAGAGCAGACCATGCACTTATCTTGCACTAACACTAACACTGTCTGCAAATGGATAGAAACGAGATTCAACATGACCAACGTCACATTGGAGATCCATCAGGTGCATCCAACTATGATTTCCGAGCGTATGGTATGTTCGACGCAAACCGTGCACCTATCTTGCACCAAGATTAGTACTATCTCCAAATGGACCAAAACGAGCATCCACTTGAGCCTCGTCACCTAGGAGTACCATCGAGCGCGTCAAAAACAATTTTTGAGCCTATGGTACGTTCCGCGCAAACCACGCAGTTATCTTGCGTCAAGATTAGCACTATCTCCAAACAGACCAAACGAGCATCCACTTGAGCCTCGTCACCTAGGAGTACCATCGGGTGCGTCCAAAATGATTTCCGAGCCTATGGTACGTTTGTCAAAAACCATGCACCTATCTTGCACCGATACTAACACTATCTCCAAACGGATTGAAATGAGATTCCACTTGACCCATGTCACTGAGGTGTTCTTCGGGTCTGTCCAAAATGATTTTCGAGCTCATGGTACGTTCGGCGCAAACCGTGCACCCATCTTGCACCGATACTAACACTATCTCCAAATGATCCGAAATGAGATTACATGACCCAAATCACCAAGGTGTTGTATCAGGTGTGTCCAAAATGATTTGTGAGGCTATGATACGTTCGACGCAAACCGTGCACCTATTTTGCATCAAGTTAGCACTATCTCCAAATAGACCGAAACGATCATCCACTTGAGCCTCATCACCTAGGAGTACCATCGGGTGCGTCCAAAATGATTTCTGAGCCTATGGTGCGTTCTACGAAACCATGCATCTATCTTGCGTCAAGATGAGCTCTATCTGCAAACAGACCTAAACGAGCATCCACTTGAGCGTCGTCACCTAGGAGTATCATCGGGTGCGTCCAAAATGATTTCTGAGCCTATGGTATGTTTGGTGGAAACCGTGCACCTATGTTGCACTGAGACTAACACTATATCCAAATGGACTGAAGCAACATTCCACATGACCAACATCACCGAGGGGATCCATCGGGTGCGTCCAACAAGGATTTCTGAGCGTATGGTACGTTCAACGCAAAAAATGCACCTATCTTGCGTCAAGGTGAGCACTGTCTGCAAACGGAACAAAACAAGCATCCACTTGAGCCTCGTCCCGTAGGAGTACCATTGGGTGTGTCCAAAACGATTTCTGAGCCTATGGTACGTTTGGCGCAAACCATGAACCTGTCTTGCACCGATACTAACACCATCTCCAAATGGTTCGAAATGAGATTACACATGACCCATGTCACCAAGGTGTTCTTCGGGTGTGTCCAAAATGATTTTCGAGCTCATGGTACGTTCAGCGCAAACTGTGCACCTATCTTGCACTGATACTAACACTATATCCAATTGGACCGAAACGAGATTCCACATGACCCACATCACCTAGGTGTTCTAACAGGTGTGTCTAAAATGATTTTCGAGCCTATGGTACTTTCGACGCAAACCATGCACCTATTTCGCATCAAGTTAGCACTATCTCCAAATAGAGCGAAACGACCATCCACTTGAGCCTTGTCACCTAGGACTTCCATCGGTTGCGTCCAAACGATTTCTGAGCCTAGGGTACATTCTGCGAAAACATGCATCTATCTAGCGTCAAGATTAGCTCTATCTGCAAACAGACCTAAACGAGCATCCACTTGACCCTCGTCACCTAGGAGTACAATCGGGTGCGTCCAAAACGATTTCTAAGCCTATGGTACGTTTGGCGCAAACTTTGCACCTATCTTGCACTGAGACTAACTCTGTTTCCAAATGGACTGAAACAACAATCCACATGACCAACGTCACCTAGGTGATCCATCGGGTGCGTCCAACAACGATTTTCTGATCGTATGGTACGTTCGACAAAAACCATGCACCTATCTTGCGTCAAGGTTAGCACATCTCCAAACAGAGCGAAACATGCATCCACTTGCGCCTCGTCACCTATGAGTACCATCAGGAGCGTCCAAAATGATTTCTAAGCCTATGGTATGTTTAGAGCAGACCATGCACCTATCTTGCACTAACACTAACTCTGTCTGCAAATGCACAGAAACAAGATTCCACATCACCAACGTCACCTTGGAGATCCATCAGGTGCATCCAACAACGATTTCTGAGCATATGGTATGTTCGACGCAAACCGTGCACCTATCTTGCACCAAGATTAGTACTATCTCCAAATGGACCTAAACGAGCATCCACTTGAGCCTCGTCACCTAGGAGTACCATCGAGTGCGTCCAAAATGATTTCTGAGCCTATGGTACGTTTAGTGGAAACCGTGCACCTATCTTGCACTGAGACTAACACTATATCCAAATGGACTGAAACAACATTCCACATGACCAACGTCACCGAGGGGATCCACCGGGTGCGTCGAACAAGGATTTCTGAGCGTATGGTACGTTCAACACAAACCATGCACCTATCTTGCGTCAAGGTGAGCACTATCTGCAAACAGAACAAAACAAGCATCCACTTGAGCCTCGTCCCCTAGGAGTACCATTGGGTGTGTCCAAAATGATTTCTGAGCCTATGGTACGTTTGGCGCAAACCATGCACCTATCTTGCACCGATGCTAACACTATCTCCAAACGGTTCGAAATCACATGACCCATGTCACCAAGGTGTTCTTCGGGTGTGTCCAAAATGATTTTCGAGCTCATGGTACGTTCAGCGCAAACCGTGCACCTATCTTGCACTGATACTAACACTATATCCAATTGGACCGGAATGAGATTCCACATGACCCACATCACCTAGGTCTTCTATCAGGTGTGTCTGAAATTATTTTCGAGCCTATGGTACTTTCGACGCAAACCATGCACCTATTTTGCACCAAGTTAGCACTATCTCCAAATAGAGCGAAACGACCATCCACTTGAGCCTTGTCACCTAGGACTTCCATCGGTTGCGTCCAAAACGATATCTGAGCCTAGGGTACGTTCTGTGAAACCATGCATCTATCCTGCGTCAAGATTAGATCTATCTGCAAACAGACCTAAACGAGCATCCACTTGAGCCTCGTCACCAAGGAGTACAATCGGGTGCGTCCAAAATGATTTGTGAGCCAATGGTATGTTTGGCGCAAACCGTGCACCTATCTTGCACTGAGACTCACACTATTTCCAAATGCACTGAAACAACATTCCACATGACCAACGTCACCTAGGTGATCCATCGGGTGCGTCCAACAATGATTTTCTGCGCATATGGTACGTTCGACGCAAACCATACACCTATCTTGCGTCAAGGTTGGCACTATCTCCAAACGGAGCGAAACAAGCATCCACTTGCGCCTCGTCACCTATGAGTACCAACAGGTGCGTCCAAAATGATTTCTAAGCCTATGGTATGTTTAGAGCAGACCATGCACCTATCTTGCAATGAGACTAACACTGTTTCCAAATGGACTGAAACAACATTCCACATGACCAACGTCACCTAGGTGATCCATTGGGTGCGTCCAACTACGATTTTCTAAGCGTATGGTACGTTCGACGCAAACCATGCACTTATCTTGCGTCAAGGTTAGCAACGTCTCCAAACGGAGCGAAACATGCATCCACTTGCGCCTCGTCACCTATGAGTACCATCAGGTGCGTCCAAAATGATTTCTAAGCCTATGGTATGTTTAGAGCAGACCATGCACCTATCATGCACTAACACTAACACTGTCTGCAAATGGACAGAAACGAGATTCCACATGACCAACGTCACCTTGGAGATCCGTCAGGTGCATCCAACAACAATTTCCGAGCGTATGGTATGTTCGACGCAAACCGTGCACCTATCTTGCACCAAGTACTATCTCCAAATGCACTGAAACGAGCATCCACTTGAGCCACGTCACCTAGGAGTACCATCGGGTGCATCAAAAATAATTTCTGAGCCTATGGTACGTTCGGCGCAAACCACGCAGTTATCTTGCGTCAAGATTAGCACTATTCCAAACAGACCAAAACGAGCATCCACTTGAGCCTCGTCACCTAGGAGTACCATCGGGTGCGTCCAAAACGATTTCTGAGCCTATGGTACATTTGTCAAAACCATGCAACTATCTTGCACCGATACTAACACTATCTCCAAACAGATTGAAATGAGATTCCACTTGACCCATGTCATCGAGGTGTTCTTCAGGTGTGTCCAAAATGATTTTCGAGCTCATGGTACGTTTGGCGAAAACCGTGCACCCATCTGGCACCGATACTAATACTATCTCCAAATGGTCCGAAATGAGATTCCACATGACCCAAATCACCAAGGTGTTGTATCAGGTGTTTCCAAAATGATATGTGAGCCTATGGTATGTTCGACATAAACCGTGCACCTATTTTGCATCAAGTTAGCACTATCTCCAAATAGACCGAAACGATCGTCCACTTGAGCCTCGTCACCTAGGAGTACCATCGGGTGCGTCCAAAACGATTTCTGAGCCTATGGTACGTTCTACGAAACCATGCATCTATCTTGCGTCAAGATTAGCTCTATCTGCAAACAGACCTAAACGAGCACCGACTTGAGCCTCGTCACCTAGGAGTTCCATCGGGTGCGTCCAAAATGATTTCTGAGCCTATGGTACGTTTGGCGAAAACCATGCAACTATCTTGCACTAAGACTAACACTATATCCAAATGGACTGAAACAACATTCCACACAACCAACATCACTGAGGGGATCCATTAGGTGCGTCCAACAAGGATTTCTGAGCGTATGGTACGTTCAACGCAAACCATGCAACTATGTTGCGTCAAGGTGAGCACTATCTGCAAACGGAACAAAACAAGCATCCACTTGCGCCTCGTCCCCTAGGAGTACCATCAGGTGTGTCCAAAATGATTTCTAAGCCTATGGTATGTTTAGAGCAGACCATGCACCTATCTTGCACTAACACTAACACTGTCTGCAAATGGACAGAAACGAGATTCCACATGACCAACATCACCTTGGAGATCCATCAGGTTCATCCAACAATGATTTCCGAGCGTATGGTATGTTCGACGCAAACCGTGCACCTATCTTGCACCAAGATTAGTATTATCTCCAAATGGATCGAAACGAGCATCCACTTGAGCGTCGTCACCTAGGAGTACCATCGGGTGCGTCAAAAACAAAGCCTATGGTATGTTTGGCGCAAACCACGCAGTTATCTTGGGTCAAGATTAGCACTATCTCCAAACAGACCAAAACGAGCATCCACTTGAGCCTCGTCACCTAGGAGTACCATCGGATGCGTCCAAAACGATTTCTGAGCCTATGGTATGTTTGTCAAAAACCATGTACCTATCTTGCACCGAAACTAACACATCTCCAAACGGATTGAAATGAGATTCCACTTGACCCATGTCACTGAGGTTTTCTACGGGTGTGTCCAGAATGATTTTCGAGCTCATGGTACGTTCGGCGCAAACCGTGCACCCATCTGGCACCGATACTAATACTACCTCCAAATGGTCTAAAATAAGATTCCACATGACCCAAATCACCAAGGTGTTGTATCAGGTGTGTCCAAAATGATTTGTGAGCCTATGGTATGTTCGACGCAAACCGTGCACCTATTTTGCATCAAGTTAGCACTATCTCCAAATAGACCGAAACGATCATTCACTTGAGCCTCGTCACCTATGAGTACCATCGAGTGCGCCCAAAACGATTTCTGAGCCTATGGTACGTTCGGCGCAAACCACGCAGTTATCTTGCGTCAAGATTAGCACTATTCCAAACAAACCAAAATGAGCATCCACTTGAGCCTCGTCACCTAGGAGTACCATCGGGTGCGTCCAAAACGATTTCTGAGCCTATGGTACATTTGTCAAAAAAATGCAACTATCTTGCACCGATACTAACACTATCTCGACACAGATTGAAATGAGATTCCACTTGACCCATGTCGTCGAGGTGTTCTTCAGGTGTGTCCAGAACGATTTTCGAGCTCATGGTACGTTTGGCGAAAACCGTGCACCCATCTGGCACCGATACTAATACTATCTCCAAATGGTCCGAAATGAGATTCCACATGACCCAAATCACCAAGGTGTTGTATCAGGTGTGTCCAAAATGATATGTGAGCCTATGGTATGTTCGACGTAAACCGTGCACCTATTTTGCATCAAGTTAGCACTATCTCCAAATAGACCGAAACGATCGTCCACTTGAGCCTCGTCACCTAGGAGTACCATCGGGTGCGTCCAAAACGATTTCTGAGCCTATGGTACGTTCTACGAAACCATGCATCTATCTTGCGTCAAGATTAGCTCTATCTGCAAACAGACCTAAACGAGCACCGACTTGAGCCTCGTCACCTAGGTGTTCCATCGGGTGCGTCCAAAACGATTTCTAAGCCTATGGTACGTTTGGCGAAAACCGTGCAACTATCTTGCACTGAGACTAACACTATATCCAAATGGACTGAAACAACATTCCACACAACCAACATCACTGAGGGGATCCATTAGGTGCGTCCAACAAGGATTTCTGAGCGTATGGTACGTTCAACGCAAACCATGCAACTATGTTGCGTCAAGGTGAGCACTATCTGCAAACGGAACAAAACTAGCATCCACTTGCGCCTCGTCCCCTAGGAGTACCATCAGGTGTGTCCAAAATGATTTCTAAGCCTATGGTATGTTTAGAGCAGACCATGCACCTATCTTGCACTAACACTAACACTGTCTGCAAATGGACAGAAACGAGATTCCACATGACCAACACCACCTTGGAGATCCATCAGGTTCATCCAACAATGATTTCCGAGCGTATGGTATGTTTGACGCAAACCGTGCACCTATCTTGCACCAAGATTAGTATTATCTCCAAATGGATCGAAACGAGCATCCACTTGAGCGTCGTCACCTAGGAGTACCATCGGGTGCGTCAAAAACAAAGCCTATGGTATGTTCGGCGCAAACCACGCAGTTATCTTGGGTCAAGATTAGCACTATCTCTAAACAGACCAAAACGAGCATCCACTTGAGCCTCGTCACCTAGGAGTACCATCGGGTGCGTCCAAAACGATTTCTGAGCCTATGGTATGTTTGTCAAAAACCATGTACCTATCTTGCACCGAAACTAACACTATCTCCAAACGGATTGAAATGAGATTCCACTTGACCCATGTCACTGAGGTTTTCTACGGGTGTGTCCAGAATGATTTTCGAGCTCATGGTACGTTCGGCGCAAACCGTGCAACAATCTGGCACCGATACTAATACTATCTCCAAATAGTCTAAAATGAGATTCCACATGACCCAAATCACCAAGGTGTTGTATCAGGTGTGTCCAAAATGATTTGTGAGCCTATGGTATGTTCGACGCAAACCGTGCACCTATTTTGCATCAAGTTAGCACTATCTCCAAATAGACCGAAACGATCATTCACTTGAGCCTCGTCACCTATGAGTACCATCGAGTGCGCCCAAAACGATTTATGAGCCTATGGTACGTTCGGCGCAAACCACGCAGTTATCTTGCGTCAAGATTAGCACTATTCCAAACAGACCAAAACGAGCATCCACTTGAGCCTCGTCACCTAGGAGTACCATCGGGTGCGTCCAAAACGATTTCTGAGCCTATGGTACATTTGTCAAAACCATGCAACTATCTTGCACCGATACTAACACTATCTCCAAACAGATTGAAATGACATTCCACTTGACCCATGTCGTCGAGGTGTTCTTCAGGTGTGTCCAAAATGATTTTCGAGCTCATGGTACGTTTGGCGAAAACCGTGCACCCATCTGGCACCGATACTAATACTATCTCCAAATGGTCCGAAATGAGATTCCACATGACCCAAATCACCAAGGTGTTGTATCAGGTGTGTCCAAAATGATATGTGAGCCTATGGTATGTTCGACGTAAACCGTGCACCTATTTTGCATCAAGTTAGCACTATCTCCAAATAGACCGAAACGATCGTCCACTTGAGCCTCGTCACCTAGGAGTACCATCGGGTGCGTCCAAAACGATTTCTGAGCCTATGGTACGTTCTACGAAACCATGCATCTATCTTGCGTCAAGATTAGCTCTATCTGCAAACAGACCTAAACGAGCACCGACTTGAGCCTCGTCACCTAGGTGTTCCATCGGGTGCGTCCAAAACGATTTCTGAGCCTATGGTACGTTTGGCGAAAACCGTGCAACTATCTTGCACTGAGACTAACACTATATCCAAATGGACTGAAACAACATTCCACACAACCAACATCACTGAGGGGATCCATTAGGTGCGTCCAACAAGGATTTCTGAGCGTATGGTACGTTCAACGCAAACCATGCAACTATGTTGCGTCAAGGTGAGCACTATCTGCAAACGGAACAAAACTAGCATCCACTTGCGCCTCGTCCCCTAGGAGTACCATCAGGTGTGTCCAAAATGATTTCTAAGCCTATGGTATGTTTAGAGCAGACCATGCACCTATCTTGCACTAACACTAACACTGTCTGCAAATGGACAGAAACGAGATTCCACATGACCAACATCACCTTGGAGATCCATCAGGTTCATCCAACAATGATTTCCGAGCGTATGGTATGTTCGACGCAAACCGTGCACCTATCTTGCACCAAGATTAGTATTATCTCCAAATGGATCGAAACGAGCATCCACTTGAGCGTCGTCACCTAGGAGTACCATCGGGTGCGTCAAAAACAAAGCCTATGGTATGTTCGGCGCAAACCACGCAGTTATCTTGGGTCAAGATTAGCACTATCTCTAAACAGACCAAAACGAGCATCCACTTGAGCCTCGTCACCTAGGAGTACCATCGGGTGCGTCCAAAACGATTTCTGAGCCTATGGTATGTTTGTCAAAAACCATGTACCTATCTTGCACCGAAACTAACACTTTCTCCAAACGGATTGAAATGAGATTCCACTTGACCCATGTCACTGAGGTTTTCTACGGGTGTGTCCAGAATGATTTTCGAGCTCATGGTACGTTCGGCGCAAACCGTGCAACAATCTGGCACCGATACTAATACTATCTCCAAATAGTCTAAAATGAGATTCCACATGACCCAAATCACCAAGGTGTTGTATCAGGTGTGTCCAAAATGATTTGTGAGCCTATGGTATGTTCGACGCAAACCGTGCACCTATTTTGCATCAAGTTAGCACTATCTCCAAATAGACCGAAACGATCATTCACTTGAGCCTCGTCACCTATGAGTACCATCGAGTGCGCCCAAAACGATTTCTGAGCCTATGGTACGTTCGGCGCAAACCACGCAGTTATCTTGCGTCAAGATTAGCACTATTCCAAACAGACCAAAACGAGCATCCACTTGAGCCTCGTCACCTAGGAGTACCATCGGGTGCGTCCAAAATGATTTCTGAGCCTATGGTACATTTGTCAAAACCATGCAACTATCTTGCACCGATACTAACACTATCTCCAAACAGATTGAAATGAGATTCCACTTGACCCATGTCATCGAGGTGTTCTTCAGGTGTGTCCAAAATGATTTTCGAGCTCATGGTACGTTTGGCGAAAACCGTGCACCCATCTGGCACCGATACTAATACTATCTCCAAATGGTCCGAAATGAGATTCCACATGACCCAAATCACCAAGGTGTTGTATCAGGTGTGTCCAAAATGATATGTGAGCCTATGGTATGTTCGACGTAAACCGTGCACCTATTTTGCATCAAGTTAGCACTATCTCCAAATAGACCGAAACGATCGTCCACTTGAGCCTCGTCACCTAGGAGTACCATCGGGTGCGTCCAAAACGATTTCTGAGCCTATGGTACGTTCTACGAAACCATGCATCTATCTTGCGTCAAGATTAGCTCTATCTGCAAACAGACCTAAACGAGCACCGACTTGAGCCTCGTCACCTAGGTGTTCCATCGGGTGCGTCCAAAACGATTTCTGAGCCTATGGTACGTTTGGCGAAAACCGTGCAACTATCTTGCACTGAGACTAACACTATATCCAAATGGACTGAAACAACATTCCACACAACCAACATCACTGAGGGGATCCATTAGGTGCGTCCAACAAGGATTTCTGAGCGTATGGTACGTTCAACGCAAACCATGCAACTATGTTGCGTCAAGGTGAGCACTATCTGCAAACGGAACAAAACTAGCATCCACTTGCGCCTCGTCCCCTAGGAGTACCATCAGGTGTGTCCAAAATGATTTCTAAGCCTATGGTATGTTTAGAGCAGACCATGCACCTATCTTGCACTAACACTAACACTGTCTGCAAATGGACAGAAACGAGATTCCACATGACCAACATCACCTTGGAGATCCATCAGGTTCATCCAACAATGATTTCCGAGCGTATGGTATGTTCGACGCAAACCGTGCACCTATCTTGCACGAAGATTAGTATTATCTCCAAATGGATCGAAACGAGCATCCACTTGAGCGTCGTCACCTAGGAGTACCATCGGGTGCGTCAAAAACAAAGCCTATGGTATGTTCGGCGCAAACCACGCAGTTATCTTGGGTCAAGATTAGCACTATCTCTAAACAGACCAAAACGAGCATCCACTTGAGCCTCGTCACCTAGGAGTACCATCGGGTGCGTCCAAAACGATTTCTGAGCCTATGGTATGTTTGTCAAAAACCATGTACCTATCTTGCACCGAAACTAACACTTTCTCCAAACGGATTGAAATGAGATTCCACTTGACCCATGTCACTGAGGTTTTCTACGGGTGTGTCCAGAATGATTTTCGAGCTCATGGTACGTTCGGCGCAAACCGTGCAACAATCTGGCACCGATACTAATACTATCTCCAAATAGTCTAAAATGAGATTCCACATGACCCAAATCACCAAGGTGTTGTATCAGGTGTGTCCAAAATGATTTGTGAGCCTATGGTATGTTCGACGCAAACCGTGCACCTATTTTGCATCAAGTTAGCACTATCTCCAAATAGACCGAAACGATCATTCACTTGAGCCTCGTCACCTATGAGTACCATCGAGTGCGCCCAAAACGATTTCTGAGCCTATGGTACGTTCGGCGCAAACCACGCAGTTATCTTGCGTCAAGATTAGCACTATTCCAAACAGACCAAAACGAGCATCCACTTGAGCCTCGTCACCTAGGAGTACCATCGGGTGCGTCCAAAATGATTTCTGAGCCTATGGTACATTTGTCAAAACCATGCAACTATCTTGCACCGATACTAACACTATCTCCAAACAGATTGAAATGAGATTCCACTTGACCCATGTCATCGAGGTGTTCTTCAGGTGTGTCCAAAATGATTTTCGAGCTCATGGTACGTTTGGCGAAAACCGTGCACCCATCTGGCACCGATACTAATACTATCTCCAAATGGTCCGAAATGAGATTCCACATGACCCAAATCACCAAGGTGTTGTATCAGGTGTGTCCAAAATGATATGTGAGCCTATGGTATGTTCGACGTAAACCGTGCACCTATTTTGCATCAAGTTAGCACTATCTCCAAATAGACCGAAACGATCGTCCACTTGAGCCTCGTCACCTAGGAGTACCATCGGGTGCGTCCAAAACGATTTCTGAGCCTATGGTACGTTCTACGAAACCATGCATCTATCTTGCGTCAAGATTAGCTCTATCTGCAAACAGACCTAAACGAGCACCGACTTGAGCCTCGTCACCTAGGTGTTCCATCGGGTGCGTCCAAAACGATTTCTGAGCCTATGGTACGTTTGGCGAAAACCGTGCAACTATCTTGCACTGAGACTAACACTATATCCAAATGGACTGAAACAACATTCCACACAACCAACATCACTGAGGGGATCCATTAGGTGCGTCCAACAAGGATTTCTGAGCGTATGGTACGTTCAACGCAAACCATGCAACTATGTTGCGTCAAGGTGAGCACTATCTGCAAACGGAACAAAACAAGCATCCACTTGCGCCTCGTCCCCTAGGAGTACCATCAGGTGTGTCCAAAATGATTTCTAAGCCTATGGTATGTTTAGAGCAGACCATGCACCTATCTTGCACTAACACTAACACTGTCTGCAAATGGACAGAAACGAGATTCCACATGACCAACATCACCTTGGAGATCCATCAGGTTCATCCAACAATGATTTCCGAGCGTATGGTATGTTCGACGCAAACCGTGCACCTATCTTGCACCAAGATTAGTATTATCTCCAAATGGATCGAAACGAGCATCCACTTGAGCGTCGTCACCTAGGAGTACCATCGGGTGCGTCAAAAACAAAGCCTATGGTATGTTCGGCGCAAACCACGCAGTTATCTTGGGTCAAGATTAGCACTATCTCTAAACAGACCAAAACGAGCATCCACTTGAGCCTCGTCACCTAGGAGTACCATCGGGTGCGTCCAAAACGATTTCTGAGCCTATGGTATGTTTGTCAAAAACCATGTACCTATCTTGCACCGAAACTAACACTTTCTCCAAACGGATTGAAATGAGATTCCACTTGACCCATGTCACTGAGGTTTTCTACGGGTGTGTCCAGAATGATTTTCGAGCTCATGGTACGTTCGGCGCAAACCGTGCAACAATCTGGCACCGATACTAATACTATCTCCAAATAGTCTAAAATGAGATTCCACATGACCCAAATCACCAAGGTGTTGTATCAGGTGTGTCCAAAATGATTTGTGAGCCTATGGTATGTTCGACGCAAACCGTGCACCTATTTTGCATCAAGTTAGCACTATCTCCAAATAGACCGAAACGATCATTCACTTGAGCCTCGTCACCTATGAGTACCATCGAGTGCGCCCAAAACGATTTCTGAGCCTATGGTACGTTCGGCGCAAACCACGCAGTTATCTTGCGTCAAGATTAGCACTATTCCAAACAGACCAAAACGAGCATCCACTTGAGCCTCGTCACCTAGGAGTACCATCGGGTGCGTCCAAAATGATTTCTGAGCCTATGGTACATTTGTCAAAACCATGCAACTATCTTGCACCGATACTAACACTATCTCCAAACAGATTGAAATGAGATTCCACTTGACCCATGTCATCGAGGTGTTCTTCAGGTGTGTCCAAAATGATTTTCGAGCTCATGGTACGTTTGGCGAAAACCGTGCACCCATCTGGCACCGATACTAATACTATCTCCAAATGGTCCGAAATGAGATTCCACATGACCCAAATCACCAAGGTGTTGTATCAGGTGTGTCCAAAATGATATGTGAGCCTATGGTATGTTCGACGTAAACCGTGCACCTATTTTGCATCAAGTTAGCACTATCTCCAAATAGACCGAAACGATCGTCCACTTGAGCCTCGTCACCTAGGAGTACCATCAGGTGCGTCCAAAACGATTTCTGAGCCTATGGTACGTTCTACGAAACCATGCATCTATCTTGCGTCAAGATTAGCTCTATCTGCAAACAGACCTAAACGAGCACCGACTTGAGCCTCGTCACCTAGGTGTTCCATCGGGTGCGTCCAAAATGATTTCTGAGCCTATGGTACGTTTGGTGAAAACCGTGCAACTATCTTGCACTGAGAATAACACTATATCCAAATGGACTGAAACAACATTCCACACAACCAACATCACTGAGGGGATCCATTAGGTGCGTCCAACAAGGATTTCTGAGCGTATGGTACGTTCAACGCAAACCATGCAACTATGTTGCGTCAAGGTGAGCACTATCTGCAAACGGAACAAAACAAGCATCCACTTGCGCCTCGTCCCCTAGGAGTACCATCAGGTGTGTCCAAAATGATTTCTAAGCCTATGGTATGTTTAGAGCAGACCATGCACCTATCTTGCACTAACACTAACACTGTCTGCAAATGGACAGAAACGAGATTCCACATGACCAACATCACCTTGGAGATCCATCAGGTTCATCCAACAATGATTTCCGAGCGTATGGTATGTTCGACGCAAACCGTGCACCTATCTTGCACCAAGATTAGTATTATCTCCAAATGGATCGAAACGAGCATCCACTTGAGCGTCGTCACCTAGGAGTACCATCGGGTGCGTCAAAAACAAAGCCTATGGTATGTTCGGCGCAAACCACGCAGTTATCTTGGGTCAAGATTAGCACTATCTCTAAACAGACCAAAACGAGCATCCATTTGAGCCTCGTCACCTAGGAGTACCATCGGGTGCGTCCAAAACGATTTCTGAGCCTATGGTATGTTTGTCAAAAACCATGTACCTATCTTGCACCGAAACTAACACTGTCTCCAAACGGATTGAAATGAGATTCCACTTGACCCATGTCACTGAGGTTTTCTACGGGTGTGTCCAGAATGATTTTCGAGCTCATGGTACGTTCGGCGCAAACCGTGCAACAATCTGGCACCGATACTAATACTATCTCCAAATTGTCTAAAATGAGATTCCACATGACCCAAATCACCAAGGTGTTGTATCAGGTGTGTCCAAAATGATTTGTGAGCCTATGGTATGTTCGATGCAAACCGTGCACCTATTTTGCATCAAGTTAGCACTATCTCCAAATAGACCGAAACGATCATTCACTTGAGCCTCGTCACCTATGAGTACCATCGAGTGCGCCCAAAACGATTTCTGAGCCTATGGTACGTTCGGCGCAAACCACGCAGTTATCTTGCGTCAAGATTAGCACTATTCCAAACAGACCAAAACGAGCATCCACTTGAGCCTCGTCACCTAGGAGTACCATCGGGTGCGTCCAAAACGATTTCCGAGCCTATGGTACATTTGTCAAAACCATGCAACTATCTTGCACCGATACTAACACTATCTCCAAACAGATTGAAATGAGATTCCACTTGACCCATGTCATCGAGGTGTTCTTCAGGTGTGTCCAAAATGATTTTCGAGCTCATGGTACGTTTGGCGAAAACCATGCACCCATCTGGCACCGATACTAATACTATCTCCAAATGGTCCGAAATGAGATTCCACATGACCCAAATCACCAAGGTGTTGTATCAGGTGTGTCCAAAATGATATGTGAGCCTATGGTATGTTCGACGTAAACCGTACACCTATTTTGCATCAAGTTAGCACTATCTCCAAATAGACTGAAACGATCGTCCACTTGAGCCTCGTCACCTAGGAGTACCATCGGGTGCGTCCAAAACGATTTCTGAGCCTATGGTACGTTCTATGAAACCATGCATCTATCTTGCGTCAAGATTAGCTCTATCTGCAAACATACCTAAACGAGCACCGACTTGAGCCTCATCACCTAGGAGTTCCATCGGGTGCGTCCAAAACGATTTCTAAGCCTATGGTACGTTTGGCGAAAACCGTGCAACTATCTTGCACTGAGACTAACACTATATCCAAATGGACTGAAACAACATTCCACACAACCAACATCACTGAGGGGATCCATTAGGTGCGTCCAACAAGGATATCTGAGCGTATGGTACGTTCAACGCAAACCATGCAACTATGTTGCGTCAAGGTGAGCACTATCTGCAAACGGAACAAAACAAGCATCCACTTGCGCCTCGTCCCCTAGGAGTATCATCAGGTGTGTCCAAAATGATTTCTAAGCCTATGGTATGTTTAGAGCAGACCATGCACCTATCTTGCACTAACACTAACACTGTCTGCAAATGGACAGAAACGAGATTCCACCTGACCAACATCACCTTGGAGATCCATCAGGTTCATCCAACAATGATTTCCGAGCGTATGGTATGTTCGACGCAAACCGTGCACCTATCTTGCACCAAGATTAGTATTATCTCCAAATGGATCGAAACGAGCATCCACTTGAGCGTCGTCACCTAGGAGTACCATCGGGTGCGTCAAAAACAAAGCCTATGGTATGTTCGGCGCAAACCACGCAGTTATCTTGGGTCAAGATTAGCACTATCTCCAAACAGACCAAAACGAGCATCCACTTGAGCCTCGTCACCTAGGAGTACCATCGGGTGTGTCCAAAACGATTTCTGAGCCTATGGTATGTTTGTCAAAAACCAAGTACCTATCTTGCACCGAAACTAACACTATCTCCAAACGGATTGAAATGAGATTCCACTTGACCCATGTCACTGAGGTTTTCTACGGGTGTGTCCAGAATGATTTTCGAGCTCATGGTACGTTCGGCGCAAACCGTGCACGCATTTGGCACCGATACTAATACTATCTCCAAATGGTCTAAAATGAGATTCCACATGACCCAAATCACCAAGGTGTTGTATCAGGTGTGTCCAAAATGATTTGTGAGCCTATGGTATGTTCGACACAAACCGTTCACCTATTTTGCATCAAGTTAGCACTATCTCCAAATAGACCGAAACGATCATTCACTTGAGCCTCGTCACCTATGAGTACCATCGAGTGCGCCCAAAACGATTTCTGAGCCTATGGTACCTTCTGTGAAACCATACATCTATCTTGCGTCAAGATTAGCTCTATCTGCAAATAGACCTAAACGAGCATCCACTTGAGCCTCGTCACCTTGGAGTACCATCAGGTGCGTCCAAAATGATTTCTGAGCCTATGGTACGTTTGGCGCAAACCGTGCACCTATCTTACACTGAGACTCACACTATTTCCAAATGGACTAAAACAACATTCCACATGACCAACGTCACCAAGGTGATCCATCGGGTGTGTCCAACAATGATTTTCTGAGCGTATGGTATGTTCGACGCAAACCATGCACCTATCTTGCGTCAAGGTTAGCACTATCTCTAAACGGACCGAAACAAGCATCCACTTGCGCCTCGTTACCTATGAGTACTATCAGGTGCATCCAAAATGATTTCTAAGCCTATGGTATGTTTGGAGCAGACCATGCACCTATCTTGCACTAACACTAACATTGTCTGCAAATAGACAGAAATGAGATTCCACATGACCAACGTCACCTTGGAGATCCATCAGGTGCATCCAACAACGATTTCTGAGCGTATGGTATGTTCGACGCAAACCGTGCACCTATCTTGCACCAAGATTAGTACTATCTCCAAATGGACCGAAACAAGCATCCACTTGAGCCACGTCACCTTGGAGTTCCATCGGGTGCGTCAAAAACAATTTCTCAGCCTATGGTACGTTCGGCGCAAACCACGCAGTTATCTTGCGTCAAGATTAGCACTATCTCCAAACAGACCAAAACGAGCATCCACTTGAGCCTCGTCACCTAGGAGTACCATCGGGTGCATCCAAAACGACTTCTGAGCCTATGGTACGTTTGTCAAAAACCATGCACCTATCTTGCACCGATACTAACACTATCTCCAAATGGATTGAAATGAGATTCCACTTGACCCATGTCACCGAGGTGTTTTTCGTGTGTGTCCAAAATGATTTTCGAGCTCATGATACGTTTAGCGCAAACCGTGCACCCATCTGGCACCGATACTAATACTATCTCCAAATTGTCTGAAATGAGATTCCACATGACCCAAATCACGAAGGTGTTGTATCAGGTGTGTCCAAAATGATTTGTGAGCCTATGGTACGTTCGAAGCAAACCGTGCACCTATTTTGCATCAAGTTAGCACTATCTCCAAATAGACCGAAACGATCATCCACTTGAGCCTCGTCACCTATAAGTACCATTGGGTGCGTCCAAAACGATTTCTGAGCCTATGGTACGTTCTGCGAAACCATGCATCTATCTTGCGTCAAGATTAGCTCTATCTGCAAACAGACCCAAACGAGCATCCACTTGAGCCTCGTCACCTAGGAGTACCATCGGGTGCGCCCAAAACGATTTCTGAGCCTATGGTACGTTTGGCGCAAACCGTGCACCAATCTTGCAGTGAGACTCACACTATTTCCAAATGGACTGAAACAACATTCCACATGACCAACATCACCTAGTGATCCATCGGGTGCGTCCAACAACGATTTTTTGAGCGTATGGTACGTTCGACGCAAACCATGCACCTATCTTGTGTCAAGGTTAGCACTATCTCCAAACAGACTGAAACAAGCATCCACTTGCGCCTCGTCACCTATGAGTACCATCAGGTGCGTCCAAAATGATTTCTAAGCCTATACTAACACTATCTCCAAATGGTCCAAAATGAGATTCCACATGACCCACATCACCTAGGTGTTCTCTCAGGTGTGTCCAAAATAAATTTTGAGCCTATGGTATATTCAACACAAACCGTGCACCTATTTTGCATCAAAGTTAGCACTATCTCCAAATAGATCCAAACGACCATCCACTTGGGCCTCGTCATCTAGTAGTACCATCGGGTGCATCCAAAATGATTTCTGAGCCTATGGCACGTTCTGCGAAACCATGCAGCTATCTTGCGTCAAGATTAGCACTATCTCCAAATAGACCTAAATGAGCATCCACTTGAGCCTCATCACCTAGGAGTACCATCGTGTGCGTCCAAAATGATTTCTGAGCCTATGGTACGTTTAGCGCAAACCGTGCACCTATCTTGCACTGAGAGTAACACTATCTCCAAATGAACTAAAACAACATTCCACATGACCAACGTCACCTAGGGGATCCATTAGGTGCGTCCAATAACGATTTCCGAGTGTATGGTACATTCGACGCAAACAATGCACCTATCTTGCGTCAAGGTTAGCACTATCTCCAAACGGACCAAAACAAGCATCCACTTGCGCCTCGTAACCTAGGAGTACCACTGCATGTGTCCAATATGATTTCTAAGCCTATGGTATGTTTGCAGCAGACCATGCACCTATCTTGCACTAATACTAACACTATCTCCAAATGGACAGAAACGAGATTCCACATGACCAACGTCTCCTTGGCGATCCATCGAGTGCATCCAACAAAAAATTTCGAGCGTATAGTATGTTCAACGCAAATCGTGCACCTATCTTGCACCAAGAATAGCACTATCTCCAAATGGAGCAAAACGAGCATCCACTTGAGCCTCGTCACCTAGGAGTACCATCGGGTGCGTCCAAAACGATTTCTGAGCCTATGGTACGTTCTGCAAAACCATGCAGCTATCTTGCGTCAAGATTAGCACTATCTCCAAACAGACCTAAACGAGCATCCACTTGAGCCGCGTCACCTAGGAGTACCATCGGGTGCGTCCAAAACGATTTCTGAGCCTATGGTACGTTTGGCACAAACCGTGTACCTATCTTGCACTGAGACTAACACTATCTCGAAATGGACTGAAACAACATTCCACATGACAAACGTCACCTAGGGGATCCATC
Organism: Saccharum spontaneum; assembly: GCA_022457205.1. Taxonomy (NCBI): domain Eukaryota; kingdom Viridiplantae; phylum Streptophyta; class Magnoliopsida; order Poales; family Poaceae; genus Saccharum; species Saccharum spontaneum. The sequence goes on along the minus strand of CM039617.1, from coordinate 29,540,908 downwards.
AGGTGCATCCAACAACCATTTCTAAGCGTATGGTACGTTCGACGCAAACCATGCACCTATGTTGCATCAAGGTTAGCACTATCTGCAAACGGACCAAAACAAGCATCCACTTGAGCCTCGTCCCCTAGGAGTACCATCGGGTGCGTCCAAAACGATTTCTGAGCCTATGGTATGTTTGGCGCAAACCATGCACCTATCTTGCACCGATGCTAACACTATCTCCAAACGGTTTGAAATGAGATTCCACATGACCCATGTCACCAAGGTGTTCTTCGGGTGTGTCCAAAATGATTTTCGTTCTCAAGGTACATTCGGCGCAAACCGTGCACCTATCTTGCATCGATACTAACACTATATCCAAATGGACCGAAATGAGATTCCACTTGACCTACATCAACTAGGTGTTCTCTCGGGTGTGTCCAAAATGATTTTTGAACCTATGGTGCGTTCGACGCAAACCGTTCACCTATTTTGCATCAAGTTAGCACTATCTCCAAATAGATCGAAACGATCATCCACTTGAGCCTCCTCACCAAGAAGTACTATCGGGTGTGTCCAAAATAATTTTTGAGCCTATGGTACGTTCTGCGAATCCATGCATTTATCTTGCGTCAAGATTAGCTCTATCTGCAAACAGACCTAAATGAGCATCCACTTGAGCCTCGTCACCTAGGAGTACCATCGGGTGTGTCCAAATCGATTTCTGAGCCTATGGTATGTTTGGCGCAAACCGTGCACCTATCTTGCACTGAGACTAACACTATCCCCAAATGGACTAAAACAACATTCCACATAACCAACGTCACCTAGGGGATCCATCGGTTGCGTCCAACAATGATTTTCGAGCGTATGGTATGATCGATGCAAACCGTGCACATATCTCGCACCAGGAATAGTACTATCTTCAAATAGACCGAAACAAGCATCCACTTGAGCCTCGTCACCTAGTAGTACCATCAGGTGCGTCCAAAACGATTTCTAAGCCTATGGTACGTTCTGCGAAACCATGCAGGTATCTTGCATCAAGATTAGCACTATCTCCAAACGAACCAAAACATGCATCCACTTGAGCCTCGTCACCTAGGGTACCGTCGGGTGTGTCCAAAATGATTTCTGAGCCTATGGTACGTTTGGCGGAAACCATGCACCTATCTTGCACTGAGACTAACACTATCTCCAAATGAACTGAAACGACATTCCACATGGCCAACGTCACCTAGGGGATCCATCAGGTGCGTCTAACAACGATTTTCGAGCATATGGTACGTTCGATGCAAACCATGCACCTATCTTGCGTCACGGTTAGCACAATCACCAAATGGACCGAAACAAGCATCCACTTCCGCCTCGTCACCTATGAGTACCATCAGGTGCATCCAAATTTTAGAGCATATGGTACGTTTGATGGAAACCGAGCACCTATCTTGCGTCAAGATTAGCACTATCCCAAAACAGACCAAAATGAGCATCCACTTGAGCCTCGTCACCTAGGAGTACCATCGGATGCATCCAAAACGATTTCTGAGCCTATGATACGTTTGGCGCAAACCATGCACCTATCTTGAACTGATACTAAAACTATCTCCAAACGGATCAAAATGAGATTCCACATGACCCATGTCACCCAGGTGTTCTTCGGGTGTGCCCACAATGATTTTCAAGCTCATGGTACGTTTGGCGCAAACCGTGCACCTATCTTGCACCGATACTAACTCTATCTCCAAATGGACCAAAATGAGATTCCACATGACCCACGTCACCTAGGTGTTCTATCGGGTGTGTCCAAAATGATTTTCGAGCCCATGGTACATTCGACACAAATCGTGCACCTACTTTGCCTCAAGTTAGCACTATCTTCAAATAGACCGAAGCGATCATCCACTTGAGCCTCGTCACCTAGGAGTACCATCTGGTGCGTCAAAAATAATTTCTGAGCCTATGGTACATTCGGCGGAAACCATGCAGTTATCTTGCGTCAAGATTAGCACTATCTCCAAACAGACCAAAACGAGCATCGACGTGAGCCTTGTCACCTAGGAGTACCATCGGGTGTGTCTAAAACGATTTCTGAGGCTATGGTATGTTTGGCACAAACCATGCACCTATCTTGCACCGATACTAACACTATCTCCAAACGGATCGAAATGATATTCTACATGTCCCATGTCACCAAGGTGTTCTTCGGGTGTGTCCAAAATGATTTTCGATCTCATGGTACGTTCGGCGCAAAACCGTGCACTATCTTGCACCAAAACTAACACTATCTCCAAATGGACCGAAATGAGATTCCACATGACCCACATCACCTAGGTGTTCTATCGGGTGTGTCCAAAATGATTTTCGAGCCTATGGTACGTTCGACGCAAACCGTGCACCTATTTTGCATCAAGTTAGCACTATCTCCAAATAGACCGAAATGATCATCCACTTGAGCCTTGTCACCTAGGAGTACGAACGGGTGTGTCCAAAATGATTTCTAAGCCTATGGTATGTTCTGCGAAACCATGCAGCTATTTTGCGTCAAGATTAGCACTATCTCCAAACAGACCTAAACGAGCTTCCACTTCAGCCTCGTAACCTAGGAGTGTCGTCGGGTGCATCTAAAATGATTTCAGAGCCTATGGTATGATTGGCGCAAACCATGCACCTATCTTGCACCGATACTCACACTATCTCCAAACAGATCGAAATGATATTTCACATGACCCATGTCACCAAGGTGTTCTTCGGGTGTGTCCAAAATGATTTCTGAGCCTATGGTACGTTCTGCGAATCCATGCAGCTATCTTGTGTCAAGATTAGCACTATCTCCAAACAGACCTCAATGAGCATCCACTTGATCCTCGTCACCTAGGAGTACCATCGGGTGCGTCGAAAACGATTTCTAAGCCTATGGTACATTTGGCGTAAACCGTGCACCTATCTTGCACTAAGACTAACACTATCTCCAAATGAACTGAAACAACATTCCACATGGCCAACGTCACCTAGGGGATCCATCAGGTGCATCTACCAACGTTTTTCGAGCGTATGCTACGTTCGATGCAAACCATGCACCTGTCTTGCGTCACGGTTAGCACTATCTCCAAATGGACCGAAACATGCATCCACTTGCGCCTTGTCACCTATGAGTACCATCAGGTGCATCCAAATTTCAGAGCGTATGGTACGTTTGATGGAAACTGTGCACCTATCTTGCGTCAAGATTAGCACTATCTCCAAACTGACCAAAATGAGCATCCACTTGAGCCTCGTCACCTAGGAGTACCATCGGGTGCATCCAAAACGATTTCTGAGCCTATGATACGTTTGGCGCAAACCGTGCACCTATCTTGAACCGATACTAACACTATCTCCAAATGGATCAAAATGAGATTCCACATGACCCATGTCACCCTAGTGTTCTTCGGGTTTGTCCAAAATGATTTTCAAGCTCATGGTACGTTTGGCGCAAATCGTGCACCTATCTTGCATCGATACTAACTCTCTCTCCAAATGGACCAAAATGAGATTCCACATGACCCACGTCACCTAGGTGTTCTATCGGGTGTGTCCAAAATGATTTTCTAGCCTATGGTATATTCGACACAAATCGTGCACCTACTTTGCCTCAAGTTAGCACTATCTTCAAATAGACCGAAGCGATCATCCACTTGAGCCTCGTCACCTAGGAGTACCATCAGGTGCGTCCAAAACGATTTCTAAGCCTATGGTACGTTCTGCGAAACCATGCAGCTATCTTGCATCAAGATTAGCACTATCTCCAAACGAACCAAAACATGCATCCACTTGAGCCTCGTCACCTAGGGTACCGTCGGGTGTGTCCAAAATGATTTCTGAGCCTATGGTACGTTTGGCGCAAACCATGCACCTATCTTGCACTGAGACTAACACTATCTCCAAATGAACTGAAACGACATTCCACATGGCCAACGTCACCTAGGGGATCCATCAGGTGCGTCTAACAACGATTTTCGAGCATATGGTACGTTCGATGCAAACCATGCACCTATCTTGCGTCACGGTTAGCACAATCACCAAATGGACCGAAACAAGCATCCACTTGCGCCTCGTCACCTATGAGTACCATCAGGTGCATCCAAATTTTAGAGCATATGGTACGTTTGATGGAAACCGAGCACCTATCTTGCGTCAAGATTAGCACTATCCCAAAACAGACCAAAATGAGCATCCACTTGAGCCTCGTCACCTAGGAGTACCATCGGGTGCATCCAAAACGATTTCTGAGCCTATGATACGTTTGGCGCAAACCATGCACCTATCTTGAACTGATACTAAAACTATCTCCAAACGGATCAAAATGAGATTCCACATGACCCATGTCACCCAGGTGTTCTTCGGGTGTGCCCACAATGATTTTCAAGCTCATGGTACGTTTGGCGCAAACCGTGCACCTATCTTGCACCGATACTAACTCTATCTCCAAATGGACCAAAATGAGATTCCACATGACCCACGTCACCTAGGTGTTCTATCGGGTGTGTCCAAAATGATTTTCGAGCCTATGGTACATTCGACACAAATCGTGCACCTACTTTGCCTCAAGTTAGCACTATCTTCAAATAGACCGAAGCGATCATCCACTTGAGCCTCGTCACCTAGGAGTACCATCTGGTGCGTCAAAAATAATTTCTGAGCCTATGGTACATTCGGCGGAAACCATGCAGTTATCTTGCGTCAAGATTAGCACTATCTCCAAACAGACCAAAACGAGCATCGACGTGAGCCTTGTCACCTAGGAGTACCATCGGGTGTGTCTAAAACGATTTCTGAGGCTATGGTATGTTTGGCACAAACCATGCACCTATCTTGCACCGATACTAACACTATCTCCAAACGGATCGAAATGATATTCTACATGTCCCATGTCACCAAGGTGTTCTTCGGGTGTGTCCAAAATGATTTTCGATCTCATGGTACGTTCGGCGCAAAACCGTGCACTATCTTGCACCAAAACTAACACTATCTCCAAATGGACCGAAATGAGATTCCACATGACCCACATCACCTAGGTGTTCTATCGGGTGTGTCCAAAATGATTTTCGAGCCTATGGTACGTTCGACGCAAACCGTGCACCTATTTTGCATCAAGTTAGCACTATCTCCAAATAGACCGAAATGATCATCCACTTGAGCCTTGTCACCTAGGAGTACGAACGGGTGTGTCCAAAATGATTTCTAAGCCTATGGTACGTTCTGCGAAACCATGCAGCTCTTTTGCGTCAAGATTAGCACTATCTCCAAACAGACCTAAACGAGCTTCCACTTCAGCCTCGTAACCTAGGAGTGTCGTCGGGTGCATCTAAAATGATTTCAGAGCCTATGGTATGATTGGCGCAAACCATGCACCTATCTTGCACCGATACTCACACTATCTCCAAACAGATCGAAATGATATTTCACATGACCCATGTCACCAAGGTGTTCTTCGGGTGTGTCCAAAATGATTTCTGAGCCTATGGTATGTTCTGCGAATCCATGCAGCTATCTTGTGTCAAGATTAGCACTATCTCCAAACAGACCTCAATGAGCATCCACTTGATCCTCATCACCTAGGAGTACCATCGGGTGCATCGAAAACGATTTCTAAGCCTATGGTACGTTTGGCGTAAACCGTGCACCTATCTTGCACTAAGACTAACACTATCTCCAAATGAACTGAAACAACATTCCACATGGCCAACGTCACCTAGGGGATCCATCAGGTGCATCTACCAACGTTTTTCGAGCGTATGCTACGTTCGATGCAAACCATGCACCTGTCTTGCGTCACGGTTAGCACTATCTCCAAATGGACCGAAACATGCATCCACTTGCGCCTTGTCACCTATGAGTACCATCAGGTGCATCCAAATTTCAGAGCGTATGGTACGTTTGATGGAAACTGTGCACCTATCTTGCGTCAAGATTAGCACTATCTCCAAACTGACCAAAATGAGCATCCACTTGAGCCTCGTCACCTAGGAGTACCATCGGGTGCATCCAAAACGATTTCTGAGCCTATGATACGTTTGGCGCAAACCGTGCACCTATCTTGAACCGATACTAACACTATCTCCAAATGGATCAAAATGAGATTCCACATGACCCATGTCACCCAAGTGTTCTTCGGGTGTGTCCAAAATGATTTTCAAGCTCATGGTACGTTTGGCGCAAATCGTGCACCTATCTTACATCGATACTAACTCTCTCTCCAAATGGACCAAAATGAGATTCCACATGACCCACGTCACCTAGGTGTTCTATCGGGTGTGTCCAAAATGATTTTCTAGCCTATGGTATATTCGACACAAATCGTGCACCTACTTTGCCTCAAGTTAGCACTATCTTCAAATAGACCGAAGCGATCATCCACTTGAGCCTCGTCACCTAGGAGTACCATCAGGTGCGTCCAAAACGATTTCTAAGCCTATGGTACGTTCTGCGAAACCATGCAGCTATCTTGCATCAAGATTAGCACTATCTCCAAACGAACCAAAACATGCATCCACTTGAGCCTCGTCACCTAGGGTACCGTCGGGTGTGTCCAAAATGATTTCTGAGCCTATGGTACGTTTGGCGCAAACCATGCACCTATCTTGCACTGCGACTAACACTATCTCCAAATGAACTGAAACGACATTCCACATGGCCAACGTCACCTAGGGGATCCATCAGGTGCGTCTAACAACGATTTTTGAGCATATGGTACGTTCGATGCAAACCATGCACCTATCTTGCGTCACGGTTAGCACAATCACCAAATGGACCGAAACAAGCATCCAGTTGCGCCTCGTCACCTATGAGTACCATCAGGTGCATCCAAATTTTAGAGCATATGGTACGTTTGATGGAAACCGAGCACCTATCTTGCGTCAAGATTAGCACTATCCCAAAACAGACCAAAATGAGCATCCACTTGAGCCTCGTCACCTAGGAGTACCATCGGGTGCATCCAAAACGATTTCTAAGCCTATGATACGTTTGGCGCAAACCATGCACCTATCTTGAATTGATACTAAAACTATCTCCAAACGGATCAAAATGAGATTCCACATGACCCATGTCATCCAGGTGTTCTTCGGGTGTGCCCACAATGATTTTCAAGCTCATGGTACGTTTGGCGCAAACCGTGCACCTATCTTGCACCGATACTAACTCTATCTCCAAATGGACCAAAATGAGATTCCACATGACCCACGTCACCCAGGTGTTCTATTGGGTGTGTCCAAAATGATTTTCGAGCCTATGGTACATTCGACACAAATCGTGCACCTACTTTGCCTCAAGTTAGCACTATCTTCAAATAGACCGAAGCGATCATCCACTTGAGCCTCGTCACCTAGGAGTACCATCAGGTGCATCCAAAACGATTTCTAAGCCTATGGTACGTTCTGCGAAACCATGCAGCTATCTTGCATCAAGATTAGCACTATCTCCAAACGAACCAAAACATGCATCCACTTGAGCCTCGTCACCTAGGGTACCGTCGGGTGTGTCCAAAATGATTTCTGAGCCTATGGTACGTTTGGCGCAAACCATGCACCTATCTTGCACTGCGACTAACACTATCTCCAAATGAACTGAAACGACATTCCACATGGCCAACGTCACCTAGGGGATCCATCAGGTGCGTCTAACAACGATTTTTGAGCATATGGTACGTTCGATGCAAACCATGCACCTATCTTGCGTCACGGTTAGCACAATCACCAAATGGACCGAAACAAGCATCCAGTTGCGCCTCGTCACCTATGAGTACCATCAGGTGCATCCAAATTTTAGAGCATATGGTACGTTTGATGGAAACCGAGCACCTATCTTGCGTCAAGATTAGCACTATCCCAAAACAGACCAAAATGAGCATCCACTTGAGCCTCGTCACCTAGGAGTACCATCGGGTGCATCCAAAACGATTTCTAAGCCTATGATACGTTTGGCGCAAACCATGCACCTATCTTGAATTGATACTAAAACTATCTCCAAACGGATCAAAATGAGATTCCACATGACCCATGTCACCCAGGTGTTCTTCGGGTGTGCCCACAATGATTTTCAAGCTCATGGTACGTTTGGCGCAAACCGTGCACCTATCTTGCACCGATACTAACTCTATCTCCAAATGGACCAAAATGAGATTCCACATGACCCACGTCACCCAGGTGTTCTATTGGGTGTGTCCAAAATGATTTTCGAGCCTATGGTACATTCGACACAAATCGTGCACCTACTTTGCCTCAAGTTAGCACTATCTTCAAATAGACCGAAGCGATCATCCACTTGAGCCTCGTCACCTAGGAGTACCATCTGGTGCGTCAAAAATAATTTCTGAGCCTATGGTACATTCGGCGGAAACCATGCAGTTATCTTGCGTCAAGATTAGCACTATCTCCAAACAGACCAAAACGAGCATCGACTTGAGCCTTGTCACCTAGGAGTACCATCGGGTGCGTCGAAAATGATTTCTGAGGCTATGGTATGTTTGGCACAAACCATGCACCTATCTTGCACCGATACTAACACTATCTCCAAACGGATCGAAATGATATTCTACATGTCCCATGTCACCAAGGTGTTCTTCAGGTGTGTCCAAAATGATTTTCGATCTCATGGTACGTTCGGCGCAAAACCGTGCACTATCTTACACCAATACTAACACTATCTCCAAATGGACCAAAATGAGATTCCACATAACCCACATCACCTAGGTGTTCTATCGGGTGTGTCCAAAATGATTTTTGAGCCTATGGTACGTTTGACACAAACCGTGCACCTATTTTGCATCAAGTTAGCACTATCTCCAAATAGACCGAAACGATCATCCACTTGAGCCTTGTCACCTAGGAGTACGAACGGGTGTGTCCAAAATGATTTCTAAGCCTATGGTATGTTCTGCGAAACCATGCAGCTATTTTGCGTCAAGATTAGCACTATCTCCAAACAGACCTAAACGAGCTTCCACTTCAGCCTCGTAACCTAGGAGTGTCGTCGGGTGCATCTAAAATGATTTCAGAGCCTATGGTATGATTGGCGCAAACCATGCACCTATCTTGCACCGATACTCACACTATCTCCAAACAGATCGAAATGATATTTCACATGACCCATGTCACCAAGGTGTTCTTCGGGTGTGTCCAAAATGATTTCTGAGCCTATGGTATGTTCTGCGAATCCATGCAGCTATCTTGTGCCAAGATTGGCACTATCTCCAAACAGACCTCAATGAGCATCCACTTGATCCTTGTCACCTAGGAGTACCATCGGGTGCGTCGAAAACGATCTCTAAGCCTATGGTACGTTTGGCGTAAACCGTGCACCTATCTTGCACTAAGACTAACACTATCTCCAAATGAACTGAAACAACATTCCACATGGCCAACGTCACCTAGGGGATCCATCAGGTGCATCTACCAACGTTTTTCGAGCGTATGCTACGTTCGATGCAAACCATGCACCTGTCTTGCGTCACGGTTAGCACTATCTCCAAATGGACCGAAACATGCATCCACTTGCGCCTTGTCACCTATGAGTACCATCAGGTGCATCCAAATTTCAGAGCGTATGGTACGTTTGATGGAAACTGTGCACCTATCTTGCGTCAAGATTAGCACTATCTCCAAACTGACCAAAATGAGCATCCACTTGAGCCTCGTCACCTAGGAGTACCATCGGGTGCATCCAAAACGATTTCTGAGGCTATGATACGTTTGGCGCAAACCGTGCACCTATCTTGAACCGATACTAACACTATCTCCAAATGGATCAAAATGAGATTCCACATGACCCATGTTGATATGAACCCGCTAGGGTTTATGGACGATCTTTCGATGAGAGGCGTGAGATCACTCGATTTGGTGGATGGAGATGACGTTCACGGCCCGACTACAGCCTTCCAAGACCGCGCCTTAGCAACCGATACACCACCTCCAAAGGCTGTCCCGATCTTGTGGAGCGCGACAACCAGCCACTAGGGCTCCCGTCCTGCAAGCAATCGAAGAACTAGCAAGAACAAGGAAACAAGCACTGAATTTGCAAGATGAAATTGAAAGCCTCAAACTGAATCTTATTATGAGTGGAGTTCTGAAGACAAGGAGACGGGTGGCTGGATCAGCACACGCGCCTACAAGCAAGTAGCAAAGGCTAAACTTGATCTAAACAAAACCCAAGTGTTCCTGGTGGCGGCTAAGGGGTATATAATGTGTGGAGGACGACCACAAGAGAGTTTGGGTCGTGCTCCAACCCTAGGACGCGTCCCTACTGGACTCTAAAAGATACAAGCCCATTGGGCTAACTTAAGGTGGCGCAGCACCCTGGACAGAATAGACCTCTCGGTGATTTTTGGACTGTTGACGCCGTTTCTGAGCAGATATGAGTATGAGGTCAGATCCGTATGAAAGTAGACTTTATTAGCTTTCCAACAAGTCCAGAATCACCCCAATCCGACTCCGTATGTAACCGTGGCGGCCGTCACAATTTGGAGGTGTGCTGCAGTCCGAATCCAGCCTACGCGAGTCCTTTTCCCTTTCGGTCTTCTCCTTGATTCCTAATCAAAACAAGAGTGCACGTGTCTCCAAGATCTAAACAGGATGGACAAGAGCTCAAGAAGGAACTCACTTGATGATTAAGTGTTCGAGCACGAGCACGGGTAATAGGACCAGCAGGTGTCGGCGTGGACGGCGTGGATGTATGATCGGTGTTGATGTCCTCATCATCCTCCCTTTCTTGAATTTGAGTCGTCCTCGACTCAAGCTCATCTTCCTCACCCAAATAAGGCTTCAAATCTGCAATGTTAAATGTGGGACTAACCCCAAAATCTGCAGGAAGATCAAGCTTATATGCATTCTCATTTATTCGTTGCATCACTTTAAAAGGACCATCCGCTCTAGGCATCAATTTAGATTTTCTTAATTCAGGAAACCTATCCTTTCGCAAATGCAACCAAACCCAATCTCCAGGTTCAAGAATCAATTCTCTTCTACCTTTATCTACAGCAAATTTGTACTTAGCATTCATGCGCTCTATGTTTTCTTTAGTGGTTTCATGTAGTTTTAGCATCAATTCAGCACGTTGCTTAGCATCAAAATTCAACTTTTCAGAACTTGGCAATGGCATTAAATCAATAGGAGCACGTGGTAACAAGCCATAAACAATCTCAAAGGGACACATCTTCGTAGTAGAATGCAGCGAACGATTATAAGCAAACTCAATATGAGGCAAACAATCTTCCCACATCTTAATATTCTTCTTTAAAATAGTCCTTAACATAGTAGACAAAGTTCTATTCACAACTTCAGTTTGACCATCAGTTTGAGGGTGACAAGTGGTGGAAAATAAAAGCTTAGTCCCCAATTTGGCCCATAAAGTTCTCCAAAAATGGCTAAGAAATTTAGCATCACGATCAGAAACAATTGTATTTGGCACACCATGCAAGCGAACAACTTCTCGAAAGAACAAATCAGCAATATTTGTAGCATCATCAGTTTTATGACATGGTATGAAATGTGCCATTTTAGAGAATCGATCCACAACCACAAAAACACTATCTCGCCCTTTCCTAGTCCGTGGCAATCCCAACACAAAATCCATAGAAATATCCTCCCAAGGAGCACTAGGAACAGGAAGAGGCATATACAAACCGTGTGGATTCAACCGGGACTTAGCCTTTTGACATGTTGTGCAGCGAGCAACAAATCTCTCCACGTCTCGTCGCATCTTTGGCCAAAAGAAATGACCAGCAAGAATGTCCTCCGTCTTCTTCGCTCCAAAATGCCCCATCAAGCCACCTCCATGCGCTTCCTGCAACAACAACAAGCGAACAGAGCTAGCTGGAATGCATAGCTTGTTAGCTCTAAACACAAACCCATCATTGAGGATGAATTTGTTCCACGTTTTCCCATCTTTACAATGCAGCAGCACTTCTTTAAAATCAGCATCATGAGCATATCGGTCTTTAATTGTTTCTAACCCAAAGATCTTGTAATCAAGTTGATTCAGCAAAGTATATCTCCTAGACAATGCATCTGCAATGATATTATCCTTCCCTTTCTTGTGTTTGATAACATAAGGAAAAGATTCAATAAATTCAACCCATTTTGCATGTCTACGATTCAGTTTTCCTTGACTACGAATATGCTTCAAAGATTCATGATCAGAATGTATAACAAATTCTTTGGGCCACAAATAATGCTGCCATGTTTCTAATGTCCGCACTAGAGCATATAATTCCTTATCATATGTAGAATAATTAAGAATAGGTCCGCTCAATTTCTCACTAAAGTATGCAACAGGTTTTCCTTCTTGTAACAAAACACCACCCAATCCAATTCCACTCGCATCACATTCAAGCTCGAAAGTCTTATTAAAATCAGGGAGTTGGAGTAGAGGTGCATGTGTTAACTTATCTTTCAGCACATGGAAGGCGTGCTCTTGTGCTTTGCCCCAAGAAAAGGGCACTCCCTTCTTTGTAAGCTCATTCAATGGTGCAGCAATGGTGCTGAAGTCCTTCACAAAACGGCGATAGAAACCAGCAAGTCCTAGGAAACTCCGCACTTGTGTGACCGTCGTGGGTACAGGCCATCCTTGTATAGCTTCCACCTTGGCTTTATCAACCTCAATTCCCTGTGGAGTGACAACATAGCCAAGAAACGATACTCGATCGGTGCAGAAAGTGCACTTCTCAAGGTTACCAAACAAACGTGCATCACGTAGAGCATTGAAAACAGCACGTAAGTGATCAAGGTGTTCATCAATGGATTTGCTATAAATCAGTATATCATCAAAGTAGACGACAACAAATTTCCCAATGAAAGCACGCAAAACCTCGTTCATTAATCTCATGAAAGTACTAGGTGCATTAGTTAACCCAAAAGGCATGACTAACCACTCATATAGACCGAACTTGGTTTTGAAAGCAGTTTTCCATTCATCTCCCAATTTCATACGAATCTGATGGTACCCACTACGCAAATCAACCTTTGAAAACACAACAGCACCACTCAATTCATCAAGCATATCATCTAATCGTGGAATAGGGTGTCGATATCGAATGGTGATATTATTAATAGCCCTACAATCAACACACATGCGCCATGTTCCATCTTTCTTAGGCACTAAAATCACTGGAACAGCACAAGGACTAAGAGACTCGCGCACATAACCTTTGTCTAGTAGTTCTTGCACTTGTCGCTGAATTTCCTTCGTTTCCTCCGGATTGGTCCTGTATGGCGCACGGTTTGGCAAAGATGCTCCAGGAATAAGATCAATTTGGTGCTCAATCCCTCGTATTGGTGGCAGCCCCGCTGGTATCTCAATGGGGAACACATCAGAATACTCCTGCAAAATGTTAGCAACAGCAGGGGGCAAAGAACGTTGCATATCCTCAAATGAAATCAAAGCATCCTTGCATACCAAAGCATAAGCAACAGAGGTGGATGCATTGAACTCATTAATATCAGATTTTGTAGCAAGCATACAACGTCCTTTCAATGTTATCTCATCTTTGTCATCAACAACAGATTTGTCACTCTCGCTCTTTGCTTTTGCAGCCTTAGTAACATCAGATTGCATAATATCTTCAGGAGACATAGGATGCAACACAATTTTTCGATCATGGTATAGAAACGAATATTGATTTGATCTACCATGATGCATCGAATCTCTATCAAATTGCCATGGCCTACCTAGCAGAATATTGCAAGCTTGCATAGGCACAACATCACATTCAACAATATCTTTGTATGATCCGATGGCAAAATTGATTCGCACCAGTCTCGTTACCTTTGCCTTACCACTGTTGTTCAGCCATTGGATGTAGTAGGGATGGGGATGTGGTTTGGTGGTGAGGGCGAGCTTTTGTACCATGTCGCTACTTGCCAAGTTGTTGCAGCTACCTCCATCAATGATCATGCGGCACGAACGCTCCTTGATGACACACTTTGTTTGGAATAAAGTGTGTCGCTGATTTTGCTCCGCCTTCTCCATTTGTGCACTAAGCACTCGCTGTACAATCAAGCTCTCATAGTGCTCCGCGTCACCTGCATTGATGTGTTCTTCTATGTGTTCCTCACTACCTGCATAGTCAGCCGCAAGCAATGCAAGTGTATCTTCATCAAATTCACTAGCAGATGAACACTCACCATCATCTTTGACAATCATAACACGCTTGTTTGGGCAGTCACGCATCATATGGCCATATCCCTTACACCGATGACATTGTATGTTGCTTGTTCTACCTGTCGATGCCATGGATGAAGTACTCGCAGCCGGCTTTTGCGCTGTCTTCACTACTGAATTGGTGGGGGCAGCTCGAGTCTTGTCACTAGATGATGGCGTAGGAGTACGTGTAGACGGAGTAGTAGATGGGCGCGGCTGCCATGAACTAGCTTTCCCTGCAGAAACATTAGTCCTTGCGCTAGCACGTCGTCCCTGCACTTCCCGTTCAGCTTTACAAGCAAGATGAAACAGTTTGGTTACGTTATTGTATTCTTTGTAAGCGAGGATATCCTGAATTTCCCGATTTAATCCACCTAAAAATCTAGCCATAGCAGGTTCCTCATCCTCCTCTAAATTACAACGCAACATACCCGTTTGTAATTCCTGATAGTATTCTTCTACACATTTAGAACCTTGTCTCAATTGCTGCAACTTATTTATCATATCACGGGCATAGTAAGATGGAACAAATCTAGCTCTCATGGCTCGTTTCAGTGCATTCCAAGTTCTAGGTATGTTATTAGGATTTTTCTTGCCATATTCGATCCACCAAACAGAAGCAAAATCTGTGAACTCACTAGTAGCAGCCCTAACACGCGTGTTCTCAGGAAATTCATGGCATGCAAACTTTTGATCAACAGCAATCTCCCAAGTAATGTATGCATCAGGGTCATATTTACCATCAAAAGGAGGTATTTTAAATTTAATCTTACTGAAAGCATCATCATTATTGTGTACCTCGCGTCGGCGGCGGCCACCCATACCTCTACGGTTGTGACGTAGGCGACGTCGATCACGAGTGTCTCGATCATCATGTTCAGTATCACCTGTGTATTCTTCATCATAGCTACCATCCTCTTGATCTTCCTCCTTCTTTTCTTCTTTATGCTGGTCTTTATCATTGTTGTGGAGGTCATCAAAACGCCTCAGCAGAGCAGCAAGGCTTTTGTCCACACTAGCAATGGACTGCTCCAAACCTGCAAGCTTGTTGTTTGCGGCAATCTGAGTAGCCTCCAACTGCCCAAGTTTGTCATTTGTCACCTGCAAGTCATTATCAAGTCCCTCCGTGTGCAACTTCACTTTCCTTTCAAAATGTTGTATGATGCCCTTTGTGCGAGGCGAATGCGGAATTTGGTTATCTTCGTCGGTCCCTGACATGGTTCAAAGACAAAGACAACAAGAAGACAAGTGAAGAAATAAAAGCCCTACAACTACTAGGAAGTAGCTGCAGCAAGTCGCTCACTCTCCACCTATTACACAAGTTCTTACCAGTTCTTACCTTGCTCGACAGGAGGGGTCATCTACCAACAAGTCTGCAGCAATGGATGAAGTGTATCGGTGCCGCAGCACGAGACCTGTCAAGCTGTAGAATATGTGGAGCTATAGGTGGGCTGAAACAAGGAACGAACTAGCACCACGTTAGTTACAAAAAGCAAGCTGAATAATCGTTCAACCGGCGGTACTGTGCTGGTCCTAGTCTAGACCATGCTAGAGACGCGAGCCTAGACACAAAAGAGAGCACAACACACCACCCAAAGTGAACGAAGAATCTCTAAGATCAGCCCCCTTTCTCTTCTTTTCTTTTGCTTCTTTCTTTTTCTTTTTTTTTTCTTTTTTTTTTCTTTTTTTTCTTTTTCTTTTTTTTTTCTTTTTTTTTTTCAGGGGCACTCAAAACTGATTATATGAACAAGAACACTCCCAAAGAGCAACTCAGCACACACACTTTTTCCAAAAGGGCAGGGGTATTCCGGTAAAAAAAAGATACTCTCTCTCTCTCTCTCTCTCTAGAGTAAGCCACTCCAACTGATATGAATACTTGCTGCGTGGTTCGTTTGATATTTGTAGCACAGGGTGAACTGATTCCTCGTCTGATTGGAACTTCCAATTCTACTCGGACTTGGCCAACAGCGAGGAATACCTGATTCCTTGATCCGACTCAAACTTGAAAACCTACTTGGATTCGGCCAACAGAGAGGAACAGCCGATTCCTTGTCCGATTCAAACTTCAAACCCTACTTGGATTCGGCCAACAGAGAGACTATATGATAGCGTGTGTTGTGATAGAACGTGACAAGAACTCGAAACTCTAAAGGACTAAAACTAAGACCAGCAACTTGACACAACCGATGCAACCGACGACTCAACAAGCCCTAACTAGGTAGCACTAGCCACGGCCCAAAAGTCTATAGGATTGTAGGAAACTAATCTACTTTTTTTTTGGCTTTTTTTTTTGGACTGTAGGAAAAATAAAAACAGCAAAGAACTAGAAGTCTCTCACCGATCAACCTTGCTCTGATTACCAACTGATATGAACCCGCTAGGGTTTATGGACGATCTTTCGATGAGAGGCGTGAGATCACTCGATTTGGTGGATGGAGATGACGTTCACGGCCCGACTACAGCCTTCCAAGACCGCGCCTTAGCAACCGATACACCACCTCCAAAGGCTGTCCCGATCTTGTGGAGCGCGACAACCAGCCACTAGGGCTCCCGTCCTGCAAGCAATCGAAGAACTAGCAAGAACAAGGAAACAAGCACTGAATTTGCAAGATGAAATTGAAAGCCTCAAACTGAATCTTATTATGAGTGGAGTTCTGAAGACAAGGAGACGGGTGGCTGGATCAGCACACGCGCCTACAAGCAAGTAGCAAAGGCTAAACTTGATCTAAACAAAACCCAAGTGTTCCTGGTGGCGGCTAAGGGGTATATAATGTGTGGAGGACGACCACAAGAGAGTTTGGGTCGTGCTCCAACCCTAGGACGCGTCCCTACTGGACTCTAAAAGATACAAGCCCATTGGGCTAACTTAAGGTGGCGCAGCACCCTGGACAGAATAGACCTCTCGGTGATTTTTGGACTGTTGACGCCGTTTCTGAGCAGATATGAGTATGAGGTCAGATCCGTATGAAAGTAGACTTTATTAGCTTTCCAACAAGTCCAGAATCACCCCAATCCGACTCCGTATGTAACCGTGGCGGCCGTCACAATTTGGAGGTGTGCTGCAGTCCGAATCCAGCCTACGCGAGTCCTTTTCCCTTTCGGTCTTCTCCTTGATTCCTAATCAAAACAAGAGTGCACGTGTCTCCAAGATCTAAACAGGATGGACAAGAGCTCAAGAAGGAACTCACTTGATGATTAAGTGTTCGAGCACGAGCACGGGTAATAGGACCAGCAGGTGTCGGCGTGGACGGCGTGGATGTATGATCGGTGTTGATGTCCTCATCACATGTCACCCAAGTGTTCTTCGGGTGTGTCCAAAATGATTTTCAAGCTCATGGTACGTTTGGCGCAAATCGTGCACCTATCTTGCATCGATACTAACTCTCTCTCCAAATGGACCAAAATGAGATTCCACATGACCCACGTCACCTAGGTGTTCTATCGGGTGTGTCCAAAATGATTTTCTAGCCTATGGTATATTCGACACAAATCGTGCACCTACTTTGCCTCAAGTTAGCACTATCTTCAAATAGACCGAAGCGATCATCCACTTGAGCCTCGTCACCTAGGAGTACCATCAGGTGCGTCCAAAACGATTTCTAAGCCTATGGTACGTTCTGCGAAACCATGCAGCTATCTTGCATCAAGATTAGCACTATCTCCAAACGAACCAAAACATGCATCCACTTGAGCCTCGTCACCTAGGGTACCGTCGGGTGTGTCCAAAATGATTTCTGAGCCTATGGTACGTTTGGCGCAAACCATGCACCTATCTTGCACTGAGACTAACACTATCTCCAAATGAACTGAAACGACATTCCACATGGCCAACGTGATACATCCGGCCCAGGTGGGGTTGGCCGAGGCCCAATAAATTAAGGTTGCCCGGACCCCAACAGTTCTTATGCACACCCACTCGGGGAAAGGCCCAATGCCCCTAAAAGACTAGTCTGATAGGGAAGGGTGGCTCTCTCTTTTAAGGTGGCTTCCTCCTCCCAAGCTAAGCAAGGTGGGATTATTCAGAGGCTCACACGGTCGCCGCCCGACTACAACTAGGCCACTTGGCCCTTTTTTTCGTTGCGTCTTTGCCAGCGGGTAATAGTGGAGGATGTCCTCATCATTCCCACCCCCTTAAACAAGGGCCCAGCTCTGATACCAAATGATACATCCGGCCCAGGTGGGGTTGGCCGAGGTCCAATAAATTAAGGTTGCCCGGACCCCAACAGTTCTTATGCACACCCACTCGGGGAAAGGCCCAATGCCCCTAAAAGACTAGTCTGATAGGGAAGGGTGGCTCTCTCTTTTAAGGTGGCTTCCTCCTCCCAAGCTAAGCAAGGTGGGATTATTCAGAGGCTCACACGGTCGCCGCCCGACTACAACTAGGCCACTTGGCCCTTTTTTTCGTTGCGTCTTTGCCAGCGGGTAATAGTGGAGGATGTCCTCATCACAACGTCACCTAGGGGATCCATCAGGTGCGTCTAACAACGATTTTCGAGCATATGGTACGTTCGATGCAAACCATGCACCTATCTTGCGTCACGGTTAGCACAATCACCAAATGGACCGAAACAAGCATCCACTTGCGCCTCGTCACCTATGAGTACCATCAGGTGCATCCAAATTTTAGAGCATATGGTACGTTTGATGGAAACCGAGCACCTATCTTGCGTCAAGATTAGCACTATCCCAAAACAGACCAAAATGAGCATCCACTTGAGCCTCGTCACCTAGGAGTACCATCGGGTGCATCCAAAACGATTTCTGAGCCTATGATACGTTTGGCGCAAACCATGCACCTATCTTGAATTGATACTAAAACTATCTCCAAACGGATCAAAATGAGATTCCACATGACCCATGTCACCCAGGTGTTCTTCGGGTGTGCCCACAATGATTTTCAAGCTCATGGTACGTTTGGCGCAAACCGTGCACCTATCTTGCACCGATACTAACTCTATCTCCAAATGGACCAAAATGAGATTCCACATGACCCACGTCACCCAGGTGTTCTATCGGGTGTGTCCAAAATGATTTTCGAGCCTATGGTACATTCGACACAAATCGTGCACCTACTTTGCCTCAAGTTAGCACTATCTTCAAATAGACCGAAGCGATCATCCACTTGAGCCTCGTCACCTAGGAGTACCATCTGGTGCGTCAAAAATAATTTCTGAGCCTATGGTACATTCGGCGGAAACCATGCAGTTATCTTGCGTCAAGATTAGCACTATCTCCAAACAGACCAAAACGAGCATCGACTTGAGCCTTGTCACCTAGCAATACCATCGGGTGCGTCCAAAACGATTTCTGAGGCTATCGTATGTTTGGCACAAACCATGCACCTATCTTGCACCGATACTAACACTATCTCCAAACGGATCGAAAGGATATTCTACATGTCCCATGTCACCAAGGTGTTCTTCAGGTGTGTCCAAAATGATTTTCGATCTCATGGTACGTTCGGCGCAAAACCGTGCACTATCTTGCACCAATACTAACACTATCTCCAAATGGACCAAAATGAGATTCCACATGACCCACATCACCTAGGTGTTCTATCGAGTGTGTCCAAAATGATTTTCGAGCCTATGGTACGTTCGACACAAACCGTGCACCCTATTTTGCATCAAGTTAGCACTATCTCCAAATAGACCGAAACGATCATCCACTTGAGCCTTGTCACCTAGGAGTACGAACGGGTGTGTCCAAAATGATTTCTAAGCCTATGGTATGTTCTGCGAAACCATGCAGCTATTTTGCGTCAAGATTAGCACTATCTCCAAACAGACCTAAACGAGCTTCCACTTCAGCCTTGTAACCTAGGAGTGTCGTCGGGTGCATCTAAAATGATTTCAGAGCCTATGGTATGATTGGCGCAAACCATGCACCTATCTTGCACCGATACTCACACTATA